>OY757275.1:1215445-1643268 GCA_963584085.1 Pyrausta aurata
GTTCCCACTATGCCGTTCCGTCGCTGACCAACACCGTCGCGTGTCATGCACGGAGCGTGTCAGCACCAGCAAAATACGTTCTCGCTCTCGCTCTATATAACGATGAGACGGAACGCTGTAGATCCGTTCAGTGGGCCTAATAGAGCGGATGGTGCTGCTTTTCATGTCTGATACGCTCCTAGCACGGTCATGGTATGATGCAGTGTAGTGGGCCCAGACCTTTAACTGTAACCCAAGGGTAAAAGTTAAAGCGTCATTTTGTAATTGAAATTTAAGAAACCGACAGGTAAGTGACAAAAAAAATACCAAGGTTACTTGCCTACTTACGCATGCTGATTTTACTTAGGATTACGCTCATTCTTAAAATATGAAATTATCATTTCGTCTCTGTCAGTTTATTTGACGTTGACAGAGGCAGGAATATGATTTAGTTCAGGATTAGCGTAATTCTGGTTAAATGTAAGGTAGCGCTTATTTACGATTGTGAAAGAGTTCCTCAATATTTATTTGTCTTTGTTTATAGTTTAACTTTCTGCATTAATAAATACTTATTTAAATGTTTAGTTTGGCGTTCCATTCCAAACAATTAATTCGGCAATTTTTGCACGTTTAAATGAGTACCTTACCTGCTCGGTTACTTTAGGTTTTTCTTTATATAATATATATTTTATTAACGATAATACCAAGAGTTTTATTTTCAAAACAGAGGATATTTTTTCTAAAAGATGAAAGCCTTTACCCGAATTTCACTATTCTTTGGATCACCATGCATTACTGAAATAACTTTTCCTAACAATGGAAGTTTCCTTTGAGAACGAAATTTACGTTATTACCATAGAAATGTAGCTCACTATTCTTTGGTAATGCTCACTTGCAATTTGTTTCAGCTAATAAAAGAGTTTTTGTGTAGATTTCGTTCACACAAATATTAACATGACGACTTTAAACATCAAATCCCTTTTTAACTATTTACGAGTATGTTTGCATAACAAAAATAAACGCAAAAACATAATTATCTAAAATCACATCCTACAAATCAAACCTGCCATCTCAAAAATCACTTTTATTAGATTTCCCGAGCATCTATCATCGATGCAAAAAACGCACAAACGAATGAACTAAAAGGGAAACATTTCAACGAAAATCCAGCTGAAAAGCACTATCCTCAAACCCACCACTAAATTAAATGCGAAAAAAAGGAAACACCAAAAGGTTACCCCATTTCCCTGCAGGTTGGGGTAATTTAATAACTTTCCCCTGATAAAGGGTATCGATCTGCGATATTTACCCCGAAATGAACCAAAGATTAAATAAATTTACTACGACAGATGGCCAAATATTTTAGGTACGGGTTTCAATGCCTCGTAAGATATTGAAAACAGTATATTTAGGATTCAATATAAATTGACATTTGGGCTTAATATTTTAGGGCCGTTAGCATCCTGAAGTTAGTGTCCCAATAAATTTTATGACAGTGACCTTCTTGCCAAATATCTTTATGTAGCTCGTTAAAGGAATTTCGTTTATATCTGAGACCAAAATGTTTTTGTAAAAGATAAATAATATCAACAGAGGTTAAGCACAAAGCTTCCCTGAAACTTGAGTAGGTATCTAAGTAGTTTTTTAGCATCAAGTGCCATCAGCTTTTGATTGAAATCTCAGTCGAATGTTAAAACTACTGATCTGTGTGACAACCAGAACACAATTATATTTCACTAACTTAACAATATTCGGATAAATCGCAGGTACATTAGTGAAATTTTACGATTAGATCATGAAATAATTAGTCACTCTCTCAGAAACAAATATTTATATTTTCTTTTTTTTTTCTAATAATTGAAAGTAAATTTATTTGCACATGTAAATTTACTGCCCCTCCCACATCGGCTCTGATAATCTCTTCAAGTTAGATAAAGAAGGCGGATAATACGAATCTTTGATGTCGGAAAACGGACCGGCATCTCATTAGTCGTGAACAGAGTGTCGTGTCTGCGATAGTTATATAATCTATGTCTGCATCTGGCTTCGGTACAGAAACCCAATGAGGCTGTGTTTTTGACTCGGTCAGTTCTACCATGAAAAATTGGTAATAAGGTTTTGGTGATTTTCTCTTTTATTAAAAATATGTTTCGATTTAGCTAAGATTGGCTTTCGAAATGGGATCGTAAATCTAACATGGGTCGTGGAAAGTGCAGTACTGGGTGAGTGATCGTGAAATTTAGGCTCGATATTGATGTCATTTGTATTAAGCTATATTATTAAAAACAATATTTATGTAGCATCGTGTTAAGGAATAATTTTATAAAATTAACTTCAGTTCAATGGCCATCTAATTTGATGTTGATAATAAAATCTTTCAAAGTACGATATGATGTTTCAGTAATTTATGTTTTTGATAAATTACCATTGCACTGATTAACTTAATTGTCTAATCATCTTTTACATAAAGTTCCTTTTTTACAATGACCAAATTCAAACGGAATTTACCATCTAATGTATAAAATTCTCGTGTCACAGTTTTCGTTGCCTTACTCCTCCGAAACGGCTTGACCGATTCTCATGCAATTTTGTGAGCATAATGAGTTGGTCTGAGAATCGGCCAACATCTATTTTTCATACCCCTTAGACGGGGCCGGGGCTGGGGTGGAACGGGGCCGGGGCGAAACAAAGTTCGCTGGGTCCGCTAGTATCATATAAATTTTACGTAATTTTGATGCTTAATCTATGTTATCAGTGTACAAGAACAAACATTTTTTATACATTTTTCAACATTCATTCGATTGAAACTCGATGCCTCATCCGTCATTAACGACCAACAATCGCTCACAGTGCGGCGCAAAAAAAAAACAATCTGTCCATTAATGATTTGCGGCGACCGGAAACCGCCATTACGTGGACACGCAAGCTTCCTGTCGTCACCGGAAACAGCCGCGGTAACCGTTTCCGGGTGCGTTTTTCACCGGAAACTGGTGCGAGCTTTTGTGTTGTGAAGGTGCTAGTTGTTACCAGTTAACAATGGGATCGTTATGGAAATGAGCCAGGTATGGTAATGGCGACTGAAAAATGATTTTGTGAATGGGTTATGTGTTATAAATTATGCATAATATGTATACCTAGTGTGTTCACATTTTGAAGTATGTTCAATAGTATTTTTTAATGTCCATGGTGTAATGGCTAAGCACGCCTGTTTTCAAGGCGTCTCGATTTCTGAGGTCCCGGGTGCGATTCCCTGTCTATAATTTTCTATTTTGTCTCGAGTCTGGGTGTTGGGGTACCTAGCTACCACCGTTGTTTCTGTCATTTCCATAACACAAGTGCTTATTACTTTTTTGCATGCAATATTGCATGTGCAATGTGCATTTACTTATTATTACTTTGGGATCAGATCAATGTATGTGATTGGTGTCCAATATTTCAATTGATATTTTTATTATTTTGATTTTCAATTGTTTTAAGGTATCCCTCGACTTGACTACGAGTATATGAGACACATTCCTGACTCTATAAATCCAGAACGCACTAACCGATTTCCACCGTTTTGCATTCGTTGGAAAGGTTTTGGGCTCCGTGAGGTTTATAGCAAAGAAAATTCCAATAAAACTGGGCCGGACGGGACGGGGCTGGGGGCGAAACTAAGTTCGCTGGGACCGCTAGTTTTACATATAATTTTCTTCTAAACAATTCTCATTATAGTTCATAAGATTTTGTAATACTGATTTATTTACAGCACCAGTACAGAACCACGTTTACCTATACGAGCAACCAAAAGAGTTAAATAAATATCTCAACAGTTCAGCTCAGTCCTAAGCTCACAACATAGATATTCAACTTATAAGTAACATGGCGTCGCACTGACGCAAAATCAGGCCGAGTATTTTTAATATGTGGCATGTTGAACTTTCAGCTCGCTGTATGTCGACTGGGAACCGTTTCCATTACACAGGCTTCGATAAAATCTCTTTTCATATAGGTAATTAAAGCTCAGTTGTGCAGGCCGGAGGAAAAAATTATAAATATATATATTTATGATAAATTTATTTATTCAAAGTACCTACTATCTAGCATCTTTAAATCTGGCTGCCAAAAATTCCATAGTATTTGTGAAGTTTTGACGTAGGCCGCTGGCAAGGCAGCGGGTAGTGTGAAGCCTATCGATCCAGTGTAAAGCTTATCCTATCCAACAAAATATTAACGTTAAAAATGAGTTCGCTTTTGTAACCCCCGGTGAATAACGACGGGGTTTCATAAGTTTAACGTATCTGTCTGATTATTATGTATCTGTTTGTGGATATCCAAAACGAATGAACCGATTTTTGTATTTTTTTTTGTGACGTAGATAATTTTATCTCGAGTGTTATTAGCCAAAAAAAAACATAAAAATCTGATCAGCAGTTTGAAGATCATCAGCTTTTTGATTTTTAGTTGTCTGATTGATTCGAAATTTGATGCCAACCACCAAAAACATGATGACCGGCTGTCATCATTGATGTAATAATAGTCCCCCTAGCCGATTTCGACTACGGTGGCCAGTCACAACGACTAACCGACTGCGCGGGACATATTATAGTGCACAAGTGTGTGCGCAAACACAGGTGCACTCTCTATTCCTTTCACTCTCATAGCCCGATGGGACAGCAATCTGACACGACCGGAGAGAGATCAGGCGCAGGACCAACGGCTTTACGTGCTTTCCGAGGCACGGGGGTGAAACACCGCCAACTTCCAAACTCCGGGCTACCCTGAGAATTTCTGAACAAAAAAACTCCGGTACATATTTTTGGCCCGACCCGGGAATTGAACCTGGGACCTCTGGCGCAGCCGGCGCTTTAAAATGCGACCCTCTCACCGCTGCGCTACCGAGGCAGTTGATCATCATCATTGATGTACCTCATCAATGATAACAGCCTATCTGACTACCTTCCATACGTTCTAGTCGAGGGGTTATTATAATTTGTAATTCTGGATTATGTACAAATTTTAGGAGTTTTCTAGCAAACTAGCCTTAGTTAGATTGTTTTCCTTGTGGACAGTTTCTTCTGAGTGAACTGTCTCTATCGTCGACAATTATATTCTGTTTCTTATATATTCTTCTTCTTTCTTAACTGCCTCGATGGCGCAGCGGTTAGAGGGTCGCTATTTAAAAGCGACGGCTGCGCCAGAGGTCCCGGATTCGATTCCCGGGTCGGGCCAAAAATATGTACCTGGGTTTTTCTGTTCAGAAATTCTCAGGGTAGCCCGGAGTTTGGACGTTGGCGGTGTTTTACCCCCGTGCCTCGGAAAGCACGTAAAGCCGTTGGTCCTGCGCCTAATCTCTCCGGTCGTGTCAGATTGCTGTCACATCGGGCTATGAGAGTAAAAGGAATAGAGAGTGCACCTGTGTTTGCACACACACTTGTGCACTAAAATATGTCCCGCGCAGTCGGTTAGTCGTTGTGACTGGCCACCGTAGCCGAAATCGGCTAGGGGGACTATTATTCTGTTTCTAGCACTTTTGGCGTACACTTAAATTATAGACTCAATAGAAACCCTATTACAACCAATAAAGATATCAAAGCACAGTTAAATCCAGCCGGCATTTGATCGGCCAAAATAGCACGCAACGGAAACGCGCACTTATGCCCCATTTACATGGGAAGGGTTATTTTGTGAAGGAATTAGTTTGTGGCTCTCGTAGGCAAGTCTTTTAATATGGGAGCTGTGAAACTATGTGAATACTAAACTTTAAATAATTATTGTATTTTTTTTAAGTTGCCAGTCCGTTTATTTAACCGTCTTCAAAAAGGACGTTTTAAATAAAGATTGTTTTCGTAATTCGTGAAATTGGAGTAAAGAATCTGTCATACTTTGAGTAGCCGCTTAGCCGCTGCGCTACCGGGACTATGTCGTTAACGGCGAAATTTACCTTTGTATTCTAAAGTCATTATAAGCTCTATATCATTGCCTAAAAACACAGTGATAACATAATTTTCTGAAATGGACACGTAACTAGATCATTTTTTTTTGCCGTATCTCCCTATACAAAAGTTCATGAAAATCTTTGGAGCCGTTTCTGAAATCCGTAGAGATAATATATTTAAAGTAATAAGTAGATAAGATAAGATAACTCTTTATTGCACATCACACAGAATATTTTACAAAATTGTTTAAAAGAAATGTACAATGTAGGTGGTCATATCGCTATAAGCGATCTCTTCCAGGCAACCTTTGAGTGAAGAAATTATACGGAAGTATAAGAGGATACTTTAATTTTTATCACCGAAATATGAAAAACAAAACACTTTATTTGGGAGACTACTGTTTATATTAAATTTAAAGTTTATAAATATGTTGTTGATCCTTTCAAGAAGTATAAAACCGTAGACATTGACACAAGTGTGCCTAAAATGTGAACACAAGCTAAAGTAATTCATCGTAGCACCGTAATAGGCTGAAATTATCAAAGAAACTAGCTGACGCTATTAACTCTGCTATATTAATAAGTTTCAGAATCCCGGTTCTCAATATTTATTGCATTAATTAACGAATCTGCTTAATACCACCGCTTCGTCGATATTCCACCCTATAGTGATGTACCCATTTGATATACCGAATCCCCGAAGTTGGACATATACCAGAAAAATAATTAATCACGGTTTTATAATTTGCTTTATTTACCAAACCCTCCCAAAATTACTACTCCCCCGCTGCCAAATATTACTACATTTTCTTTAAAATAATTTATAATTGACTTTTTGTTGTACAATAAAACATTATCTTATGTTGTCTTAGTTAGCTATAATTATGGCCAAATACATTACAATCTTTCTTGAGCAACCAAATTCAATAAAAAAAACTAAAATGAAAGACCATGCATGTACAAAGTACATTTTGAACATAGCACTGACAAAAAAAAACTTCTAATTTATACTTTGTAGCAGATGTCGGAACTGAAAGTATTTTAAAATTGTTCATGCATTGCTTATACTCGTAGGTATATGAGCCATTCTCTCTATTTCGCCCTTCCATTCTTTATATAAAACTACCATCCGTATTCAGAAGTACATTTCCTGGAATCCAGACCAATATTGTACACACAAGAAACTCCGGGACACTCCGCAAATCACACGTAATATGAACATCGTCGCAATTTTCAAAACCAGAAATCCAATACATTTTTTGTGCAAATAGGATCGCGTGAGGAAATCCCGGGAAATGATTTTCTCATTCGCATCCCTACAGCCACCCCTTCTGTTCGATACGGAACATTCTCGCTGCGAACCGTAAGGTGTTAAACACACTAATAATATAAAAAAAACATTATTTTATTTCATTGATATGCAATAGTAACTATTCCATAAGCTGCTTGCAGCGTCAGCGTAAATGTAACTTTTATCCACAATTGGATCCACCCTAATGTCGGATACAAAAAAACATCACAATGTTCACTTTTATCGAGACTATTAAACAGCTTTCAATTTTGTTATTGCAACAGCTTATTAAAGCCGTAGGTATGATATTGCGTAAATTTATAAACATAGGACATAATTGGAGTTGGTAAGAAAAATCAGCAATCATTAATAACTCTACTCGTGTTGTAAATGGTCACAGAGTACCTACCGTAACGACTTTTACCATGAGAAACCAATAGTCACATATCGCTGCGTAAAACCATAAAGTCATTATCATCCTCATTAACAGCCAAAGGACGTCCACTGCTGAACATAGGCTTCCTCCACGGTTTTCCACAGCGACAGTTGCAAGCGATCTGCATTTAGTGTGATCCTGCGATCTTTACAAAGCCGTCTTTCCATCTTGTCAGTGGACGTCCTACGCTGCGCCATTGGTCGAAGGATCTCAAATTAAAAATTTTCTGCCCCAACCAATGCCATGAAGTAAATATTTATATTTCTATGCAAATTTTTTATAATCTCAATGTGACCAGCGCCTTACTTTGTCTATGTGACAGAGTTTACGGACGAAAAAAGTCGACGAAGTTTTCGGTGTTAACCTTTTTTGAGGGGTCATATTTTTGCTGACGCTAGTGTTGTATATCTACTTTAGAAACTCTTTGGAGACGTTACTTAAGCTTTTTGACATCTTTTAAAACATCATTCTCAGCTTACTCTCAATATAAGGGGATAGCTTTTGCCCGCGACTTCGTCCGCGTGGAATAGTGACTTCTTTCTCCCGTTTTTTACACATTTACCACTATATCTTTGCTCCTATTGGTCGTAGCGTGATGTTATATAGCCTATAGCCTTCCTCGATAACTGGACTATCCAACACAAAAAGAATTATTCAATTCGAACCAGTAGTTTCGGAGATTAGCGCGTTCAAACAAACAAACAAACAAACAAACAAACAAACAAACTCTTCAGCTTTATAATATTAGTATAGATGTAATAGTTCATATTATGGAAAAACGTAGTAGGTATAAGCTAAGTTATTGGCATCCACCAACACTTCTTGTTGTTTCTTTTGTATTTACGTTAGTAAGAATTAAAAAAAAGCTGTCAGTAAAAAAAAAACAATATTTCTCTCTAAAAACAAGTCATTGATTCAGTTTTTTTTTAATGTTAATCTTTAACTTAATACTTCAACAAGGAAATGCTGTGATATCGGTTGTGTTTACTGCTGTCGATAAATAATAATAACACTTTTAAGACTCATGAGTAGAATTACTGAAGCGTGATTTATCGATATGTTACCGTCGACAGTCGGTCAACACCAGCGGCCTCTTTTTTGCAAGGCAACAGTTGAGATCACTTTTGTTTTGGTCAAAGTGCCTACATTATGCTGTTATGGTCTCATATTTGACAGGCTGGCTCGTGGAGTTGATGAAAATGTCTGTAAGAAATAGGGTTTAATACACAATGCTTTTTCTTGAAAAAAATTTCGTCGTAAAACACTGAAGTGAATTGTGAAATTTTGTTGCGGAACTTCGTTATGGTGTGAGAAAAATATGAAAGGGTTCTCGCAAGAAAATAATGTTGAAAATATTGCCTTCAAACTCTAATTTTTACTAGGGAGCCTACTACAATAAGAATTTATGTCGGATGCATACGTATAAAAGACGACCAATGATAAACGGTTGCAAAATTTATACAATTTTTTCTAATACAACTACGAAATATCAAATTCAAAGATAAGATAAGATAAGATATATTTATTTACTTAAACATGTGTACAGTACATAGTTTTTACAAAAACAGTAGCAGAGATGTTAAAAACTTTTCATTGATATCAACATGTTTTACCGAAATTCGGCATGTAAATATATAATGTCAATTTTAGTTTTAAATTTGGGCAAATAATATATTATAGTAACTAAGTTAGTAATAATAATAGATATTAATCAATTCTAACTGTCAAAATTTATCTTCTAGAAAGTCATTTATATTATAGTAGCACTTATCAACTAGGAATCTTTTAAATTTAAATTTGAATTGCTCTGTAGATAGTATTTTATATTCATTAAAGTATAAATATCAAAGTATAAATATAAACGCTTTTGAGAGTTGGTTGCATCAAAGTTTACCTCACATTACCTTACCTTACGGTTAGGACCAGATACAAGAGCTTTTTAGATTTTGACATTCCATATACCTAGGCATAATAGTATGTCCTTGCTATCATTAGATTTTCGTCACTAATCAACTAACGCACACGCATAACCTTAATTTATCTAATTACACACAATGTCAACTATGTCGCATGATGTGCGCAATGTAATTACGATGCTATCTTGATAACTCGCGGATTGATCGAGTTATCATGTTGGATTGATGGAGGTATTTAACAGGGGACGATGTTAGGACCTATAGAGATTGTAATTACTTGCATTCGAATTGAATTTCACGTGATTGTTCAGACGTTTATGGTCTATATTTAAATTAAGCATGGCTTAGAAATGCATGTCACTTCCAGCTGTATTAGGTATTTCTTAAATATTTTGCTAAAAAAAGTTATTATTGAGAAATGTTATGTTGTTTTTATCATAAAATCAAATATGCAGAAGAAGGAGGCCCATGTTCAGCAGTGGGCGTCCTTTGACTGCTTATGATGATGATGATGATGCAGAGGCAACTAAAAAATGAGTATTTATTGAAACTTTTCCCTATCAAGCGGTTATCATCTTTCGCCTCAAACGAAACATATTGCTTCGTTACAATAAAACACAATTTTCATAACTATGTAATGACAAATAACACCTTAGTCTGCCTGTGACCACAGATGCTGTAAAGCATTCGAAACGTCAGGCATAAAATAAAAATAAACGTTCGCGAAATCAATCCGTAAAATTGTGTTTTATTGTAATGAGTATTCGCGTAAACTTCAGAACCAAATATTGCTTCGTGTCCAAAATGTAAAAAACACATTTACATCCACTATAAAAATGAACCTTTCGCAGCGTGCCTGTCCAATAGGTTTCCCCATTCCGTCATACAGCTTTTTCTTCCTTTTAATAAATTGGAGGAGATTCGGGTCACGTGGAATGTCTATTAGTCCCGATCGATGCCACTCTTGAAGTGTTTTCGACCTCTTTCGTCTCAGACACTTGGGTGAGCTTTGGCACAAGTGGGAGAAGGATAGCGAATTACTAAGATTCGTAGGGTTAATAATTTGACTACCAATTGTTTTCTGAATCATCGTCATCATTATTAATATCAGCCAAAGGACGTCCACCGCTGAACAAAAGCCTCCCGTAAAATTTTCCACAGCGATTTTTGCAAGCTGTCTGCATCCCGTGAGATCCTGCTATCTTTACAAGGTCGTCTGTCCATCATGTTGGTGGACGTCTTACGCTGCGCTTTTGGTCAAAGGGTCAAAATACAGAATTTTACTGCCCCAACGTTTTCTGATACACTGCAAAGTGATTCGATGCGTCTGTTTGCCTGTCTCTTTGTTAAGTATAATTCAAAACCTACTGCATGCATTTTTCTGAGGCTTTTACCATTAGATAGAGGGATTCGTGTGAAAGTTAGATGGGTCACTATACTGACTTATACTTGCTCATGTATTAAGTATTTACACCCACACTTTACTCATAAAGTGTTGGTTATTTTATTTCTTTTATTTCTGGGTAGTAATCTCATAAACTACTAAATCAAGTAGGTACAACAATGAAGTAAAAAAAAATTTAATTCGCCTGTCATTCCACAGCTTGACAAAGGCCTTCCTTGAGGTGGAACCACGCGGGCTCAGTGTGTGATTGTGAATGCACAATCTAATATTATTGTTACTCGTTAATGATAGATTTTGAAGATAAAAAGCATATCCTCTTTTAAAGTCAAAACTTCTAACATACATTTCATTCCTTTTATCATATTTCCTCGCATTGTATTATTCTATATCGGCATCTGTGACCTACGCTACGCACAAATCGACGCGTTACAATAACGTACATTTCAATTTTCCTCACAGGTATAAGTATAATGTATACTTATACGTATTCTCGACAAGGCGGGAGTTGTATATTAAGCACTTTTTGTGATATTATGCCCCGTTTTAGGAGTACTACGATTTTATTAAAGCTACAGTAACTGTCGTGACTAAATGGTGGAACGAATTTTGAAATCTATGCCAATCGATTATAAGGGTAAAGTTAGTAAAACGAGGGTATTGATATCGGGAAATATAAGGCAAGATTATAGATGGGAATTGATAGTGAAGTTTGAAATTGGTTCATCGTTTCAAGTGTGAAAATACAAGTAAGCAGACTGGCAGAGTTCGCATACCAATTATAATATTTGTAGGCAAAAGAAACACATAGATTAGGAACATATATTATACATGACAAAGTGTAAGCCGCAAAAGTTTTCACATTTACCAGTTCACATTGCGTTACCAACTTTTACCGGTTGGAGTCCGCAAAATGTCATACTTCTACTTTGTGCCGACGCAAAGTAAGTTGTATAATGAAGTCTGTAAAGAGCAAATTCGAATGAGGTAGAATAAAACGCTCTTTTGGATACAAATTCCATTTTTACAAGAATTCACAGGGATGGCGTCAGGTAGATTTATATTAAGAAAATTTTAAATTCATCTGAATTTATCTTTATTTATTTTATTCTTTGTTTTGAGGGAGAGTGCATTTGTGTATTGCACACATCTGAGCACTATAATATCTTCTGCGTACTTGGGCTGTCTCTGCTGAGAAGGCCCCCATTGCTCAAAATCAGTAGGAGAATGTTTTGTATAGAAATTGAAATTATGACTTCGGTTTTTCTTAGACTAAAACCACGATTTATATTATTTGCCATCTCTTACAAAATAACGACAAAAAACAACCTTTTAAAATATTTTCTACCCAAAGTTTTAGTTTTTCTCTCATTTTATTTCTAGTTTACCAGATCAGAGAATGCTATTTAAACGTTTTCTATTTTGACACTAAAGAATTGGATATAATTTGAAACTTCCTGCCTTTTTTCCCATACATATTCTGTCGAAATTTAAAAAGTCAAAATAGTATTTTTGTAGCGATAAGACAAAGTCTATCCCTTAGTCCGTCCCTGTGACCTCGAAAAGAAAAAGTTGGAAGAAAAATTCCGGACTCTGAACGACATTGTGATTTCAACTTTTTACTATGTCTTATCTAATGAGTTACAGCCCTCAGGGTTGAGCGTGAGTTAGATTAGGACCTGCAGATTGCGTTTGTTGACAGTAAAAAATAAATGGAATAATTCAATTTGGAGTTTTAAATTGTCTGCAAAATGAGATCTGTGAATAAAGTTGTGATCAACGTTCGTGTTTTGTACGTGATTTCAAACTTTTCTACCAAAATACACTTTGGGGTATATCAGTTGTTGTCTTCTAATTTTTTGGTTAAATCAAATGTTGACCTAAAATTTAACTTTCATGCGATTTGGTTTTAAACTGTAAGCTACAAATTTACTGATGCAATGCGCAAATCACACCACTTTATTACCTATGTTATTAAAAGTAACGTTTATTCTCATTCATTTGTGGTAACATGTTAACTTTAATTTATTTTATATTTAGTAAAGTCATCTTTATTATTATCGTTTTCAGTTCAATGTGATCTTTGCGACTGTAGAAATTAACAAAAACCTCTTTGAATGCTTACAAAGCATCATTGAAAGAAGAAAATATTAAAAGCAAAAAAAAGTTTAAGGCACAGGTAATTTCACGATAAACTTTTTATCTCAACTACTGCGTTCAAAAGCGCGAAAACATTTGATCAAGTCGATTTTGTTATTTGAGTACTATTCCAGTGTTATCGGGAACAGAAATGAATGAAAGAATATTTTTACTCTGTTCGAAACTGGACTGATATAGCATGTGTGGATACAGTTATCTCTAATTTTTATTTAAAGTAACAATACTTGTATTTATGTGTTAATTGTGGCTCAAAATGAATACTATAATTAAACACTTATAGGCATTACCACAAAAAAAAACAAAGTTTGAACTACCTACTATTTATATGTTATGCACCTAAAGTGAAATGTATGTCACCCATAAGTCATTTGACTTGATTGCTGTTAAATTTCAAATAAGCCATATTATGGTTCAAACCACTGAACTAGTTTAATTATTTTTGGTAAGACTGTTAGTCGCTGGATTCTTGTTGTGACCGCTTTGGCCAAGAAAATATTTAGAAATCTATTCCTGGTATTACCATGAAAATATAAAAACGAATCTACCTTTAATTGATCTAGAAAATCTTAGTCATTGCAATATATTAATGTCGAACAAAATTGCCGTCATTCTATTTATATGAAATTAACTGAAAAAATATATTAAAGCTTCAATAGCAAATGAGTCGGTTTACTGATGAACTTAAGCTGTGACAGCGAGTCTGCAAGTGTATACGATTCTAGATCGTATTGCCTTCCATTGGCGTGTTAGACCGATCTTTTTATAGCGTCTGAAAAGAAATAGCAATTCGCTCGCTTTGCTCATTTTAAGAATAAGCTGCTTGTATATTTTTAAAAATACGTAACAACACACAAGTTACAAGCTGATGAAGAAAATTTGCTACTTATTGAGACACCTTTCGGGAGATCTTGTAAATACAATACAAAAGTTATAAGACGATCTCTTTGTAATTGTTAGTTCATAGTAATTATACAGTTTTTGTTAAGTAAACTTAGGTCACTGTCAAAATAAGAAAATCACAAAACATAGGTAATGCCATAATATATTTACTTCTTGTCTGGAGTTTTTCCAACTTAAAAGGGCGAACCAAACCATGTTATTCTTAAAACTAAAATGAAGCAATTAAGAATTTGGTATTTGTAATATTCAAAATACAGACTTATCCATTATAAAGAAGAACTCGGAATTATTATAACTTGTGAGTTTCATTTATAAAACTCGTGTCATACAATGATTAGATGCAAATGGTTGGAACACCAAAGTTGCCCAACAACACTAAAAAACAAAATATTGATCCAATTTCACTTTTAAAACTGCAAATCAAACAGTCCCTATCTATTCCAAGCCGGATGTAACTAAAATACCTAATCACTGACACTACAAAAACCCGATACAAAAGGTCCGGGATCTATACCTCCCCCGGGCAAAGTCCGTAATTACCATTCGTGGCGAAAGCCGACATTACCGGGTCGACGCAACAATATGTCTCGTCGTTAGTGATGAGCGATTGTCGATAGTTTGGGTAAAAATATTTGATAAAATATAATATTTAAAGCGTCATGTCGTACACTTAATAATCTATTTCAGTATACTAAATCCGTTGTAAAATAGGCTTACAATAATTTGTAAATGTTTAAGTTCTATTGACAGATTATTCTTTAATTTCTTTTTTTTCACTGATATAAGTATATTCAAATAATCAATTACTTTTAACAAGTTCACAGATGTTTCAGCAGCTCTACATACTTTAGCTACACTGACATAGGTTTTTGATATATCTCCGGTTGCCAGTCTGCTATCCCACCCAAACCTTCCTGTTAGCAATGAAACAAACAGTGCTATTTGTCTATTTTCATACACACTTCAGCATTATTTAATGTCATGCATAGATGAATGGCAGTTGGATTTCACCGCCGTGCTAGCTTAAGAATTTGGCCAGGAGGAAGAAGAATAATCTTCTACCGACAGAGATCTCGCTATCTTCTATCAATATCCATACAGTTAAAGACAACACTACCCATGACCTCTCCAATGGCCGCCAAGAGGATAATTCCCGACTCACGTTTCTTATTTGGGAAATAAATGTTATCAGATTAGGACGGAGGGTACCGCGAGGTCATATTGAGATTTTGTTTTTTTTCTGAGTTCAGAAGTATTCAAGTACCTTGTAGTTTTTTTGATATACTTAAACTTAACACAGTTTTAAAGAGGGTTTGTTAATTTATTTATGTAAGGTAATTACAATTGCATGGTGTTATCCAACGGATAAATGCTAAGCATTTATGATATTATTTTTTTGAATTAGGTAAACCTTTTATTAGATTAAATGTGAATAGTCACCTAAGGTTTCGCCGTAGCTCTATATTAAATGTACAACTGCCTCGGTGGCGCAGTGATGAGAGGGTCGCATTTTAAAGCGACGGCGTGTCAGATTGCTATCCCATCGGGCTATGCGAGTGAAAGGAATAGAGCGTGCACTTGTGTTTGCGCACACACTTGTGCACTAGAATAAGTGTCGCGCAGTCAGTTAGTCGTTGTGACTGGCCTCCACAGTCGAAATCGGCTATGGGGACTAAAATAATTATATTAAAAGTTTTAAACAATTTCTGGAACACCACGTATACAGTGCCTTGGGTCTCATGTCGTGTAATGACTTCTTTTTGATGTTATTTGCAATAAATAGTTGTTCTTACCTCCCGAAATTAAAGGAAACCATATCCTACTACCCTCTACCCGAGACTCGTCTTATACGATTACAAAAAGGGGAAAGAAACCTTTTCCTTTTAAATAAACTTCACAAAGTACCGGCATCAAATATCGCGTTTTACTTTTCAAATTAATTTTGTCTCAATTTTATGTCCAGAATTTGGTACACATAAAAGAAACGTTCAGTGGGACCGATTATTTACCTATTTGTAACGAATCAACAGGGAATACAATCAATACAAGTTACGTATTATTTAAATGTATAATTCATTGTATCAAATGTGTGCGCAATAAGAAAATGGTTTTATTTCAAAAATTTATTCTTTAACAAAACTGACGAAGCATGGCTTTTATTCCACTCATAATGTAAATTATACTGCTAAAAGTAACGTTTTTGTGTGTTAATCCGCCTGCCCTTCACAGTTCTATTTTTTAACGATCCACGTTAAAATATTTATTATTTATTTATACTTATTGCACAACCACAGTTTGTACAAAAGGTGGACTTAACGCCATATGGCATTCTCTACCAGTCATATCATAAATTCAACAATGCATAAACAATCTATACAGTTAAATAAAAACAAATTAAATACAATTACTAATAAATACAATATTCACTAACATGATATTACATATACATAAGACAAGCGATAAAATAAATACATCAATAATAAATACATATATATATCTACCTATATATATACCATAATATATATTATGACGAAGTTGTAAAAGAATATGGATGATGCAGCTATGTTGATGTTTCCGATAAATGAAGGAAGTGTGTACGGACGAGTCTCTTAAATGTGAACTTACTGGGAGCCTGTTGAATATTTGCCGGAAGGGCATTCCAAAGACAGTAATATCTCTACCAAATGTTACTGAATCCGAGGTAAATTTCACAATACATTCTGTATATCTTTGTTATTTTGATATTGGCAGAATGTCATTACTGCAAGATCCATGCTTATTTTAAGAGACAAGCCTGCTGTTTACGCTAACACTGTGGTTCTATTCAGTCTGAAGGAAAAAAAAAGTTCATCGTTCACTTCCTTTTGTAAGAAAAGCGCACTTTGAAAGGTTTAGTCTTGCAAATTAAAGATTGAGACGTGGTTTTTCAAAAAATTTGATACCTTCTGAGTTACGCGAATTCATGTTATATTATTCAGAACATATTTCTCTTCATTTCCTCTCTGTAGTGAAATATGTTTGATAATTTTCGTTATTGTGATGATTTTAGCTGCCCAGAAAAAAGCTTTCGTTGAAATACAATTTTAAGCATTCCAGAAGAAAGTGCATTCAGGCCGTTATCAATAATTACCATCAGGATAGATCGTGGCCTGGCAAACAAGTTCGATGCACCAATGCTGAAACCAAATCATTTCAGTATTGTTGTATGGAAATAAAATCTAAATGAAATGGTTTTTAAGTTAGATCTTTATAAATTTATTCTCTTGTTACTAACCCTAGTACCTAAGTCTCTAATGTATACTAACAAATGGCCCTTGGCAAAATGAATAAGTTTTTTATTTTATTTATTATTATTTAAACCTGAAGTATGACTTGCGAAGCCTAGACAATACCTATACAGCCTTCTGACTTTCCGAATACTGGCCCTCATTATACAGGATGAGATGCAAATTACATAAAAGAACTCACTAACAGGTAAATTCTTTAGAAACCCGGTGTATTATTATGAAAATTTTCTTAGTGTAATATTTTTTAATCCATTGTTAAGTAAATTCAAAGAAATTATACTTCAACGATAGGAGCACTGGAGCAAAATGGAAATTACATTTTATCGCGCTTTGTTGGTTTTGAGTGGAACGGAAAATAATAGTCACTTATTTCTCTTTTTAAATAGCTTTATTTACCGAATCAAATTGTTTGTAAATTAACAAAGCAGAGGGCAATTCATTCTTATAGATCTAGTTAAGTAATAGGATCGAGTGTATCACGATTAAGATTTAAGCAAGTTTTTTTTAAAATCTTAAAGGCCACCCGTGATACTGGCACTACAGCCTAGTACAGCGACCGATTAATAACATATTCTTTTAATTAACTTTTTGAAATAAATTATTTTGTATTTGTATTTTGCTTGACGTGGGAAGTAAGTACGCTCAACAGCAAGTCAAGCTTAACACTGCGGTATCATATTCTGTTGGAATAAGGGTTTTTTTTTTCAACAAAAATGTATAGTCTGATGTCCTGGCGACTGTACATTTTTAACCAATTGTGACTTGTGACTGATTATTGATTCGTGCGTCAACAGCGAGACAGTAAAATCATGTTCGTGGCCAAAGTTCTGGCCATCTAGAAAAAAAACAACAATTACATGAGCTGTTAATAAATTATAGTTTAACTTAAAAAACACCAATTATTTTTTAATTTTATTTTAGTCTTAAGAAATTAAAAATGTACTTGGTATACCAAAAATGTAAGCAAACTCCAAACAATAAGATGTTTCGGATCGGATGCAAGACATAACAACATAGTTCGGACTTGCGAACTAAGTAGGCCCATGAAACGTTCGGACTGGTGACATTCCACTTAGACAGATAATATACTATAGAATGGTACAATCCACAAACTAAAGCGATTTAGTTTCAAAAAAATGTACCTACAGCAGATTTTTAAAAAAAGAATAGGTACTTAAACAGATTGCAATAACCAGTCATTCAATGACCACACCTCCCGAACCTGAGTTTCTTCATCAAATAGTTGATTTTAATAATTAATATAAATTGCACTTGTAAAAAACCCGGATAGCGTAAGACATGGGGTTCGATTTCTCATCTGTCACAGAGTCACGGTTGCTTTACACAAGTGTAATTTATATTATTTATCAAAGTTAGTAGCTTTGCCAAACTTAGTACGCAATAGGTATTACAAAATACAAACACATCGACATAGAGGAAAACGATTTGAATAGGCTATTAAATAAATGAATAAAAAAAATGGTTACATTGGCAAATGTTACACTTCACACCTAATTTTAAAGTTTCAAACGTATACCAATCGCTTTTAAATTCTTGCACTAATAGTATAAAGATGAGAATCGCGTCATCCCATGACTTAGTGCCCAAAACAATACAGGGTTGTAACACTAAAACGCGAAACTAATTGTTGAGCGCGGCCGGTACAACTCTACTTCGGATTGTTGCTGTGTTGTTGTCGAACTTAGCTTTCGCTTCCTCGTACAGTATTCTCTCGACCATAAAGTATCGATAGATTTACAGCTTACGTAAGTAAAATAATGATTACTTGTTTCTGAAGTTTCACCTAATAAATTAATTAAGTAAAACACAATTGCTCATAAGAACAGACAATATTTTTTTATAATATAATGTTGTTATGCTGTTGCAACGCAGCCGTAACGTTGAGCAGTGAGTAGCATTTACTCATATTTATATTTCGTGTTTAGACCCTACCTAGAAAGTTTAAAATCTCATTATATTATGTTGTTGATTAAAACACAATTTACGTATATTTCGGTGAAGGATCACGCGAAACACCAATGGCTACAGGTGCTCTCCAAGGCACTGGGTTTCATCGTCATCAACTTTCTAACTCCAAGCTGTTTCTGAGTATTTTCATGATAAAACCTAAAACTAAGTTAAGACCGTAGTAAATAGAATATTTTGTGCATTAGCTATTCTATTATACATATTTTATCGAATATAATTTTGCATTTTATAAGAATTTAATTGTAATGCAATAATTATCGATATATTACTGTTAAAACTGTCGACAATGAGACATCTCTAGCCTTGTCCCAACCGAATACTTGGGACAAGTTTGTTGTATGCGCGTAAATTGTTGAATTGTAATATTGAATACTTTTAGCGGGATGAAACAGTAAACTACAAATTGGTATAATATTATTAATGAATAGAAACAATTATTTTAAACGCTGTTTGAAGGTAATCTTAGACAATATGATGTACCTATCAAATGACCAATACATTCACGTAAATTCGTAAGCTTTTTTGTACTAAAAGATATAAAATCGGATTGGTAAAACCCGTAACTAAGGCCCGATTATTCAATAGATAAGAAATTTGTAAAATATAATACAATTATAGCTTATCTAAAATCGTCACTTTTTTGTTGGAAATTATTAAGGCTATATTATTGCAAAGTTTCATCAAAATCCGTTTAGTAGTTTTGGCGTGTAGAAGTAAAAACAAAACATACATCTTTCCTCCCAAAGTTTTGCGTTTGTAATATTAGTTGAATTAGTATCAAAACATACAATTTAAATGTAAGATGGAAGTGCATTTCATACGAAAAATATACGTTCGCAAATTTCCCGAAACATGAATCATGAAAATCCGTATTTTCAACTAACAACATACATACTGCTTTTCAATGTTGGACCGTATCCCGTTGTTTCAGAGTGTATTTTTTCAAGAGGCTTCGAAGGAAAGTATAACAGGAAAGCCTCCTTTCACTAGTCTGCATTTCCTATATCACCGGATGTATTCGCCTGAAGCGTCGTCTCAATTTCAGCCTCATTTCCGTTTTAAGAGTTAATGCGATGGGTTATTCACCTGTTTGAATTTGATTGAGCTATTGCTGTCTTTAGTCGCACCTGTTCTTAAGGGTTGTTTTCTGAGGATCGGTTTTTTTTTATATTTGTTTGATATGTTTGATTAAACCATTATTGTTAGCTTTAAAAACTGATAAGAACCTCGCACTTTTGCTTTAAATGCTTAGCAAAAGGACGTTCGTATATCGTTAAAAATGTACTCAGAAAACGATGCTTTTGAAAATAATAATATCACCAATTTTCAATGCTTTTTTTAAGGGTTGTTGTGCAGTTGATTTTATATTTCAATTTCAAGCATTATGTCATCTGATAATTAAAAAAAACATATTGTATTTATTTATTTAAAGACAATATTGCACAAATCATGGTGTACAAAGGTGGACTTTTAATGCTCAAAGCATTCTCTGTCAGTCAAACCTTTAGGTAATTCAGACAGATGGCAATTTCAATGGTATTTTACTAAAGTTAAATGAAACAGTATAATTTCCTTTAAAAGTTAAGGTAGGTCGAAAAATTTATAGTTGTTTGTCCAATCGTAAAAACCCTTAAGCCGTCTCTCATAAATTAAAAAGCTTTTCACCCAGCCTAAACTATAGTCAAGATTTGAATATAGCCACGTTTTCTGGCATGTTGCCTATTTTTTGCTTCAAGGTTCCCAGCAAAATATATCACGATAAACATACTATTACAATAGCGCGCCTATCAGACAATCGGTTTACATATATGTGACATAAAAAGCCTATAAAATCACTTATCTGTAGGAATAGACCTTGAGTAAGGTCTACCGTGAACGAATGATACCGGATTCAGCTGACGAAACACTATGGAAATTGACTATTGCTGTTTTATTGCAGCACGAAGGTTTTTTGGGAAATATCGTATTTTTACAGTTTCATCGACTGCCAATATTAATGTGCTTTCTGGCATGGCATTTATAGTTACTTCTGACACGGCAGATATAGTAAAGACTCTCAGTTTGTTTAATGGTATTTCAAAGTTAATAACGATAGACCCTTTACACACTGTGACTTTTAGCAGCGATGCAGCATCGATGCAGTCACAAAATGACAACTTTTCTTTTACACACTGTGCTAGATTTAGCATCGATGCAGTTGCGATGCTAACGCGTGTTAGTGTCGATGCAGCCGCAATGCAGAAGCTGGAAATTCACAAATTATGTACTGAATATTAGCGACTGCATCGATGCTGCATCGCGTTATTATCGATGCAAATGCGCTTCTGCATCAATACTAACGCGCGACTGCATCGATGCCAAACTAAATCTGTTCATTGCGTGAGTTGCGATGCTGTCGCACGTTTTTAAAACGTATCAAAAAGTCGCAGTATGTAAGGGGTCTTAGTTTTTTAGAACCGACTACTGATGTAGGCTGTTAGTACGTAATGACACTTCCTATAAGCTAAAGTGGTCGGATAATTGTAAAGAGCGAAAATTAAAAGATGGTTTATTGTGTGAGCAAATGTAACGGACATAGCCCTGCGAATCAGTAAGCTCAAGTGGCAGTGGGCAGGGCACATAGCGCGAAGAACTGATGGACGTTGGGGCAGAAAAGTCCTAGAGACCCTTCGACCAAAGGCGCAGCGTAGGACGTCCACCGACAAGATGGACAGACGACCTTGTAAAGATCGCGGGATCGCGCTGGATGCAGACCGCTCACAACCGGTCGTTGTGGAAAGCCATGGGGGAGGCCTATGTTCAGCAGTGGACGTCCTTTGGCTGATAATGATGAAAAATGATGAAATGTACAACTGCTAAATTTAATCTCAGAAATAAGTGTTTAGAGAGTTACGTACTTACTAGGGTGACTTAGCGACCCAAAGTAAGTCTTGGCCTCCGACACCAGATCATGCCATGCATCTTGGCCTTGCGATAACTCTTGCCACTCACAATGCCAAGGTTGAGCAGGTCTTGAGCTGTGTGAGAGTTGGTCTTTGCAATCTTTGGAAATTTTGTAATCTGGACATCAGAACTTCAACTCATCCGTCTATGCTCACCCTTATTTAACTGAATAGAACATAGAATCATCCAGTCACGCACGACCGTACATTGGCGGCGTTGCGTGAATAAAAGACTTTTCTAATTAATTGTCTGCCAATGTAATTTTGCTTCTTTCCGCTTGTACAATTTGGGAAGAATTATGTTAGGTTTTAGTCAAGAAAAGGGGCGAAGAAATGTAGAAAGCTATTTTTTCTTTGTCTTTTGGCTGCGTCGGTTTGTAGCTTGAAAATAGATTTGTAGTTCAACAATTTAAGAATTAAGAATCTAGCTTGACGTCTATAGACGTCAGGTTTTTGTCTAGTCAACAATCATATACATTGTTATGATCCCAAAATAAGAAAGCAGCTAATACGCTTGTATTATAGAAATCTAAAACAACGATGGTACAGCACTAAAAACCAACCGGGAATCAAACCCTGGACCTCAGAATTAGTAACGCCTTGACACATAGCGTGAGTCACCACAGTCACCTAGTTTATTTTCAATACTATTACAGGCATTTTATGAAAATATTCAAAGACAACTGAATTATAACTGTAGCATAATAAATCCCTCAATTTATTTATGACCCTAGATGCCCAGAACAATAAATTGAATTAAGCAAATCCATTGTCCCTACATTCATGGTAATAAGTTAATCTCCACCAAATATACAGGTTGACCCAATGTGAATTTCTGCCTAAGCCTGAGATCGAGCATGTAGGGCAATAAATAGGATATAGTTTTTATGACTCATTTGAGTTATGAAAGCTTCTACAAGAAACCAGCTTTAAACTATACGATTGGAGAATTGATCGTAGTCTAAACTGAAAAATAAAATTGTTACCAAATTGATGTGAAAAACTTCTCAAATAGTTTCGTAGCTAATTAAGTAATTGAGGTGATAATCTATGGTAAATTACGTAAAATTGACTTTTGTTATTATTTATTACAAAGAGAAACTTTACTATTGAAAAGTTCACCTTCATATTTCGCACTCTACAGATACCATAACTGATAAATAATAAACACGATCTCTATCTAACAAGAAGTTTTAAACAACCTTTTTACGACTTCAAAGTTGCCGCCATAAAAGATGTTGTTTGATTAGAATTTCTTCAAGTTTAAAGTAACAATTCACCCTGTATAAATAATGGTGGCCTAGTTTTAAGGAATGTATAGTATCATTGTGAAATATTCAGCCTAGCATTAAAATAAAATAGGTAAACCTGTATATGCAATCAACAAATCCTCGTGAAAAAAAACTACATACATTCAAAACTTATGTCTGTCACAGACATTTTGTACTGATCCACTAAATCGACTTTTATATTTTTCTTGTGTAATTAAAAAAGTCGATTTAGTGGATAGTAGTGTTAACGCTAATCTTTTGATTAAAACGATTAATTTACTGGTTTGGTTTGTAAAACAATATTTAATTTCATAATGTATGTGCATGGGCTGTTGAATTACCTCGAGTCAGTGCAAACCATGATTAATAATAATGCACGCATGAGTGAGTGACTAATCATAACTCTTTAAAGGGTTACTCATTTTCAACAAACATAAGAAGGATAAACACGAAATTGAATCAAACCAAATCACTCATTAGAAAACATTTTCCGCTTCACTGAACGCCTAATCCGTTCCGAATCCTTCAGGCGTCTTACATAAATCTCTCCGCCGATTCACACGTCTAGATGAAAGAGGTTAATTAAATGAATTAACCCTTATTACCTACTAATTACACAAAAGCTATTGGTCCATGTGATTCACCCTTTCCTGTGTTTCTGGTGAAGTTTCAAAGCGTAGAAGCGTTGCGTGATCATACCATGTGTAGTAGCTGCGTAGTTATACATAAATTTTGACTAAAATATAAATAACAGACCCAGCGAATGTTCTTTTCACTCCCGGCACCTCTGTCCCCGCTTTTAATATTTTTTTCTGCAATTTTCTTATTTTTCCTTTCATACGTAGCTTCTTTTGGCCGTACACCTTTTGTAAAAATTTTGGTTGTGCAATAAAGTATAAATACATAACAAACACAAAAAAAATACAATTAGCAAAATTTGTCCAGACGTTCACGCGTGATGCCGTGACCAAGGGAAACAAGGATTCATTTTCATATTCTAAAAAGATGTCGTCCCCTGAAAGTGGTAAATTAATACTATTTAAACAAATTCACTATATTTTTTTTAACAACATTACAGAGATAGGAATAGGTAGGGCTTATTTACCTAAACTTCGAATCAGAACAGAGAGGAATCGGAGTCTTTTTATGATAGTATTTTTTTTCCGAGACGACTGTCCCAAGATTCATATCAAGAATCATATAGGACATCATCTAAGTACATCAAAAATAAATTTTATTTGGAATAAGTAATTAGTTTATGTATACCAAACTTTGTGACTGGACATAATACAGGGTGTGAAAAAAGTACTATTTAAATTCAAAGAGGTGTTTATGAGTCGAGTCTAGAGTATAGGAAAAATATATAAAAAAATCTTGATTTTTTGCTAGATACAGTTTTAATTTGCATTTAATTGTTATACAGAACAGTTAACGGCCCACCCATCCAAACGGGCGTCCTTTAAAATAATGATCATGCTATTTTCACTAATAACAATTGATTAAAATTTAATCAAGCATTACAAAATCATACTCAAAAACATCTAAGATTGCGCGCACCTCATTCATTCATAAAAAAGCTACAAAAACAGATGGTTAGCGCCGTTGCGAGCCACCCGGCATCGAACAAAAGAACTTTTGTCTCTTTTGAACTTAGGTAGCCGCACTATCTGTTACTTTCGCACATTGATAACGTGTTTTTTTCAAATAACGAGTGTTCATCCATAAAAGTATCGGTTAGTAAGTCAAGTGCTTTATTTGTTTATGGTTGTCTCGGGATGCGTGCGCGTGAGCAATGATCGTAGACGCAGGTTCTTAAATATATCAATATCTAAGAACCGGAGTGACATGACGAAGCTGACATGAGTGTGCGTGAAACAGTGCGTTGGTATTCTGAAAATAGTGTAGATTACGGAGGCGGTGTATAGCAGAGTACCTGTGTTCAGAGCAATACAAAATTGGCATGACTTTAGATAATTTCATGCGCCCAGTGTAAGTTATTACCAGACAGATTATTTGCTATCGTGAATTATTGTAAGTAGTTGATTCCAGTTTTTTAAGTACGTACATGTACATGCTCAATTTTGCATTGGTCCAATCTCATTTTTGTGTTTTTGGACGGTCTTGGGCCCGTGGTCAAGACCAGCACGGCTTGGCATGAATTTATTGAACACGATTAATATGTGAGTCGAATTTTATTTGTCTATACTAATATTATAAAGAGGAAAGATAGATGTAGTGGCCATAATACTTTTTGAGGTATTGTTACACTTTATCCAGTCGTAAGCTTAAAGTTAACAAAGACCGATCACTTATTCAAAATATTATTATTATTTATGTACCTAATTAATTAATGATGTCCCAACAGATGTCCTAGAAAAAAAATGTAGTAAGGGAGTCTCCGATTCTTGTCTTTGTTCTTCGAAGTTTAGGCTAATAAGCCCTACCTATTCCTATCTCTGACATAAATCATCAACTTTGCGACCGATTGGTTGTCATTAGCAGCTAACAGGGATCAATGGAAGGTGTTGGGGAGACTTATGCCCAGCATTGGGATGTTTTTTTTTTATTAACCTACGTCATCCCACTGCTGGGCAAAGGTCTCCCCCAACACCTTCCATTGATCCCTGTCAGCTGCTAATGATATTTAATGTCTTGCAAAGCTAGTCAAGTCGTCACACCGCCTCTTTTTAGGTATATTTCTTCTCTCTCACGCTATTGATACCACTTGACACCATGACAAATAAGAATTATTATAAATAAATTAATTAAGTAATATTTAACTAGAAACCGAGTTCTTTTAGATTCCTACAATACGGCGAAAGATTTTACTTCCCATCTTAAAGAAAATTTTACAAAATAAATGTTTTCCAGTCTACCTAGTTATCGTCAGTATGTCGATAGCATCGTCATTTTTAGTGCCTGTCGTGTCGGTATTTCCCATCCGTGTGCAGGCGCAGCGGAGAGAGGGTCACATTTTAAAACGACGGCTGCGCTAGAGGTCCAGGGTTCGATCCCCGGGTCGGGCCAAAAATATATACTTGTGTTTTTCCTGGTAGCCCGGAGTTTGGAAGTTGGCGATGTTTCACCCCCGTGCCTCGGAAAGCACGTAAAACCGTTGGTCCTGCGCCTGATCTCTCTCCGGTCGTGGTAGATTGCTGTGCCATCGAGCTATGAGAGTGAAAAGAATAGAGAGTGCACCTGTGTTTGCGCACACAATAATTGTGCACTATAATATGTCCCGCGCAGTCGGTTAGTCGTTGTGACTGGCCACCGAAGTCAATATTGGCTAGGGAAGATACTTCTATATTTTCCGTATGCATGATGTCCTTTATAAAGTTCGAATAGCGTAAGAACCCTAAATCTTTGATTATTCAATTATGTAGAGTTTATTATGGTCATATTGTGAGTTTACAGGATTGGTAGACTGACGAAATAATTATGGCTGCTTTCGCACTCATTCGTCGTAAACGATACTTATGTAATATATTTATACGTTTAACCGTCTTCAAAAAAAGTAAGTTATCAATTCGACCTGTAAGTATGTATGTGATAACGTTGGAATTGGTTAATATTTGAGTACCTACTATGAACTGTATTTATGCTTCTTACCATGTGAGCAAAATTTTACATGAGTGTAGGTTTTTTTGATTTCATTCATGACATTGTTTCAGACTTCAAATTAATTGGTCACTCCTAAATAGAAGGCAAATGCGTTATTAAGATTTTATTGAGCTTTTGACGGCGGTTTCATGTTTTTGTTGATCATCGAATTTAATACTATATGAGTTAGAAATACTTTTAGTGAGCATTCAAGAGCCTTGTCTTTTTGGAACGGCCATGCGTATTATAATATTGAATGAAAAACAATGAACATCATATTTTATTTTAGGACCTTTTAGTTTCAGAACAAGCAACCCAATCCACCAACTAACTAATACTTTTGTTTTGTTTCAGGTAATACAAAACCAGCAATGAATACCCAAACCGAATGTATGTTCCCAATTTATTTACGTAGTAAGAAAATGTAGGACTGTTTTGTTCCTACTAAGTAGAGTTGCCGTTGTATCGATAAATTGTAGTCGATAGTTGACTAAAAAACTATAGAATTTGCGATTGTTGTTTCGGTGCCATCTTAAATGAGTTTATAAAAAGTGAGCTTTACCATAATTTTTGCTGTGCCTTGCTCCATATTTACGTGTTGTGAAATTATGCCTAATTTGTTTTTTCGTTACCTCTTCTGTGAAATCGTATTGTTTAAGACAAACTTTTAAAAACTAACTCAAGGTAGGGATAGGCTACACGTATATGTAGATTATATGAAGAAAAATCTCGAGTAGCAATGTCAACTGTGACGTAGATAGGCCCTTATTCATCTTAGCTGACCCACTTTGTTGTGTATCTACACCGCCCGGCGGCTTGTGCCGTACGGTCATACCGCTCATGCCACAGCGGCATAACTTAGCATCTGACAGTTCTTGACGTCGGCCGAACCCGTAGACTCGTAGGTGTGGATATGTCACCGTAATATTGTAAAAACTGCGAGATTACAATCATACGGTTTAAAATCCGGTAGATTGTAAGTCGATTGTCACAATATGACGTTGACAGATATTCCATAAAAATTGCTTTGATTTTTTTAGTGATCAATATCATCACCAGTATCAGCCGCAAGATGTCCACTGCTGAACATAGGCCCCTCACATGGCTTTCTGCGATATTTTTAAGGCTTAAAAAGTAGTCATATGTTTTTTATCGATAAGCAATGAAGTAGATTTTATCTTCAGCCAGCACTGATACAAAGTTACGTAATAGTAATCGTAAATCAGGGCAAGTTCGTGGCCTTGGCTCTTTGGCGATGAGCCAGGATATCTGCGAGCCCTGTATTCATAAGTGATACTTTGTTTTGAAGTTTTGTTTCGTCTGTGTTGTATGACTTGATACGACTTTAGAATAAACTACAGTTTTTCGGTGTCTTTTTTCGTCAACAGTGAATTTTCTAAATAAAATTAAATACATTTCTTTGAATGATTTTGCGTTACCTCTGGAATTGATTTGCTGCATCTACCGAGTTTTAATGAATAAATGAGTTTTTGACAGTCTCGTGATATATTATTTATGATATTAAGTAGGTATAATATTCATCTACACTAATATTATCTACACTTCTACACTAATATTATAAAGAAGAAAGATTTGTACCTATTATTGTATGTTTGTAATGAATAAGCTCAAAAAGTACTGGGCCGATTTAAAAAATTCTTTCACCATTAGAATGCTACATTCTTCTTATTTGACAAAGACTACATTTTATTTAAAAAAAAAGGGATCTTTTGTAAAATTTTAACAATGTAACCGAAGGTGTAGACAAATGAGTCTTAAAATGTCTTTCGTCGAATGCGCTGCCGAAACTATTAGCGATAGAACCAAATAATGTACAACAATATTGAAGAACATCATAATGTCTACAAAAAACTCCACGGTAGCATATGTCCAACTATTGTAGTTATGTCACTACAACAACTTTTTTCATTTTAAACATTAATGAAAATGCTAACCAAATTCAAACCATGCTATTTATGTGTTTACATTAATCCTTATCCAAATAAATTATTTAATAGTCAAGACCATTTAACGACCTATAAAATATCTTTAAATTATTTAAATTGGACTTTACATTCAAAAGATATTACGAATTAAAAAAGGTTTTCCTCCCTGACGCTATAACTCCAGAACGCAAGGACCGATTTCCACTGTTTTGCATTCGTTGGAAAGGTCTCGGGCTCCGTGAGGTTTATAGCAAAGAGAATTCCCATTAAACGGGGCCGGGACGGGACGGGGCTGGGGGCGAAACGAAGTTCGCTGGGACCGCTAGTACATTATATTTAGTTCTAGTACTTGTATTGGAGTCTTTTTTAGCCTATTACTCGTTATAAAGAGTATAATCTAGTTAGAACTACATATTATAAAATGCATTGTCTCAAAAAGAGACTGGTTTATAGCTTCGGTCCTCATATTGACATTCCAGCGGGGAAATGTAACTTAGTACGGCTTGTAATAATACTAAGTAATCAGGCTTTGTTTGACCATCCTCTTCCTTTTGAGCTGGAAAACAGTACCTAAGGCTCGATTGCACTATTTTAAGCGAAACTTAGAACATTATCTATGTATTTGTTCTTTTTGCTTTTTGCAATGTAATGGATTATTTTTTTGACATGGTACTTTTTATCTTACACGTCGTTTCCGAGTATTTTTAAGACAAAAAAACTTAGAAACAAATTTTGGTCAGACCCGGGATTCGAACCCGGGACCTCGCAGCAACCAATGAGCTGACCGCTACACCAACAACGAGGCAGTTAGTTTTGACATATGTATGTGATATCTATGGAATCGGTTAATATTATAAGCTTAATAGCATCGGCGCAAAATTTTGTGTAATGTCGTTTTTTTACCAATCCTCACGAACGGAACACACAATAGATTCGCTGACCTGCTGACTGAAATCGCTAAATGATTTCTATCCGCGCTCGGGATTACAGATAACACTAATTCGATCATGTCAACTCTTTCAAAGGGATCCGTTGAACCAGTTAACCCGGATTAAAATGGTTTATATCCGGATTTTTGTAGTACTAGTTTAGGTCAACTAGTGTGGGATTATTATAAGGTTTAAAATCATAGCGGAAAAAAACGTTATGTGATTTGAAACTTTATAAATTGCTTGGAAAAATATGTAACGAATTCGGTGATGTATGTTATGGTTTCCAGCTTGGCTATACAATTTTAAACCCAAAACTAACTAATAGGTTCGATATAGTTCAGTAAGTAATAGCTGTCTATATCGGCCCGCAACAATACGAGTGATGGAGGCGGTTAAAGTTAAGGTTGAAGTAAGACGATGTAACCGATCTTTTGCTACAAGAACTATAGGCTGGTGTAGGCTTTTAATAAGTTTAAGTTCAGGACAATTTATTTTATTACCAAAATATTACACTGGGTACAAATGTGCTATTTATTTTTATATTTGTTTTCCAAATAAATAAAATAAATAAAAAGGAAATGTAGTCCACAAAGGTTTTTAACGTCCACTGGTAATTATCGTAGACACCGATTGTCTATTTCAAATATGTCGTCAAAAAAGTTCATTGTTCTTACAACCCCCGAACCACCTCAGTCCCAAATTCATACACGTGTCCCAATTCCATTGAAAACATTCCCAATAACCGGAACTCACGTTTCACAGTTCTCATTACCGGCACCCTAATGGTTTTCCAATATTACAAGTGGAATTATGTAATTTATGTTTAGCGACAGTCGGTGTGAGTTACAGTTTCAACACGTTACGTGCGTTTAATAGACGATTAGTGTGTGGTCGGTTTACGCAGCTCAAAATATGTGGGCGGCAATTTGAGGATTGATAAGTGGATATGGGTCGAAATGTAAGCGTTATGATAAGTGGTAGTTTATTCAGAAATACAGGATATACAAACGACTTTAAAAAACTTGTTGATTTTATCAACAAATAAATACCATTTTATTATAAATTTGATCAGATTAGGCTGAGCTGTAGGCTACTAGCACAGGTGGCAGATTGTGAAGACCCATCAGATATGGTGGTAAGCTTCGTACTGCCAGAATTAGTGGGGAGTCCAGTGGGATGGGCTTCTCTATTAAAATCTACAATATTCAGTGACGATCCTGTGCCATGGCGAGTAAGCGCCGCCATCAAATAAGACTTTCCCTGGTGTTGGGTAGCAGCAACATTAGTTCTGGCGGAAGGTTAAAAAATATGTGAAGGCTTTGACTGGGTATTAAGAGGCGAAAAACCCCCGGTCCCTTAATTGTGGAAGGCAAGGGGAACCCACATCACAAAATCTTCCATGACTTGGAGATTTTACACACGCGTAGATGGCACATTGATTGCATAACAACGATTGGTCACGCATGTTGACGAAAACACATGACATCGCCTGTCAACAGCTGCTTCTTCTTATATCCACCACAAACTCCCGTGCGTGTGTAAGACCCCTAAGTTACGAAGACAACATGATTGATAGTGAAAGATCGCAATGTGCGCGTTCGGTAAATAAGTTGCTTATTGCAACAGTTCTGATCGATTGCGTCGCAGGTGCGGGGTATCGGACTGGATGGGTGACCGGAGGTTTATTCATTAGTATCGATTAGGCAGAGTATAAGGCGTTTAAATCATCAATTTGATTTTGACTTTTGAATTAACTCTTACTGCTGGATTTACAATGTCTTTTAAGCCGTCACGGATGTGTTTATCAAGATCTCAGTGTTGAACACTTACTGTTCAACACTGAGATCTTGTCTGATCTTCTACGACAACTTACTTTTTTATATATTATACGATAAAAAATAATTTCATGATTGTTTAATTTACTATATTCGACTAGCAAAGATAACGGACCGTATAGTTAATATAGCAACACACCACCTAATTTACTTTTCACATATGGCTGCCGTTCTCGTATTTCCCTTGCTATATCCAGAGACAGGCATTGTCTCACCCTACACACTGTATGTTATTACACAGGGTGTATTATTACGGCGCATGCCATTAGACTAATCAGGTCAACTGTCTATACCACGGATGTCACCTATCTTGATGAACTAAGTTTTCTAATAAACTTGTAATATAATATAAGGTCACCTCGTTTTAAGTGATAATATTTAAAGGGCTGATTCAGCACGATAAATTAATCATTTTTTGTAGAAAGCACTATAGGTTTTTCACCCGCTAGTTTTTGAGAAAATTGAAGATTAAGATAATTATTCTTTTCAGATATTTTTTTATTAATTAAGATTAAGATTAGAGAAAAAGAAAGTTAGGGCATTGAATTAAAAGAGGCGAAGCCGATGACGTAGTAAACTTTTTAAATTTTTAGGATGCTGTTTTAAATAATGATATTGTCATTGTTAAGGAAAATAATAAAATAATAAATCTCTATTTTCTAAAAAAAAAATGATTGTATCCTGTTTCTATGACGTGTGTTAAAATATTATCACTCAAAATGATTTGACCTTATATAAGGGGTATGAAGTTTATTGAATGAAAAATCACCATTAAATTCATCAACATTCGACAAGCAAAGAAAAAATGTGTTTAGTTTGTAAATATTTCCGCAAAAATACATAAACTAGTGTTTCAGCACCTAATCAATCAATCCACAATTAACTCCATCAACTTTATTACTCAACCTGATTTATCCCTCAAGTTTTATGGAGGCGTAAGCAGTTAACCATTATTAAACAATGTCTGCAAACTACTTGCGTCGTAAACGTTAACGGATAGTTATCTGCGCCCTAATCGTTAACTTTGAAAGGATTTAACTGCCTTGTCCAGAAACTGGTTACGTTTATGACGCAACAAAAGTTAAGGGTAATTCACAAACTCCTTACTAGCCTACGCTACGGTCCGGAAGCGTATTACCTAACATAAAGCGATAGTATAGTAGATTGTTATACAAAGGGGAAAAAGCGACCCATTGCACCTGAGATGTTTCTGCCGCTCGAACAAAGTGAGCGCGCCAATAGTTCGAAGGTGCAATTGGTGATTTTACCCAAGTTAAACACTACACTTTTCATAACGACTGTTAGGAAATAGGTACTTTAATTTACTTGTAGGTAATTAAGTTGGTCGCGCCTGTGCGGCTTTAAGTAAAATTGACATGGTATCTACGACGGTATATTACTTATATTTTGCGCGATGCGACTAAACTACTCGTACAATGACTGGGGTGGACGGCATCCATTTAGCCATCGTCTTAGTCGTCGGTTGACTTGCTCTTGCAACTAAGGGCTGACCCATCATCGAGTATTATATTTTGCAAGCGTTGCCCTAATACCTAAGCGTTTATTATGGAGCTTTGAAAATACTGATGATGCTGTATTTATCTGTAAAAATTTTGAAAGCGATTGAGTTAGGTAATATACCTAATGATTAAGTCGAGGTGGTTAAATAGTGTGACTACTTAACCAAGTGTATTTTGACCAATGTTGACTCATGTTTGAGTCTTTATTTATTTTACTTGTCTTAGTTGTTGAAGAGTATTCATTTTTATTTATTTTTTATATTTAATTGCAAATAAAGAATTTTAATTTGATTAAAATACTCGTTCATTTAAGCGCCTATTGATGCGGCTGATTCATTTCAGAAGGCTTGATTTTATTTTTGACAAACTCTACGACGGCAAATATAAGATTATTTTATTTGTAATTTTTTTAAATATATTTTGCTCAGATGAGTTTTTTCATGAAAAGATTTTTACATAGATACTTGTACTTTGGTTGTTAATACTTAAAAAAAAGTTACTACTAACCAAATAAAATAGAAAAAACAGACAGTTCTCCGAATACTATTAACAGACAATAATAGTCCCTCTAGCCGATTTCGACTACGGTGGCTAGTCACACCGACTAACCCACTGCTCGGGACATATTATAGTGCACAAGTGTGTGCGCAAACATAGCTGGGGGCGTATTGCGATGCAGTTTTGACAGATAAAACGCTCTGATTTACTGTCAAATTAGCAATTATTATTGCAATTTCGCATTATATTGATAATATTACTAAAATATATCAATATAAAGATTAATATTCATACCATTGTAGTATTATTATAATATTATTATATTGATAATATTCGTTTACACTGAGTCTGAATTGAACTGCCTCGGAATTGAACGGATTAAGTTGGATCGCAATACGCCCCCTGCACTCTCTATTCCTTACACTCTCATAGCCTGATGGGACAGCAATCTGACACGACCGGAGAGAGATCGGAAGCAGGACAACGGCTTTACGTACTTTCCGAGGAACGGGGGTGAAACACCGCCATCTTCCAAACTCCGGGCTACCCTGAGAATTTCTGAACAGTAAAACCCAGTTCCATATTTTTGTTCCGACCCGGGACCTCTGGCGCAGCCGTCGCTTTAAAATGCGACCATCTAACCGCTGCGCCACCGAGGCAGTTACAAGTAAACTTAGAGGTCACTTACAAAAATGTCCTCCAGTGGTCGTAACTCTTTTCTATTCTCATCGAAGTAAGTCTACCGTATAACCAAAAATATTAAGCCTTAAAAGATTGCCGTCCATCATCGGAATTTGGTTAGGGGAATATAAAAACATATTAAGTTGTTTACTCCTTGTTTTGTTGGTCATAGATTTATGTTACTGTGGACCTATTTTTTGGATATTGTTTCTACGTTTGTTTTATTACTGAATACTATATTTTGGATACTAGGCATAGGTAACAATAAATATTAAGGTTTCAGCCTACTATAGCGTAGCATACCATGACTGTGCGAGAACGTGCAGTCAAAACAAAATTCTTTGAAATAGTTAGATACGGGATTGCTACTATGTACCTTATCATTTATGAGCTTCCGATATTTCGGCACTGTTGCAAGCGCCATGATCACGGAGTAACTGAAGAGAACTTGCGCGTGGGTTGTTATTGGCACACATATCGGTCTACCCTCCTTCGAAGTCGTTTATGTAAAGTCGTGGTAGCAATCCCGTATCTAACTATTCTAATGTTAGTGACCATGAAAGTTTAAAACAATATAAAATTCTTTGTATTGGAAACTATGACAACCGTGTCATAGTTTGCCAATCCAGCTTAAAAAGAAGGTGTATAAAACCGTGGTGAGACCGGCACTGACATACGGTGGATGGACACTAAAGAAAACCCATGAAAACCAGCTACACACAAACGAAATTAAGATGCTGAGATGGGGGGGGGGGGGGGGGGAGGGGTGACCGATAAAATCCAAAATGACTATATCTGGGGGTCTCTCAAAGTAGCCCCTATCGTAGAGTTAGAGAAAGTCGCTTGCGATGGTACGGCCATATCATGAGGCGAGCAGTAGATCACCCAGTTAGGAAAGCCCTAAATATCCCGAACAAACCCAGAGGCCGAGACCACCCGCCACCTGGCTAGCAAATGCTGAGAGATCTGAAGCGAGATAACCTACCTACCCAGACAACCCAGAACAGAGCTTTCTGGCGCAGATGTATTAGGAGACCCGACCCCAGATGAACTGGGACTAAGGGCTGGAAATGATGATGATGATGGTAACTATGACACCTTTCCCACTAGACCGTCTCGGCACTGACCTACTCCGTCGCGTATCATGGATGAAGCGTGTCAGCACCGGCAAAATACGCATATATAGGTATACTTAACAATGAGACCAAATGCTGTAGATCCGTTTATTGGGCATTTACTTAAAACTAAGAAAATGGTTTGTTTTCTGTCGCATATTTATTTAATTACTAAGGCTGAAAAACTTATTGATAATTATAGTTTGTTTTTGTTTTGGTTTTATAGTGTTTTTTCACCATAAAAACTTATTATAAACCCCGTGTCTTACGCAATCCGGGCGTATGCCTATATCACTCGGCCACCGTCACATTAACAAGCCTGTTGAATTTTGCAAGTGCTTTTTTTTAACGAGTAGGCTGCGTGACATCATCAATGTTGTGAGATTGCTCTCACAATATCTGAAGGAAATAAAATATTTTCCTGGGTTCCGGGTATTTCCCGGGGTTCAATTCCTCGTCTGTCACAGGTTCAAAGTTGATTTTTACAAGTTCAATTTATATTATTGATATTTTTTTCGTATGATATAATATCAGTTATTTCTTGAATTTATAACTTATATTTTATTTATGGCTCACTTCTCAAGAAAGGTTTTAAACTACAAACATTACGCTACGTTACGTCAATGGACACGGAGTCAATGTAACAAACTAGGTAATAAAACAGAACATTATTATGATCAATCAGCAAGGACAGTCAAAGGAAAATGTATTTGAAGTAAAACACGTTTTGAGCCCCGAAGCATCTAAACAGAAAATCGTTTTCAATCGAAACAAATAAATCACCATCAACGTCGCGCCCGACACGTAAGGGTAATAGCTAATCAGGCCGAATGCGAAATCGAATGAAAAATACGATATCGAATGAAAAATACGATTTTCGAACTGTTCTCCGAATTCGAACGACTCAATTTTCTAACTCGCAAGCTGTAATTGGATTAGTACGGTGATGGATACATTGCGTGCATCGATAACGGACGGCGATTTTAAACCATCCTTATTTTTTTATTATGTTTTATTTTTGTTTTTTCCAATGGTGGCTTAAACAAAGGCAGGCCAATATGTGGTAAGCGGTCGTTAGTTTTACTTGAAACTGAGTTGTGTCTTGTTTTACAATATCTTACAAAATGTGATTAAGGAAGTTAATTCCTTAATGAAGTTTAAAAAATGTTACCGATCACTAGTAATTTTATCCCTTGTAATTTAACCTTAATACGATATCACAGACAGTATACAGACAGACACGTTAACTTTATTATTCTATAGAGAGGTGCTTTATATAAGATCAAATCATTTTAAGTGATAATATTTTAATAGTGGCTCTGTATACATTATAGAAACAGGACACTTATCATTATTTTTTGGAAAATCGAGATTTTATTTTTATGATTTTCTTTAACAGAGACAATATTATTTTTTAAAACAGCACCCTGAAAAGTGATCTACGTCATTGACTTCGCATCTCTTAATTCTATGCCCAAACCTTCTTTTTCTCTAATTTTAGCCTTAATTTATTTAAAAAAAAACTGAAAAAATAAATAATACAAAAAATGATTTATTCATTCACTTAAATTGAGGTGACCTTTTTTAAATAGTCCATACATTTTTTTGCCTGCCAGTAAGAATTTGAAATAGATGATATGTCAAATCTACAAAAGAGAATAAGAACACTAATAAAATAATCTAATCATTTGGTTAGAATAACCCTTTGTTATATAAAGTGGAAATGCTCTGTTCAACCACAACCACATTTACATCCACAACTAACTTACCCAGTTGTACCGCCAAAGTTTTACACCGAAGTTCGAGTTGATCAGGCGGACTTGTCCCCAATGAGTAGTATGCATCAGTGTACAAGTTGTTACATCTCATTGGTCTCTGGTGTCTGAGTGCATTTTAGTGTTTAGCACAATGTACTTATAGCCCGGGGTGGAGGGTCAAGATATTCGTTTGGTGCAAGTTACAAGAACGTTCGGTTCAGAATAAATAATTTCTCAACTTTTTGGATTTATATAACATCACATTTAATTTATGAATCTTGAAGTGGAAAGTTATAAAAATGTTAACTTTTTGTGTAACTAAAACACTTCATTAATTTGTTTTCAATTCATTTCTTTGTCGCACCGCCCACATTCATTTCTGCTTAGCCCAAAGGTATGACTGGTAGAGAATGCCATACGGCGTTAAGTCCACCTTTTGTACAGTTTTTGGTGCAATAAAGTATAAATGAATAAATAAACAAGCACTTTGATGTTCTGACATCATAATCATGTTTATTAATACAAAACCGGCATGGCCTATGGAAAAAAAGATCAATCAGTATGAAAAACTGAGTAAGCGTTTTTCAATTCTTGAAAAAAAGACGTTTTTACATACTCTTAACACATCTCGGTGCATAAGTTTGGTAACGGCAGGTTTAAGCTGACATAAAATGAATTGCGCCATAATCCATAAGTTTCTTTCAATTAGAACATATTGTAAATGTCCCTGTAAATGTCCCTTAATCCTGTTTTTTTTACATTTGTGAGGCATTTCCTAGCTATGGTATTTCCGTCAATTAAAATTACTTTGATTTAGCTTTTCTCTCACAACTTGTACCAAATACTTATACAGTATAGACATCCTTCGCTCCAGGGTATTTGGGGCACCGCCTAGAATTTGGTCGAGTGTGCGAGTAATATGATACAAACTGACGAGTTGACGTCATAACATCAGCGCATGGCTGACTAGCCGCTGACATGTCGTTGACTGCTGTTGGTGAGTTGACAAAAAGCTGTTTATGTCGCCATGTAGGCACATGTTGACGGTATTTCAACGGAATGTTGACCTTAGCTGCTGCCTCTTGTCTTCGGTAAACCAAGTCATCCATGGTGTAATCAAGCGTCAAGTAATCAAGTGTATTTAACTGCCTCGGTGGCGCAACGGTTAGAGGGTCGCATTTTAAAGCGACGGCTGCGCCAGGGGTCCCGGTTTCGATTCCCGGGTCGGGCCAAAAATATGTACCTGTGTTTGTCTGTTCATAAATTTTCAGGGAAACCCGGAGTTTGGAAGTTGGCGGTGTTTTCACCCCCGTGCCTCGGAAAGCACGTAAAGCCGTTGGTCCTGCGCCTGATCTCACTCCGATCATGTCAGACAGATTGCTGTCCTATCGGGCTATGAGAGTGAAAGGAATAGAGAGTGCACCTGTGTTTGCGCACACACTTGTGATATACACACTATAATATGTCCCGCGCAGTCGGTTAGTCGTTGTGACTGGCCACCGTAGTCGAAATCGGCTAGGGGGACTATTATTAATCAAGCGCCGCCTCTTGTCTTCGGCAAACCAAGTCATCCGTGGTATAATCAAGTGCCGTCGCTTGTCTCCTTCAAACTGCCATCCATTTGTCAGTTTCCTTTATGGCTTGGCTCTCATAACTTGTACCACACTCTTCTCGTACAGTCATCCCTTGCTCCAGGGTTTTCGGGGCCACGTTCTGGAATGGGGTCGTGTGTGCGAGTTATGTAACACGAATCGCCATGGCATGATTTGTATGGTAAGTATATCTGGTAGTTAGGACTTAGTCTATTGGGTACGGCGACAGACTGACGCGTAGAGTTCAGCAAGTAGCTCGGTAAGGCTTTTTTCTGTCTCTAGCCGCGTCTAATAAACTGACAGAGACATAATGATGATTTGATACAGGATTATCGTAATCCTGGGTTATGATCCATATTAAAATCATCATGGGCCTAGGATAACGCCGTTAGTCTTTTTTTTAGGGTTCCGTAGCCGAATGGCAAAAACGAACTCAAATATGAAATCTTTTAATCTAACTCCAATTGTTTTCATAGCAATATGTTTATAAGTTTAATTCATAAAATATGTTGAATTAGGTATATTTTTTTTTATTGCTTTTGAACACTTGGGACAGGAAAATACAAATAAAAAAAGTTGATTGACCCTTATATCATACAGATTTACTAGTCAAACTCAAATAGGCGTAAATTGCTATACATTATTATCACCAATAGTAATCTATCATTACGAGCATAAGGCGAAAGTCTCGGCGAATATCAGAAATATATTTCTTGCTGAATGATATCGGGCACACTTATATTTAACAAACAATATCTGACTTAGGGTTGCCACAACTAAGTAATAGAGAATATATTTGACTGAAATATAGTGACCTATTTTTTGTTTAAGGTTTCTACCACTGGAACTCCTGTGTAGCCAGGATTTACAGCTAGGCTTAAACAAAAACCAAAACCAAAAATGGATAGGCTATTCGAAGAATGCAAACAAAACTGATCACAGTGTGTAAATTGTGATCTTGCGTTGACAGTAAAACTGCTCTGATTTTGAATGGATTAGCAAATTTCGTATTGCGATGTGTCAATTCTGACCAATTTCCATGTCTTAAATTCGACCATACGAGTAAGTGAGAAAAAGTTACTTTTAAATTTCTCATGTTGAGTCGCAATGCCAATTTGGCGACTTAGCTTGCTGAATAGTATAACTGCCTGCCAGGGATATACCTCACTGCGTGGAACTTAAACAGATTAAAGCAATCTTGCTTTTGCTTGCGTTATACGCCACCAAAAATACAATGATTTGGAAAACGTATTAAGGTCACTTAGCCCAAAATAAGAATTATTTTTTGAGGCACGGGCCTCGTCAACCAATTATATGTAGAAAAATAAAAGTAAAGTCTACAAAATGATCATGACTATCATATTACTGCCAGAAGACATATATATTTTAGCTAGAGCCTTATTCAGAAGCCCAACTTACTTAACGACTACTACCAAGCGATATTAGCTGGAACCAATAGCTTAGACCGTTTATTCAGACATTAACTCGTCAAGTATGTGTAAACGAGACACAATAAAAATTCCATTGTTATGCGACTCCCGGCATTCGTTTGATACCTGACTGATTAAAATATGTAGGTAAGTATCATCCGTACTGTGGGTTTCATAATTCTTAGTAACACACTTGATGCTTAGCGTAAGACGTCCACCGACTAGATGGACAGACGAACTTGTGAAGATCGCAGGATCCTGGATGCAGACCGCTTGCGATCGATCGCTGTGGAAAACCATGAGTGAGGCCTATGTTCAGCATTATGACCTTTGACTGATAATGACGACTTGATGTTCTAGGTATGTATGCTAACTCCGGTAATAACAAGCTAAGGCTTTTGCTACCTAAAGCGAATATTATGTTAGTTTTTAGATACCAAATCCACAAACTCACACCCCTAATCGCAGCAAAGTAATAGTAGGGCATCAAGCGATCAATCAAACATTCGTATGCGCCAAGCAGCCACATCTTATTTCATATCGCATTGTTTTAGACAGAGCGTTTTGCCAGAAAAATATTGTAAGCAAGACCGAGAAGAGTAATAATGTAGGGCTGTGAATATGCTCGATAAAACATGTATCGAGGATTTAAATCAATTTCCTAGTTCTAACAAACATGTAGTAACAGGTTTAAAACCGTACGAAAATACTAACCGACCAATTTAAAAATAATGACATAATGACGACATTCCAACTAACGGAGGATACGGTTCTATTTGGTCGGGTAACTTTAGTGGTTGGTCTAAGCATGGTACTGTCTTTTTGGTATAAAGGGGTTTGTTATTGGTTACTACCTTAAGTACCTAATTCTCTTCATTGAAAGATGAAGTCAGCTGCTATTATTATTTTTGTGCTACGAAAAAAAAGCCATAAATTACAATTTATAAGTAATTTATTAACAAAGTAGAATGTCACATTTGACACAAAAATGAATATTCGACTGGTTGATAACATCTTTATTTATTTATTACACTTCATGCACAAACAAAAAGTACATATGGCGGACTTAATGCTAAAAGCATTCTCTACCAGTCAACCATTAGTATATACTGAGAAAATGCAAACGGCGCGAAGGAAGTGAGGGGTAAAAGAAAAAACTTGACGATAAAAATTACAAAAGGTTTTTAAAACACAATAAACATACATACTACTTATTTCATATCTTACTTATTATCTTACTTATTATTATCTTTCAGCATTAGATATGCCATTTGTACCGTATTTTTGTGTCGTATAAACATTAATAAACGGATGTGTTAAAAATATCGATAGCCAAATCATATCGAAATAATAACGTCACATCTCTACCCAAGAAAATATGACCGTTTCTAGCCTCTATGACGCTACGAAGAATATCCAATTTGAATAGTGGAGGCAACCGAATGATTCTGCTTGTTTGTTTCAATAGGAAGAGAATGTATCGCATTTGCATGATGCTGATCATGTATGTTTTTATCGTGTTCCGATGTTATTTTATGGTAAAAACAGTTTTTCGTGGCGATGAATTTTCTTTTTATTTCTGGTTGGCACCAGAAATAAATAAAAAATTGCTTCAATCGAACTTTTTTCGAGTGGTGGTTCGATTAAAAAACCACCGCACGGAAGAAATCGAAATGCAAAAAAAACGTGGCCCTAATAAAAGAAAACCTGCTCTTTCTCAAAAAGAAAAATTCGATTGGTAAACTATTTTCGTGTAATAACTGCACGAGAATTCGCTCCCAGGAGTTGAAATGCTTCAAGAAGTGGATAGGCTTATACATCATTTCAACCATGATTTTATTAAAATGGCTTAATTTCTCTTTTTGTATAAAATATATATAAAATTCATTTTAAATTCATATTACCTAATTTCCTCCACCGACCCTTGTATATTTTGCCACATTAAATAATTTATCGCGTCTTTTATTAGAGTGTCGAGGGAAATCAAAAGAGGCTTTTAATATTTTCGTTGTGTTTCCTTTTTTCTTTTACCTAACCGCTCATTAGTGTGACCGATTGGACCCCTCATAGTGATGGGAGAAGTTGATTTATCGGTATTAATAAAAAGCTAGGAGTGACAGCTTTTGTTAATAAGGACGATATAACACTAATTAAAAAAATGCCCTCGTTAAAAAAAATGTGAATAGCCCTTATTTATCATTTTTTTTATTTAAAGACTTTATTGCACAAATTAAGTGTAAAAAGGTGAACTTAATGCTAAAATCAGTTTCTGCCAGTCTAACCTTTAGGTCATGTAGAAAGATATATACTCAGATTGCAAACTCAGAGTTTCGCATTCGATTGCAGCCTTAAACATTTTTAAATGCACCGGTGTTGTGAATTATGTTGTCTGGTATTCTTAATAATTTTTTTTTACTTCGAAAACAAGACAAGTGTGCAGTTGTCTGGCGCATAAGTACTTTTCATCTAAGAACGTCCTGTAGGCGTACTTAAATAAATAAATCACCAAACATAGATCTGGATGAAATGGCTAGTACTCTTATGAGATTACTAGCAACACACTGTTTTAATACATTTTGGTTTACTTGTTAAGTTAATTTGTTAGATAATTTAATCTATTTTTTATTAATGGATAAATTTTTATCCAAAAAAATACAATTTTAGAAGACTCAATATCATATTTCAAATGTTTGTAACTGGATAATCGATAAATCGATATCGACATAATCACATCACTATTCCCGTGCTCATCAAAGGGTAATTAGCCATTAGAAGTCATTTCTATCCCCCTGAAGATGGACGTTCCCGATGCCTGATTAAGGCTATACACAATGTTTCACTATTTAAGGCATTGCAAATGTGATCGTTTAGAAGTCGCTTGGGAACTTTTCAAGGTTATTGGACAAACAGATGTCTTTGAACTGTAAATCCTCAAATAGGTAAGTATTTTTTTTTTAATCTCAAATAAAAACAAAAACTTCCTAAATTTCAAAACAGTGAACCTGACAGCATCAACAATTTGTTGAAATCCGCTCTGAGCTTAAAAATAAGAAAACATTGAAATTTAATAATTTGAGAAGGTATTCATTAATTTAAAAAAAAAAAAAACAAAGTGATTCCTAAAAAAGTTTAATATTTCACCACGAGGAAAAAGAAACGTATTGAAAAATCTTCGTAAATCAATGTTACCTCCCCTAAAATGGTTTTGTGCAGCGATTTGTTCATAAATATCCAATGTATCCTAAAGAGGCTTTAGTTGTCATGTAACAAACAATGATTTATGGGTTATGGAGGCTATATTTTGTGGAGTATATCTTTGCCCCTTCCACTTTTCTTCATAACGATTTTTTATTAAAAAACAAAATAAAAGATGACGTGTGCTCTTGTATTGTGTAATTATTATGTGCCATAAGATATAATCAATATATTTATTTATAGTTATATGGCATTTACTAGAGTATTTTTTATTTTTAAAGTAATAATAGTATATATAAGATTTTTTAAATTATAAGAAAGTCTGGAAAAATCAGGAAAAAATATATAATTCGGTACCTATTCATACCTACATTTTAAATTATTAACAGCATGGAACACAAAAAAATACATCTGTACCTATCCAAGAATAAACTTAAAACTTTATAATTATGAAAAATTTTATAATGCAAAAAGAAATCAACCGAAGTATACATTTAGTTTCCAAGCAGTCCTCCAAAATATTCAGCAATAAAAACTTTTAAAAAAATCGCCGTAAAACCTTGTCCGTAAAACGACACAAACGACATCTCATACGCTCTGAAACTTGGGTAACATCACCAAAAAGATTGACAATCTAGTTTTAGTGTCTGAAAAGCGGCCTTTAGGAGGGATAGACCCGGCCGACGAGTGTCACGTAGCCATTTCTTACAAATCGGGACTCTACCTGTCGATAGCTCTCTGGAGGACTCTTTACACTGGTGTCAATTTCGTTTTTGTTGTTAGAAAAGTAGTATTTACAACCAGTGATGAACTTTAAAATAGCTTTTATAAATGGCGAATATTTCATGTTTTCAATAACTTGTAATATTTTTAACGGTATTTAAAACGAAGTTTTTCTGGCAGGACTAAATACTGCATTATAGTAGAGATAGGAAAACTCGTAGACTCCGTTGCAATAAGGACCGCTTTGACTGTAACCGAACGGCAAAAGGGAACACATTCATTTGCTAATTATTTTAGAAAAAATACTCAAAACGCATAAATAATTATTGGACATTGGACAACATCATATGCAACTCAAGAGCGGCGATCACAAACAACGGTGGTATCACTCACAAATCCCAGGTTTGAGAAATTATACACGAATATAATAATGCCGGTCCATTTAAGTAAATAAATATATCTTATCTTATCTATTCCGATAGCTAACCATAAAAACCAGTGTGTAGCGTCTTTGGTCAAACCTACAGTGTCTAGAACTTACTCAATATGCTCCCTTTCCACCGCACTCGCCCGTCCAAATGGACCACCTCTCACAATTTAAGAAGCGTCCAGGACAGCTCCCGTGGGCCGCTATAGACCGTGCTACCCGCGCGGAATACTGAAAAGGCTAATTTCGGTAACCTTCCCGCCATATTACTGCAATTGTCGGCCATTACACGAGTGCTTTGTGAAGACACTGTATTGGTTATCGAGTGTTTTTTGCTTAGTAGTGATGGGAGTTCTTTTTGTGTTTCGGCTTTTCGTGGCTTCGATAAATAAAATTAATTAAATTAATTTGAGAGACTACAAACGTTTGTTATAGTTACTCTGAGCCGATCTTTCTAGGGGTCAAATTCTATTGCTTAAACACTAGAACTTATTCGATATAACCTCATTTTTTATGTCGGTAAAAACCAATACACAACTCTAAATAAAGTATTAATTGTATGTATAAATAAATAAAACATTTAATATTATGTAACGATCCGTCTCTTGAAGTATATTGTTATTATGTTAGGCTATTTGTATGAAATCCTAACATTATTTAAAAAAAATACTTACGCAGTCAATGCAATGTGCTAAACCATTACAAAACATTCAACTATTATAAGTTACAAAAACTTCATTTTCATACAAAAATTACAGCAACGTGACGACATAATAAATTTATTCCAGTCTTTTCACCATGGCCAATATGGTGTCATAAAAAATGTATAGAGCTCCCTCAAATAACATGGACTAAAGGTGATCCTTCGGGAATGGACCCGGGATAACGGAGGTTCCCTCCAATGAATTTATATATGTTAACCGCTGAAATACGTGTTTTTTTTATGATTGTTGTACAAAACTATGGTTATCATTTTTAATTTATGGTGTATCAGAAATAAAAGTAATTTTGGGGTACTAAATCACCTCAGAATAAATCCTATTGACAACACTTATGGTGCAGATGTTAGCTTTTCTGACTACTATAAAATAAAAAATAAAATAACCTTTATTTCAGGCATCTTGGCCCATAAATTACACATAGACAAATAAAATAAAATAAGAAAAAAAATATATCAAAAATCCTAAATTAAATTAAAAATTATGACAAATTACATAAAATAAAATAAAATTAAAAATTAAAAAATTACATCAAATAAATAAATAATAATGATATTGACTATGCTAGCGGTCGCGAGTTCGAATCCGGCAAGGGTCGTGTTTATGTGATGAGCACAAACATTAATTGTTGGTACCTAATTAATGGATTTTTATATGTATAATTTAAGTATTTATGTAAGACCTCCCCGTCACAATCGTTGTCTGGTATTCGTAGCACAAGGAAGATAATTTCTCAGTTCGAAACCAAGACAATTTGTTTACAGCTGTCTGGCGTATATTTAGTTTTAATCAAAACATATAGTTTATATTTCGCTGAGACCAGTTTACGGAGTACCTTACTTTAAAAAACAGGCTTTAAATCTCCTCTTAACTCGTCAAGTATGTGTAAACGAGACACAATAAAAATTCCATTGTTATGCGACTCTCGGCATTCGTTTGATACCTGACTGATTAATAGCAAAAGTTCGATTCACTTCATCCCTGGATGATCAAAGAGCCGGTTTGTATAAGTTTTAGGGTTAAAATTAGTTTCGGTCTATCTCAAATGGTAAGTTATTCCATTTGGGCACTATCTAACGCTTCACTCATAATTTATTTTGCGGGAATCGTGATTTGAATGTAAAACCGCAGCTCTTGGTACATTTTGAAACGATTTTAATCATTAAAGTATCTACTTATTATACTTAGCGTATGAATTTGCCGTTAGGGGCGCTTGTGTAGCGTGAGGTCTCCGAAATGTCAAATGTGACTGTTTGTGGGTTAGATGTGTGGGTTTATTTCTATTTAGTTTTTGGCTCCAACTAGTGAGCACGAAACCGGTAGTTATTTACTTGTACAATTTAAGTGCGAAGTCGCAAAAAAAACATTAAGACATTTGTTGGTTACCTTTATTAATAACAAACAAACAAAGCTTTTAATACTGATAATTTTAATTTAATACTTACATAGATCACAAAAAAAACTTTAAACCTACTAATTGAAAAAAATAAACTATTTTCTAGTGGCAAGGAGGCTATGGTGCTAGCTGCTTTGCCAGTTGATCTTAGTTTCTCACAATTGAAAACCTTGTAAGATTAATGTAAGAAATCTAACAGAATTTCTAAAAGCATACAGAGCAACCTACTGAACTCAAGATAAATACTGAAATAAATCTTTCTCCCCATTTCCCGGCTTCTATCTGCTTTGCGGGAAATTTCTAATTTTATTTATCCCCTCTCAGATGATTTACACAGGACGACATTTGATACTTAGTTATAAAGTTATGTAAGTAATATACATATAACCTAGTTATCATAAGAATGGACCTGTCACTGTCACTGCTCATGTGCAAAAGGAGTTTAGCGCGGGAAACGAAAAGAGGAAGATGGATTTTGTTTCTTCATTTTAAATAATTGGATTTTTCGAGTAAATTATTGTGGTTTTGTGTTGGAATCATCTTTATAATTTGTGCTATTGAAGAAAACAATGAAAACAAAGTGTAAAGTAAAGTCTTCTGATTCGGATCGCCATTCTCGTGCTAAACTCCATTGTTGAGCATTAAAATGCGAACCAGCATCGCATTTCAATGTATTTGGTTAGGATAGGCTAGTCTAGTGTTAGTTTTAGTGATAAGTGTAAATATTGAACTTTTATGTTAATTAATGATGATTGTCTGTATGGCTTTGTGACCAAGGACGTTAAACTTGTATATAAAAAAAAGCAAAAATGAACGGTATTGACACTAGATGGACGAACGCGGGTGGGTGAGCGGGGAAGCGGGAAGAACGTGACATATTTGACAGGTCTATTATTTCGATAATCTGTCACTCCTCATGTATCACTATTTGTACCTTCTTAGTTCTGTAACAGATTGTTGAGGTTCAGTGACAGATTGACAGAAACAATTAATATGCTATTTTTTTACATACATTTTTGGAAGAGCTTATTAATGCAGAGTCTTGTTTAAATTCTCTACTAAGCCTCTTATTGCGCCTTCACATTAGAGCGACAGCAGCGCGACAGTAGCGCTGTTGCTCTAATGTGATGGATTACTGCTGTTGTTTATGTATGAAATTATCAGCAGCGCTGCTGTCGCGCGACCGTCACGCTGCTAAAGTCGCCTAAGTGTGAAAGCGCTCTTGAACTGTCAACACTTGTCCCTAAAGCCTGTACCTTCTTTCCATCAATTAATATGTTTGGAGATGCTGACTCTGCAGTGCTTACGGATGCTATACAGCCAAGCATGTTCCTGATTGTTGATTTTTTGTTTTTATAGTGTTTTGTCACTATACAAACTTAATAATATAAATTGCACTTGTAAAAAGCAACCGTGACTCTGTGACAAACGAGGATCGAACCCCGTGTCTTACGCTCTCCGGGCGTATGTCTATTAGCGTATAGCGTAAGACACGGGGTTCGATTCCTCGTCTGTCACAGAGTCACGGTTGCTTTTTACAAGTGCAATTGATATGTTTCTGATTATTTAATAAATTATTTCAGTTCGGAAATAATATTAAATAGGTTGGTAAAACACAGCAGAACTGCTACTGAGAATTAATTTATAGTAACAGGGCGGGTATAAAACAAAAATCGTCCCGTGTGACGGCGCCAACTGCGTAGCTCCGGCATAATCCTCGCCACCAACTCTATCTGGCTCATATCCAACGAATGCCATCCTGCAATGCGTACCAACGTCACAATAGTAGGGGAGCCCAAGAGAAGATTTTTGTAGTTACTCAAGCGCGGCAGTCTAACATACAGGCTTTACCTTGTCAAAACATTCACCAAGTCCTAGCCCTCAAAAAAGACATGAGAAAAATATTGGTCAGCTAAAAAAAGATGGTCAGAAGGTATATACTATGTTTGTTACGCGTGACAGCCGCCCTTCGTAGCTTAAACAAACCGTAGCTCGTAGTTCGTAGCCTAAGTACTAACAATGACTGTTGTAGAATAAGATCAGTTGATTATGGAGACTCAATCTGAAGATATCTCTTTTACTTATCCTACCCCTTCTGTCACGCGCTATGTGGAGAGTTTTGTAGCTGGCAATTGAACAGGCAAAAAAGTTACGGAGATTTAATTTAAAGAAAAAAGTTACATTAATACTGTGAGATACATAAGATACAAGCCTTAACAAAGTTTTTGAGGAGCTAAGTATAATACTTATATTACTAGGGGCCACTACTAGCAATGGGTAAGTAAAATAAATAAATATGTGCCAGACAACACACCAATTGTCTGGTTTCGAAGTAAGGAATATCCTTCTTGTGTTACGAAGTAACAGATAACTATTATGACGTGTTTGTCTCTTAAATAGGTACATGTAACATCCATAACTTAGATGCAAATGCAATGCAAATTCGTGCTCATAGCACAAACTTTTGCCCCTTGCGGGATTAGAACGCGCGCTCGCTGGTTCAGAGTCAGGAGCGCTAACCACTGCAAAGAAATACATGAAGAAATAAAATTCGTGAACTGAAAATTTGTTCATTATTCCCACAATTCGTTTGAAGAGCATTTTTGGCTCCCCAACTACAATTTATACCCTTTGTTTAATGGTTTATATCCATGGCTATTGCAAAAATATCTGGCTATTCAAAACTTGAATAATGGAAAAATTATACAGACTGATCACGTATGTATGAGGCGTATTGGTTGATAGTAAATTTGTGTTGCCAAAAATAAATTGCTCGTGATTTGTATGAAACAGCAATAACTAGAAAACATGTATCTAATGAATAAGATAGCTGCAAAGCAATTGACAATCGTTGCGGTTATTCAAACGTGTAAATACAAAGGAAAGTTATATTTTCATCTATATTTATCAGCAGACTAGCGACTAGTGTCTTGACATAAAAAGTCATAAAAGTAATTAATTTACTTACGCACTTTGTATACTTACGTATGCACGTCCCAATATAAACCCTACCGCTGCTTTGGGACAATTGTGGGCTAGTGCTGAGAAGAAGCTGCGCAACAAACTCAGTCACTATTGTCAATGCCTCTTTTCAAATGTTTGTGGAGCGTTAGAGAAGTTTCACATTCAATAAAATATATATTTTATATTGAGTATCTGGCAGATATCACTAACTGGACCTTTCTTGCTCATTGAAACAGGCATGTTAAAGCGCCTGGTCGACCGAGTAGTGTAGGAATTCGGCTGGTTTTCGAATACAGCTAGTGGCACCCCACTACATTCTGGTAATCCTGCCGCTGTTGGTCGAGGTCTGCTTATTAAAGAAATTCGCCATATCTGGTGGCCGATGACATCCGCCACCAGTGACCCCGCTAGTATCCTACAGCTTAGCCCTGTTAGTTATATTCTCAGGTCATACAAAACTAATATAAAAAATGGCAAAATATTTTTTGAAAAATCCTTTGTCAAAAACTATAAAGCTTAAATCAATGAACCGAAAAGGTGTCGTGACTCGAATAATTGCTCAGACTTGAGACCAAATAAAAGGTCTTCAAGACATATTTCAAAAGAATCCACTGCCAAGTCTGAAATTTTAAGTTGGACGTCATCCAAGCGAAGACTTTAAAATGAACTGAGTAAAATCATACGAGATTAACCCGCCACTCCCAAGTTGATTGTATTACTGACCCATGCCTGAAATTAATAACTTAACATTTTTACCTGCCCTCCAATTAGTTATCAAAAATCCAAACTTGCTTAGGCATAAGTGTACCATAAAGTTATAAAGAGACGATAAAATTTCAAAAAATATTCTTATTACTATTTGAAATGTGTTTGCTCTTGAATCCAGACCACTAACAATATTATGTTGATCTCAAAAAATGAATTTAAATTTCAGTAAGTAAGCAACAATTATTTCAATAAAAACCTTTTTAGACCACTCATTAGATGAAAAATTAGCCCATTCATTTAATTACATTTGAAATTTTCCGTCGCAATTTGGTACAACGATAAATAGTAGGTTACTTTGTAATACAGTTCAAGCGTAGACTCATTTCCAAAAACTGTAACTAAATTTAAAAGGTCTAAAAGACCCCAGAAGTTTTGCCTCGTTTAAAAGATGGAATAAGGTTAAGCACAACTAGGCAAAGTAAATTATTCACAGAAAAGATTCCATCGCGACGGAGCAGGGGGAACGGTTTTAATATAATTAAAGGATAGTTGCAGAAAGTTTTTTAATGCGAGAACAAAAATGCGTTTGTTACCAGTGAGTTGTTATTACTACGTACCTATAGAGAAGCTATAGCAAGCAAAAATGTGTCTCAACTAGGTGACAAGATAGTGACGTATTTTTTTAAATTTTAAAGTCGAGTTTGTTTGCGTCGACGCCAAGTGGCGTCAAATCATGTCGCAAGAAATTTGTTCGTAGTGTCAGTTCCATTACGCCAGTGATAGTAGTTTAAAGTTACTCTACACCCTATAGGTGAGGTTTTAAGTAGTTGTCGTATCGAAAGATATCGTCTCCGTCAACGCCTCCAAGTCGTTTACAGTGACGGTAACACGACTGTGGAACTCTCTGCCTTTGGATGTCAGGAGGACCGAGTCGAAGTTATCGTTCAAGAGCAAAGTCCGGCAATTGCTCAAAGAATAAATAATTGCATATTATTTGTATATATGTAATATTTATATATAATTTATTTATTCTGTGTAAGTTTAAGTATGTTTATAAAATATATGTTATTGCAGTAGTATAAGTAGGTTTACTTTTTACTATACATATTAGTTAATTGTTGCTTTTTAGGGTTCCGTAGCCGAATGGCAAAAAAACGGAACCCTTATAGTTTCGTCAAGTCTGTCTGTCTGTCTGTCTGTCTGTCTGTCTGTCTGTCTGTCTGTCTGTCTGTCTGTCTGTCTGTCTGTCTGTCTGTCTGTCTGTCCGTCCGTATGTCACAGCCACTTTATTCTGAAACTATAAGCATCATATAGCTGAAACTTGGTAGGTAAGTGTATTTTGTTTACCGCTTTCTGATTCAGATACTAAAAGTAAGAAAAAATAATATTTAAGGGGGGGCTCCCATACATGAAACTAAAACCTAAAATTTTTTTTTTACTCAAACCTATGCGTGTGGGATGTCTGTGGATAGGTCTTTTAAAATGACGTTGAGGTTTCTAAAACCATTTTTTCTAAAAGTGTAAGGTTTGAGATATAGACGCTTCCAAAGTGGTAAAATGGGCGTCCCCCCCCATCTAACTTTTGAACTAAGAAAGTGAACATTTTGGAAAAAATATATGATGTAGATCTCAACAAAAACTTGCAACGAAAATTGGTTTGAAGGAGATTGAACCAGTAGTTTTTGAGATATTGCACATTTTTATCAACCGCAAATATAACTTTGTCTTTCATACAAACACTATGAAAAACAAAGTTATTTTTGCTGTCACAATATATTGTGATGTTTTCTTTAAGTGAAAGTAAGTGGACCCTGAATTCAGTTAAGGGTGGCACGGAACCCTAAGTGCGCGGGTCCGACACGCACTTAACCGGTTTTTTATTTCTTTTCTGGTTATTATTTTCGCTGCACCCATTGCCATCTCTCTGCATGACCTAAAGGTTTGACTGGCAGAGAATGCTTTTAGCATTAAGTCCACCTTTGTACACCATGACATGATTTGTGCAATAAAGTCTTTAAATAAATAAATAAAAAAGATATGTACAAGTACATGTATATAATTTGCAATCTGTACTAGTGCATGATCTCAGTAAAAGAGGACACAAGCAACTTTATTTATTTTAAGGTGGTCCAATTGCGTACAGCCATTTCTTCCGGACAACCTTTGGGTTGTTGTTGTTGGTGGGAATGTTCTTTACATTACAAAAAAAAGAAGAGGCATAGTTCGTCAACCCAATGGCTATTAATTAAAAAAAATCTGATTCAAATTCTATTCAACTCAAATCTAAATCTGCCATAAGATTTGCAAAGTTTTTTTATTGCTTCAGCAAAACTATATTTTAAAAAACGTAATTACTAAATCATTGCACATAGCCAACGATTATAAACTATCTACTTATTGTATTTCTTTTTAAACTATAGCATCGAACTCGTTTAAAAATTCATAAACCCATTACAAAATTTTGGTCACTGCCAAGGGACCCGAAGTAGAGCAATCTTTTTAAAAACTCCTCAAAACCAAGCACTCCTCGGGAACCACAAACTTTTAAAGTATTCCGGGACAAATAGCTTTTTTCAATTTCTTTGTGTAGCGAGACTTAAATGAAATCCCTTTATCCTATTCAAAGTTTTGGGAACTCCTTTTAGAAGCGTCCTCTAGGTGGAGAGTTTTACGAATGTCATACAGGGCTGTGAGGTTTTAATAGGATTAGTTTTAACGTTTAATCAGAGGCCCTATGGGCGGCTTGATAACATATGACAACACGGTTGGTCGCTTGCCTTGCAACCCTCAACTAACCCGCACTGAGCCACCAATTAATATGGTTTCGAAGTATATTTTTTTCTGTGTTACGAATATCAGACAACGTTTATGACGGGGGCGTCTCCCATAAATACTTATACATATACATCCATGACTAAGGTTTAAATGTTCGCCCCTTGCGGGATCCGAACCCGAGATTGCCGGCATACTAGTCAGGAGCACTCCTTACACTAAACGTGTCGTCAAACATATTTGTTACTTTTTACCTCATGATGAGCAGTAAAGAGTTATCAACTACCTATCTATTCATCGCCATCGCAGATAACAAATTACTTTTTTTGAAATCGCTCAACAGCTCACGAACTGAAACACATTGTAAAGTAAAACTTAATTGATGTTTGAAGCTACCATTTTCCGTGTAATTTTTTTATAAAATAAATAATATAGCAAGTAGTTTTCTCTTTGCTCGTTACGTCAACAAAATACAAATTTGAATCTCATTTTTTTACAAAAAATAAAAATATATCATAAAAAAAAGAGAACAAGCTTCAGTTCAGGAGTCAAACCTATGTTACCATAAATACTGTAAAAATATCATGAAACTATAACGCTATTACAAAGTTTCCCAATTAACTTTCGACTGGCCAAAGGACGAAAAAACCCAAGAAAAATAGAATCCAGTAATGCCATAAATTTGTCTTCACACACGTGTGAACAATTGCTACCTTAAAATTATGAGCGCAAGGGTCAAAATAGCCTTACGCGGGTTAAGGAAAAGAATGGAGTCGATAGAAAAGTTCGTGTATTATTTCATACCTTGAAAATAGTGTTGTACATAAACTAGCGAAAGTGCCAAGGCATGATATGGCGACAGTTTGGGCGGAATAAAGATCGTAGTGAGTATATATTTGGTTCAAAATAAGCAATAATCTAGCCAGAAACTTTGTTTTGCTAGGTCATAGAGTGGTCGGGAAAACTTAAAGCAACACGTCATTGTCGTAAAGTCGTGAAAATGATCCGGTTTGCACAAGAAAAAATATTAACAACATTTTCACATATCAAACAAAGCTATCATTTTCAACATAATCGTTTAGTTGCTAAGAGGTTCTCCATCGATAATAATCTCCAAATACCTACAGTAACCTAAGCACTAACTTTAAATGTATTCGTAACGTAAGCGTAGCGAGTAAAATCTACGATTACGATAGCCAGCTATCATATCTTATGATTCTAAACGTCAAAGAAAGTTTCATGCTCGCAAAGATACATTTACTGCACAATAAGGGCTAATGTGTATGAATTCGCCGCTAGGGGCGCTTGTGTAGCGTGAGGTCTTCGAAATGTCAAATGTCACTGTTTGTAGGTTAGATGTGCGGGTTTATTTCTATTTGGATTAATGTTTCGAATATTAAGCAATAATTTCCATTAATTATGTCAAATACTAGTTACGGATCAATAAATAAGAGTGTTTTAAATGGAGGAATAAGAAAAAAAAATTTCAATCTTTAATAACTTGTGTACTTATTCCGCTTTTCCTAACAAAGCTGGACTGCGGCATGCCCGATATTTTTTTGTCTCTCTATCATGACAATTTACACACCATATAAGCTATATTTTGGACCTCACGTGATAGTGGCGCCAACCAGTGAGCATGAAAACGGGAGTCCCCATTACATTACGATGCGTCACGCATTCGTCCTGCCAAATTCAGTTTGTTTTACTTCCGATAGAGGCGCTCTCACAATTCGTATATTACAAATTTGTTTACGTTAAATATTACGAATACTTTTACGCAAATTAGTCGTGCTCGCCCTACTATTACCTTCAGTTACTCGTAATACCTATCGACGTTTAATATCAAAAACTATCGATAGCGCTCCGCACTGCTAAAAAGATTGTGATTTATGGGGGAAGCCGTGAGGTGGTGGAATTGTTTTATTATGAAATGCTAGTGGATCGATTATTTTTTATGATAAGTGATGATAAAGTGATCCCAAAAGCGCTGTTTTCCTTTTGCTTTTAGTAGTACTTAGAGGGAAAACGTTTGTATAGTTTCCTTTGTTATAATGGTTGAGGGTAAGAGAATTTTCTGTTCATATGGTTCAGTTATTTCGAGGCATAAAAAGGGCCTTAACCACTGAATAGATAAATAAGGTTAGAAACGTTCTGACAGTTCGTTTGTATGAGAACCTGTGTCGCCGGTAGGCGGTACGGCGTTGTTGCTGCAGTGCCAAAAGCACCAATCAATGAATCAACGCATCAATATCACAAACAAATCACACTTTCCGCTGGGAGCTCTGTGATTGGTGTGATAAGTACGTAAAACCAACTACCAATCACAGAGCTGCTAGCTGTGGAACCATCAATCATTATTCCGCTACGTTCATTCTTTAATGTCAAAATACTACGTTGTGGTAAAAGTCGATATTTTAGGTCGATCGATATCGATAACTTCAATTACCGGTGTAATGTATTTTTTCAATATGAATTGGAAAAAAAAAAATTTACGGCACATTTGATCGCACCAAAGGGTTGTACAATTACCTTCCGATAGAAAACAATAAGAAAAAAAATTGTATTGCAATACTTTACTTGAAATAGAGAAAATTAATATTTTTACGTATTGCTTAACATTAATAATTTGATTTAAATAATATTTAAATATATTAATATTACTTAACATATTTTTTATTTTATTTTTGACAATAATTTGACATGTCTGAAAACGCAATGGTTTGACACATGTTTGTGATTGATGTTGCTCTCAAGAAGAGAGTTTATTAATATTTTTTTTTGTTTCAACAGAATAGTTATATAGACCCCACAGTTTTCCACAGCGACCGGTCGCAAGCGGACTACTATGTCCAATGCAATCCTGCAATCTTCAGAAGGTCATATTGCCGGTGGATATCCACGCTCTGATGTTGTCGAAGGGTGTTCAATGTGAAACTTTTCTGCAATCTTTTCGTGGGAACGGCCTTTAGGTGTTGTTGATTATGATAGGGTAGATATCGACATGGCACAATAGCAATAGCCTACTCTTTCTAGCATCCGAAAGAATTACAAACAATAGTATTTCCATTTTGTTGTTTAGTAAAAAGATAATATCCCCGTATAATATAAATTGCACTTGTAAAAAGACAACTGTGAACCTGTGACAGACGAGGAATTGAACCCCGTGTCTTACGCAATCCGGGCGTATGCCTATACCACTCGGCCACCGTCACATTAACAGGTCTGTTGAATTTTGCAAGTGCTTTTTAACGCGTAGGCTGCGTGACATTTATATTATAAAGTTTATATGGTGACAAAACACTATAAAAACAAAAATAAACTATCCCCGTATAAGTTTAAAAAACTTTATTTTATTAATAGCAAACAAGAAAAATTTAAACTACATGCAACATAAAAAATAAGAAAAAAAAATCAGACCCGGTCTATGTGTTGTGTCAAAGGACGTAAAATACATATAACATTTATCTTATATAAATATACTAATTAAAAAGCTCGATGTTTTTGTTTGTTTGTTTGAACGCGCTAATATCAGAAACTATGTGTCTGGTTATAAATTATGTCAGATACATTTTTAGAAAGCATATTTATAGGGGAAGACTATAGAAGTAGTAATGCGTATGGGCTTATAAAAAAATCTACGATTTATGGGAACGGTAAAACTTAGACGCGCGAACGAAGTCGCTGGAGGGTGCTAGTTTGTTATAAATAAATACTAAACAATATTTATCTTAACTAATTAATAATGTTTTAATCTCCTAAAACATCAGTAGGGAAATTACCATTTATCGATATTTTTACTGTGCCGTGAGCTACATCCCTATCGTTGAATACGCAAGCGAACCAAGCAAATTGGATGCGATACATTGCGTGCTAAGGTAGCAATATTGTTAGTAATGGGCGTGCACAGTCATCAATGAGTATTTTTTTTAAATACTTGGTGCAACAAAATCGCTGTTCTTGCAGAATTATAGTACAACGCTCTTGTCACGCGACTGAAGTACTGCTCGTGCATATGCTCACAACTAGCCCACCTCTGCTGCACTGACCGGGGCATTTCTAACCTTATTTATCTATTCAGTGGCCTTAACCTTATAATATGACTAACCAGGGTCTTCTTTTACACATTATTAAGAAAGGTATGATGAGTTGAGATTCTCTTAAATGAAACAAGAATGAATCCCTCGTTCTCTAAAAACCATCTATTTAGCCCATTGCAATACTGTCAAGCCTCTAAGGACCAGTTGCGTGATTGATAGTTACCTAAGTGGGACTTGCGCACGATGCTTGAATCCTGGATAACGCTAACCCTGGATTAAATCATCATTCTGTCTCTGTCAACGTCAAATAAACTGACAATCCTGGGTTAAACCATCGTGCGCAAATAGGCCAGTCAACTAATGGTTAAAAGTCGTTACCAGCCATTTTTTTGCATTTGAACAGAGAAAAGGTATTTTAACCAATGCCAATGGTCATTGTAATAGCCATTCTGTCATTTGGTCAAGTTATTATTTCTTAAAATTTCGCACAACTGTTTTTATTTAACAGCTGGTGACGATATTTAACCATCGGTTGAGTTAAGTATCGATCACGAAATCGGCCCTTAAAGCTCGCAATAACAAAAGCGTTACATTCCGTCATGACAGTAAGCTCATCAACAAGATGGCGTCCTATCAAGCCTGAATGCATTGATTAAAGGCTTGTCAACAATACTTATCGATAAGATTTTAAAAGGGTCTCTTTGTTCTGTGACTAACAGTGATGGAGATAGCTCATTTTGAATTCTTGTTACGCCATTATTTTAGAGTTTTGAAGCGCTTTTGTATTTATGTTAACTTAGGTTTATAGGTAAGGTCACTTCGTTTTGAGTGATAATATTTTAAAGGGCTGATTCAGCACCATAAATTTTTTTTTTAGAAAAAACTTTGGGGTTTTATCCGCTAGCAATTTTTTTTTGTTTATCTATACCAATAAAATGCTTTGTCCTGAATGACTGACTGACTGACTGACTGATGGATCAACGCACAGCCTAAACCGCTGATTGTAGAGACCTGAAACTGGGAGGGTGTGTTCTTTGTGTGACGAAGGGATCCGATAAGAAAGGATTTTTCAAAATTCTACCCCTAAGGGAGTCAAAAAGGGGTGCAAAGTTTGTATGGGACAACGTGATCCCTTGGTCCAATCTACTTCAAATTTAGCATACACATCCTTTTATAGATTTGACGGAAGATTTATTTTGTATTTTATTATAATTAATCTCCTAAGGGGGTGAAAAAGGGATGCAAAGTTATTATGGGGGTGATTTGCTATGAATTTGATATCAATACTCTTTAGTGCTTACGATTAAAATATATATTTTTTCATTTTTGACAGTCATTTGACATATCTGAGACAGCACAGATTAGTAAGAGTATGAATATTTGACATGATTTGACATATGTTTGTTATTGATGTTGCTCTCGAGAAAATATTGTATTCCTTAGAATAGTAAATAATATTTTTTTGTGTTTAAACAGCGTAGGTATCAATCGGTCTGTGTCCAGTGTAGATTGCAGATCGTATTTTCATATTGTCGGTGGACATTCTACGCTGCTCCTGTGGTCGAAAGGTGTCCAATCTGGAACTTTTCTGCAATCTTTACGTGGGGTACCTATGTTTAGCAGTGGACGGCTTTTGGATGTTGATGATGATAGTGGCGTAGATCTTTACATAGAATTGTCACTTTCAATTTACGATTTGAATTCAAGAAAGTAGAGTAGGTATTCGCTATAACCAATAACCATAAACAAAGCTCATATTGAAACTCTTAAGGTAGCGGGAGAAGACTTGAGGGAATTTGCTTTTCTCACAGCCTGTATGTGACATGATGCTGTGTAAGCGCAGAGACTAGCCTGGTCATTTTAGTACCCGAAAAAAATATACGATTGACGATAGGGCGTACGAAGTATTTCCATTTCGTTGTAAAATAAAAAGATAATATCCCCGTGTAAGTTTGACCATTATACCGGGCTACGTGTTGTGTGTACATAAAATATAACATTTATCTGTACGAATTTCTTTGTATATATTTTATTTAAATCTGGATGTTTTTGTTTGTTTGAACGCGGTACTCACAGGAACTATTGGTAAGGTTATAAAATATGATAGATAGCTAATTTATCAGGGAAGGCTATAGTTTAATGCGTAAAGGCTTATAAATTTTCGCTACGATCTATGGGGACGGAGTTAAACTAATACGCGCGTATGAAATCGCGGGCGGGCCGCTAGTATCTTTATATATTTTTAACTTCATGCACAAACAAACGGTACATATGGCGCACTTAAGGCCAAACCAGTCAACCACAGGTCTAAACAGATAATTTATAGACTCTATGTGTGTATTTTATCTCAAACAAAGCGATTTTATGCTCTTTACTCGAAATCATTTCATTCTTAATAAACAAAAAAAATATATAGCATAAAATATACTTTGGTTGATGTTTCTTTCATTTAAAGTATCCGTCTTTTTGTGTTACACCCCAAATATTCAAAGCAAGTAGTTCAAACCGTTGTGTATGTTATCTTCGTACCTTTTATTCGTGTGGTTGACAGCACAATTATGTACCTGTCCAATGATTTTGTTTATTTTAAGGGTATTACAGAAGGGATGAGAACTATATCTGTATAGATATACTAGGTGGTCGGCAAGTTATAGACATAACAGTAGACTCACTCGCTCAAGTTAAAAATACCACATTGTTTTACACAATTTTCTGCATAGACAATTCTGTGTCCATCAAACTTTGCGTTAGTCAAATTGTTACAGTATAGAAAAAACCCTTAACTAGGAGGCGGAGACATATTTTTTTTTTAAACCATTGTACAAAATGTTTAAAATCTGTTTTTGCTGGTAATGTACAATAAAGTATATTTCATTTTTTTTTATTGTAGGTACTCCAGTTCCATTTTTATCTATTTTCCCCTTATTCTTTTGTCAGTCAAGGCATTGAATCAAAATACTATATACTACTCAGCCACAGCCACATAAGGAAACCTGTTAATGTAGAAGGTCTTACCTCAGACCGTATTAAATAGATGGGGAGCCCACGATGCTAAATGGGGATTTACTCGAGCGTCTTAAACACCTATTGGGTTGCAAAGCTTAGATGATAAGAAGAATAAAATTACTTTCAAATTATTCCACTACATTCTTCAACAGTCAATCAATCAATCAATCAGCCTGTTGCAGTCCACTGCTGGACGTAGGCCTCCCCAAGGCCTCTTCTTCAACAGGCAATGGGCCAACTGTATTTACCGTAATTGTGGTGTCATCTGTAGTGAGAAGTGACAGGATAAACTACGTTTCAGACCAAATATCCTATTCCGATGTAGTGTTTAACCAATACCATTGAAACTCGAAACCAAAGCGGTAAGGATGATATTGGTAACCGATATCAGGTGGTGAAATACATTAGGTCGAGTGTGAGTGGAATAATAAGTACCTTTGCCTTTTTTATCTAAACAAATATTAGCTGAAGAGTTTTTTTGTTTGAACGCGCTAATCTCAGGACCTACTGGACTGATTCAAAAACAGTTTTTGAATCAGTCCAGTAGGCGTCTTTGGCCAAAGGGTCTCCAATCCAGAACTTTTCTGCCCTAACGGCCATCAGTTCTTCAGTAGAAGGAATGTTTGTTGAAAATACAGCTAAACTTTTAGCCTCAGAGTAGGGACACAGAAACGGAACTCAGTTTGCACTAAGCAGACTGCATGTCTCCAGAGAAATCTGTCTGCAAACTAACGAAGGAAACTTCTAGAAGAAAGCCGGATTATGAATATGTCTGAACTTCGTTGTTACTTTGTGTGAATTTAATTTTGCGAGTGTAGGTGCTGCGCTGTGAGGTTGCGCGCTGTTTCATTCTTTGTTCTGGTTTTGGTAGTTTGAAAATGAAAGAGTGAATTTTAGTTTGGGGTTTTCAGAATGTAACATTTGAGAAAATACAAATATGACATTGTGAGTGTTCAAAACATTCTAAAGCATATGAGAAAAGGATTGATTGATAGAAATAAATGATTTTATTTGTTAATTTATTTTGTTGAAATGGGCAGAACGGCATTACATGATATTTAATTTAAAACCAATAATAATATTCACAACCAAACCAATCAATAGGCATCTAAGCTCAAAGTTTGAAACGTCAATTTCATAGGTCATCAAGGACCATATATAAATATTGTAACTACAATGATTATGGTGACAAATATTTTTTGTATTTCTTCATTTATCGAAACCCACCAGATTATCATCCAACCTCATAGTAGGAGTACCCTAACCCCCAGGATATTGGGTTATGCAAATTCTGTAGGCGTCGACGAATCGTCTCATCTACCATTGCCATACGCGGAGGGAGTGTTAATTTTTAAATGTTTTTATACGTGAGCTGTGTTGGGTAGTTGGAAGGTTTAATGCGGTTTTATAGGCCATTGTACTTATCAAGTGTAGGTTTTGAAATTGAATTCAAACAACAGTGTACCGACATATTGTGGTCTAACATCATAACATAGTAGGTGCCAATAGACGGGTTGAGCTTTTAAAACTTCTTAGCCCTCGATGAGTACCTCTTATTACAATTTCATTTTATTTGTATTACAAAATCCACAGCTTTTAAAGATGATAACATAATATACAGACTTAAAGGACTTACAGCCAATGACGGATTTACATATTATGTATTTATTTATTTTTGAATTCATCGTCTTTACATATATGTACAAAACTACTTAATTTTGATGAAAGGTAGACTGTCCCTACCCTCCCCCTCTAATTATTATTTAACTTTATCACTCTCTCTTTCTCTCTGTCAAGCATTACATTCCCAGCTACATCGATTTTTGTCCAAAAAAATCCTTCGTTTTTGCTAACTACTTTCAAATATGTACTCGTTCGCATTTTAGTTGAATTTCGCAAGCACGTCTTGGCATCATCTGGATTCTAGATATTCAAATTGATGTGACTGTACCAGTAAAACCACAGTCGTATATTACAATCCGAGTCATTTCCTCACCAAATACTACAGCAGGCTCGCAATGTCTTCTGAATGCTAAGCGTCCGACATTTAATTGATTGATTGCAAAGAGCTCAACGAATTGAAATTTCTGTTTTTTTCACGTTGAACTAGACTTGCTTCCTGAGGTTTTGTTGAAAAAACCTTTACTTAAACTTACTTTACTTTACTTTTACTTTTTCGGATATTGTGAGAGCAATCTCGCAACGTTGATGAGGTCACGCAGCGCAGCATATATTCTTTGACTGCCTCGGTGGCGCAGCGGTGAGAGGGTCGCATTTTAAAGCGACGGCTGGAGGTCCCAGGTTCAATTCCCGGGTCGGGCCAAAAATATGTACCGGAGTTTTTCTGTTCAGAAATTCTCAGGGTAGCCCGGAGTTTGGAAGTTGGCGGTGTTTCACCCTCGTGCCTCGGAAAGCACGTAAAGCCGTTGGTCCTGCGCCTGATCTCTCTCTGGTCGTGTCAGATTGCTGTCCCATCGGGCTATGAGAGTGAAAGGAATAGAGGGTGCACCTGTGTTTGCACACACACTTGTGCAATAATAATAATATGTCCCGCGCAGTCAGTTAGTCGTTGTGACTGGCCACCGTAGTCGAAATCGGCTAGAGGGACTATTACTATTATTCTTTGACTTATGAAAATAGTATGGTATAGCCTCCTAGCGGTGTAAAGATAAAAATCTTGAGTTATACAAAATAGGATAACCAAGTCTGTTCCAAGCTATATCAATATTATTAATACCTAAACTAGCTTTTGTCTTCACTATTATACAGGGTGTCCAAGAAATGACACACAAACTAGAGATAACAAAAGATTTAATTAAAGTCACGGTATCATAATTAAATTTGATTTAGCTCTAGTGATGTCACAATAAACTCTGTTAAATTGCATCGCATGTTAAGTACCAACTACCAAACTAAGCATTCTCAACTGGAGACAATTCGTTACCATTCTAAGCGATCGCCTGGCATTATTCCAAGAGCAACGATTTGCCAGATCGCGAATTAGATTCACTAACAAAATTTCCACCAGGCACTTAACAATTTTGCGCGCTTTATCCTTTTAATAATAATGTCCCGATTGCCGAGCGAGGCGGCAATTTATTTGTACCTAGCTATCGACTGAATTTTCGACGCTAATCAAATTGATTTCTTGAATGGTAAATCGGTGAACGTTCGGCTGTTGCTTGCTAACAGACGCTTTTGGTTAATTTTTGCATGCTCTGTCGAGGACACCACCGCCTTACCAGTTTTAAATAAAATGCGTGCACACGTGACACAAAAATGGGCGTCACTTCAAACAAAACCTAATTGCTTATTTACTTAACTACAATCTATGAATTTAAAAATAAAAGTATCAAGTGATTAACTTATTAAGTATGCCTTTAGGCATAACGTCCGCCAATTTATATCAATCAATCAATCATTTATCAATTTATAAACATAGCTATACATGGTGTTATAGTCCACAATGTGATAAAATTTAATTAAATAAATAATACATTTTGTTATTGTTATAAGTTGTTTGAAATATTGATCTCTTTTGCAAATTTATCCAGCTAAATAAGCTTTTTTGTATACAACCTGTTCAAGAAAATAGAAAAACATAACTCCGATCTTACTTAAATTAGACGGCTGGCTTTTCTATACCTAGGTGTTCTAGACTTTAACAAAGTGTAAAACAATTTTCTAAGCGAGTAATTTTCCAAGACCATTTATCAAAATGTACCTACCGGGCTGTAAAATCTTTAGATTAATCACTGAACTCAACTTGCTTCATTATTCGTATTGTAGGTACATTGTTTTCTAATTGAAGATTGTGTTACAAGAAATAGTTATAATAATATAGGGTGGAACATGCAAAGTTCAATTTAAATTCTTCTTATGAGCTCATTAACTGAATGAATAATAAATCGTTGAAAACGAATAAATAAGAGATTGCGATAACAATATCACATAAATTTCTTGCCAAATGTTTTTTTTAATTGAATAAGAAGACTAAAAAAAACCAGAAGAGAGTGAATAGGCTATTATTAGTCAGTCATGAACCATCCTAGGCCATATCATCACTTACCATGATATTTTGGCCAAATTTAATGTATGCCTAGATGCTTTAAAAAAATGAGAAAAAAATTGAATATACGTACGATTAGAATAGTTAGATACGAGATTGCTACCATGTACCTTATTATTTATATCGGAAGCTTATGAGCTATGCTACCATGTACCATGGTAGCAATCCCGTATCTAACTATTCTAATGTTAGTGACCATGAAAGTTTAAAACAATATATACGTACGATTGGACTAGACACATTCACATAACTTATTTTTTTTTAAATTAGGTAGCGTAAGTTAATATCTTATCTCTCAAAATATTATAGCATGTGCTATTTCAATGTGTAAGCTATATTATTGTAAAGTTTCTTTAACATTCAGTCAGTTATTTTAGCGTAAAAGAGTAACATTAACCATGCATCAATCAATCAATCAAAATCAATCAATCATTTATTAATTCATAAACATGGGTATCTTATATGTTTCGAATTTCTATAATGTTGTTAAATATTTGTATTTTTAAACGTTAAAGATGTCAGCGAAAGCAGATTGTATGCTTACCGTGTATTAAAAGTCATAAAAGTCTTATAAGTCATAAAAGTCGTTTATTTTTGCATATAGACACGTCCCAACATAGACCCTACCACAGCTTCGGGACAATTGTGGGCTAGTGCTGAGAAGAAGCTGCGCAACAAACTCAGTCACTATTGTCAATGCCTCTTTTCAAAAGTTTTACAATGTTTGTGGTGATCATGCAAGTCCATACATTATTATCTTTTAAATAATCATCTACTTTATAATACCCTTTCGTCATTAGGGTTTCTTTAATAACAGTTTTAAATTTATTAATCGGTAAGTCAACAATGTATTCTGGTAGTTTATTGAATTTTTTTTAACATTTCCCCATGAAAGAATTACCAACCTTTCGAAGCCTGAATTGTGGCTATATTAAATTGTTTTAGAACTAGGATATCTCAACGACGTCATAAATGTAAATCACTAATATGCAAATGAAGGCATGAAAATATACTCACGCGTCATAACACCCATTTTAAAATGAACTGTCGTAGTATAGATAATCTTAGTAACGAGAGATCTGCTTACGGTGGTACAGTGATTCACGAGGCAACTCGTCCATCTTAAAATGAACCGTCGTAGTATAGAGGGTCTTACTAAAGTGAGTTCTGCATATAGTGGTTATACATTTGTTGTATAACAATCAAATGTCCTGTTTAGTGTGCGCATAAATCCATGCGATGAATCGGTCAAATGCACTGTCTATTAATAATCGTGTATTGTGACGTCACTGCGCTATTTCGAGTGTGAGCCAAATGTCAAAATGGTGCAGCTTAATAACGATTAAACTAATATTACTATAGGTAAACCGCGAAATTGAGACCTCGCCTGCGGGGTACAGGGGCGCGGGGGGAGGCGAGAGCGGGGCTTGTGAGAGGTGCGGGCGGCAGGCACATTCTTTTCAAAATTCAGTACGCTCGCTACACAGGTAGCGATAGCATCTGTTGACAGTTGCGGACGCTTTGACAGAAGTACACAAGAGAATACTGTCTGACTGAAGTCTGAAGATGAGTCGCAGTATATTCGGACACAAAATCTATATTATTGTATTTTTGTCGTGTTTTTTTTAAATTCTATTTTACATCATTCTAGCATTAAGTCCACCGTTTGAACACTGTTAAATAACAGTGTTTAAATAAATGCTCTAAATATATACGAATATAATATAATAAAATATAGATCTAAACTCAGTGGAATATAAACTAGATATGAATATGAACTCGATAATACACTCAAACAAAACAGTCGCAAAGTTACCAGAGAATGTTATTTGAAGTTTTTAATTTTGCCAAAAAATCTATCTTATTTTAAAATTCCATTTTATTTATTGATCAAAATCCAAGATTTTGGATAGTAATATTTAGAATTAATTCACTCTTATTGGTGTAATTGTATTGAATCGAATATTTTTTTCCAATATGTTATGTAATGTTTATAAAGTGTCGACACTGACGACCACTATTGTGACCACTGACGTCACATATCTTAAGAACTGTCACGGCAAATTTCGTCTTTTGTGTATCACCGCCGCCCGCACCCCTTACATTCCCCGCTCTCGTCTTTCCGCCCGCACCCCTGTACCCCGCAGGCGAAGTCTCAATGAAGCGGTTTACCTATAGCATAGAGAACTGACACCACGACCAAATCTCGTGCCACATGAATTGACGTTACTTGTCATCAACTCATACAAACGGTTACAGGCGGAACTAACGCTGTCAAGTTAAAAAATCCGGTTGCCAAATCGAGTGTAGGCAGTCTCCCCAATCTTACAAGAGATTTTCCGATTTTCCCTTTCATTTTATTTGCGTCTAAATCGGTGGAACATACTTGATATGCCATTTATGGTATAAAATGCCTTCTACGACATTTCCTTCCATCCAAGAAATCTTTTCTTTGACTTTGCCATGGTTGGGTAAAAAAATTCGCTTGAAAAGGTGATAAATAAAAATACCCTAATTAATAATAGACTTCCTGAATCAAGGGAGATTATCTTGCTCTGGCTACCCTTATTGATAAAGCGCCCCCCTGAGAATGTCATCCGTTGGCCAGAAGATCCTTGTCGCACTGTAGAAATTCCAATTTCAAGGAATACGTCACAATCTTGTCGTCGTATTGGCGACATATTTTTTGCTTGACATAGCTTCTATCTCCGTAGTAATAACAACTCCATGACATATTTTCTTTTTACGAAGTAATAACAACTCACTGTTATCATGGTAAGAAGGCTGAAATAATTATATTAATTACATAATATTTAATGAATGAATTGTTGATGAATTAGTGGTGTGACAAATTTGTCCGAATTCGGAAAAGTTTCTCACACATATCAGGAACACACAGATTTAACACAAAAATGAATAACTCCGTCAGTTTTGATTTTTACGAGAAGAGTATTAGCTATTATGAAAAAAAACACTTTATTAAGCCGTTAAAGCCGAGTGAAGCTACTTTTGACAGCAGAAAACAATTTAACCTCGTCAAGCCAGACAGTTTAATTAACAATAAAGTATAAACGTTTCCTCACCCTATATAAACCATTGTTTTGTCCAACTAATGACTTGAGTCAATGTGAAAACTGCCAAGTCGACGGTCTAATCAACTTTAACGGTTTTGAATTTCCTTTATTGCAGAAGTCGTTTGGGACTTTTAATTTAATAAAACACTAATGGGGTTGTCTTCTTTTGCGCGTTGATTATGTCGTCACACTGTATACATAGAGTTGTCAATGAGCATCGGATGCATTGAAAGCACTTTTTAAAGGAAATGGCCATGATTTAAATTTCTTGTATCGATTTTCTTAGCTTTGGATTAAAATTAAACTTTTTTATTAGTCACATTACACACAAAGGTGTGGAAATAATATTTTTATGCAAAATGGCAACTTAAATCGAGATCGAGACTAGAGACTTTTACATGATTTTTCCCCAAAACTTAATAATAATTTCTGCTTATCCCAAAGGTATGACTGTTAGAGAATCCATATGGCGTTAAGTCCTCCTTTTGTACAGTTTTTGGTTGTGCAATAAAGTATAAATAAATAAAACTCATATGGAAAATATGATAACTTTCCTGTTTCATAGATAGATTGAGGACTTTGAACCACTCTGAAGTCAATAAGTCGGGTCGGTATTGCCGTAGGACCTACAGATGATCTTTCTCTGGTTATGTAAGACGGTCGTTTCACTACACTTTCAGATTGAAGGAGCAGAAAGTGCCCTTGAGTGTTGCGTACACGCTTGAGTACTATACAGCGTGTGACATGTAATTGAAGCAAAAATATTCATCAATGATTCTACAGAGTAACTCAGTTACCTTGACATGGTCATATCGCTTTAAAATGCTTTAACTCAGAGATAAAGAAATCCAAAGTTATAATCCCTAATCAATATATAGTAGTAGATGATAGTTAATGACAATGTCAAGTTTTATGACTGGACTCTCTTGTTTGCAATACATTTCTGGTTCGATTTATTTTGTTAGAAAATAACAGTAAATTTGTTTTTCATTATGATAAATTAAAATCATTTAGAATTGATTACTGGCTACTTAAAGAGCCTATATTTTAGTAATATTATGCTCATATGACAGGCCACACGTATATCCCACGCAAAAGGCCAAATTTATAGTCAATGATACTGGCTGCTTCGGCATTCGAATTATTAAAGAATATTGTCATCTCATCAAGCCTCGTCTAGTGGTTTATATCTTTACTCTAGGTATGTCAGGCAAAATAAGGGTTTAAGGGGGGCCATAATCCTTCTCGATCGCAGAAATGTAAACATGTTTCCCAGCCCGAAGGATTAGTGGTCCTGATTCGATTTGATTTGTTTATTATTATCTACACGCGCCTTTTCTTATGAAAGTTATGACTGTAGATCTCTAAAGGCTGAAGTGTTTTTATTTACTTAAGGGCCACGTTCAGATAAGAAATTTTGTTTTTATTTTTGTTGAAGTGATAAAATATGGATGCTGTGTTTGTCTTTCTTAAGATGTTGAGGGGTTGGGGGCGGAGTTAAACTGGAAACGCCTGAAGCGATACTGAGAAAAGCTACCTAGATGCGAAAATGTTTATGTATCGTCATAATTATGAATAATTTTACTATAGAACAATAATATCCTAGCCGATGAACCTGATTTTTAATAGGTAAAAGTAAAGTATTGATTAAAAACACAATACTTGGATATTTTCGCAAAGATTTATTAAATTTTAAATCCCGACGTTTCGAACACTTTACATCTAATAAAAATAATCGTTCGTGGACACACGGGTATACTGAAAATTGTATTTTAATCAATGAGTAGTATTCGCATAAACTCAGAACCAAGTAAAATATATAGTATGTTAGTTATGAGATGTACAGAGAATAACAGAAACGTAAAAAAACGATTTGAATTTATCATCATCTCATCATCAGTTATACCTGTAGCTTGTACAAACCGCATAAGATAATACTTTTGTCAATGTTTTATAATGGTTTTTATCTTGTATAATAATTTAATGTAGCGAAACAAGGAAATATCATAGAAACATTAAAACGAGAAGTGATGGATGGTTCCGCGTCAGCATCAACTGCTTCTTAATAAATGCCTATCCGTTCTGGTGAAATACTTTTTATTAGTTTAGTGGGTTTTAGGGCTTCCATAAAAATAAAAATAAAATTTGTCTTTACTTGTAGGTTACCGTCACAAAGACACTAGTAACTTTTTCATTAATTGACGTTAAAAAAAAATTCGACATTTATGTGTGTGATATCGTTGGAATTTGATAATATTGAGTATGATGATGTATTTCGGTTTCCAAATACGTGTGCAAATTGTATTATTAAATTAATATGCACCAGAGAACACAGCAATAGGTATAGGTATAGTATGTATGTTTGTCGACGGATTTCTCAAAAACGAGTAGTCGTACTTAGCCAAATGATTCAAATATCGGTAACAAAACAAAACCGCCTCGAAAAACTAACTAAAAAGCTTCAAGTAACGAATTTACCTTCTTTATGTATAGAAGACTTGTACTGTCTTTATACCTTGTAACACCATACCCAACTTGTGACTGACAATAAATGAATCTGAATCTGAATCTAAAGAAAAAAAAGTCATTTGGAGTCGGTGCATAATAATGTCAAGTTTACTACACCAAAACCGTCTACGCTACGTAGATAAAAGACACAAAGCGTTATTTTAAGATTTTTAATACAATTATTGGAGGCGGTTTATTTTTTTTTAAATTTATTTGCTTGGCTAAAATTAGACCAAAGAAGAAAGTAATAAACTAAGTTCAGTCCCAAATACTCAATTTCACTCCAAAACACACCGCAAAAACCATTTATCTACCACAAAGCTAGTCCCTTATGAGTTAAATAAAAAGGCTGTCTGGTCTATCCCGACTGCGCCGGGGGAGTGCTTGTGTTTCATCCTTCCGTGAGAGTGACGAGTTGAAATGTTCGTGTGTGTAAAAACATCAGATAGTTTTTTTTTTTGGTTTAGGGACCAATTGTAGCTAAACAATGAATAAATATTTGCTTACTGTGATAACCCTCAGACGAGTGCTCATTAGATATAATAAATTACTAGTGCTTTAGAATGTTTTTTAACACTCACAGTGTCAAATTTGTATTCGTAAAAGGTGAAAGAAGAAACCAAAAATTGCGCACGGGCGGGACTAGAACTAGCATCTTTCTGGCTAGCCGGGCCAACTGTCCACCAGCGCGAAATTTTTGGTCTCTTATGGATACGTCATTGCGTGACGTCACGCAATGACCGTGACGTCACCTTTCAAAAATTACTAGTGCTCCGTCGGTGGTCTGGTAATTCGTTCTCTTATTATTGCTTGATCTTCAAATGATGTTTCCTAAAAACGAATTAGTTATACTACAGAAGATATAAAAGAAGATATAAACATACTTTTTCTATGTGGAAGAGCTACAAACATAAGTTTAAAGTAAGCCTTGCAAACACCACTCCGCCAATCCGCACTGAGCTCGCGTGGTGGAGTATGGCTCATACTACCTCACATTTGAGGTAAGGCCTTTGCCCAGCAGTGGGATGCTTACAGGCTAACTTTACTTTACTTTACTTTTAATCATTGTAGTTTTCTCTCAAGTAGTAATCTTACAATTTCCATTATTTCTTAAGAGTTCTTAGCTTAAAACATAACTACAGAAATTCAAATGTATGCTAATTAACGGAATTCAAGTCATACAAAAGCTTCGGCTAATGAGGTGCCTTATCCCATCCATTTGGGGTTCGCGTGAATTATACAAAACCCCCGTCTGTACGGAGCCGGTAAAATACGTAATTACTAATTACCTCTCCATCAGGAATGTAATTAATTTTAGCGGGACGGCCGCTCATAACGCGGGATGTAAGGAATAAGATTCAAGCGATTCTATATTTCTTTCACACGTTTAGTACCAATTTTTAAACAGCTGACGGCTATCTCAGAAAAGTCAGACCAGTCTTTGCCATTACCCAACTCATGACAAACCACGGGTACCATCTTGAGTACTTAAATCGCTTCCACATCGTAGCTAGCTACGGATAAATGTCCATGTGACGATTCTACCGTCCAAACCTGGGTGCATCTACTCACTTCATGTCCTCAATTTATTTTTAAGCGCCATAATTACATCAATATCTCCAAAGATTGTAACATTAACTCTTTTAATCTCTCTGAAATTACAATTCAATAATACATAATCAATAAAATCCCCAAAATAAACACACAGTTGTATTCGCGGAAGTAAACCGCTAGCTCCGCGAGCTCGACATTCCCGTAATCAAAAGTATAGATTAGACAATGCGGTCTAAGATGGACCATGTTTGACTAGCCTATTCAGTCTCTTCTTGAAAAGGTTAAAATTATATCTGTTAGGAAATAGTTCTAAAATTAATAAAGTATCTAAAAAGATACTTCCTTGCCATGTGATGATCTTTCAGAATCAGTTCAATTACTTTATGTTAGCTGCAAAAAAGTCGCATACAAATCTAAAGTTATCAGAATTTTAAAGACTTCATGCGACTTTATTTGCTCTTTTTAAATCAATTTTCTGCTCCTATTAGCCATAACGTGCCTGATTATTTGCCTCACACTTTTTTTTTGAGCCAGTACTGCCTGCTAACATTAGCCTGCTCCACCAAATACACAAACTTATCAGCTTTTAACATTATTATAATTTTTCAAAATATTTTTACCTTTTTTAGTGGTTAATAGAAGTTGCTATATATTAACTTGGTTTCGGCTCAATATTAAATAAGCTTCTATTTTGTAATATATTCTGGATTGGGTTATAATCTTTAAAAAAAATATATTTTGTAATATACCTACTTGGGATTGAGTTATAATAATCTTTAATTTTTTTTACTACATTATCCGCTAACGCTCATAACCTAAACCATCGCCCAGTACTTAGAGGCCGGTTGCACCGGCGTCTGTACGCAAAAACGGTGTTCATCCCATCCTAGAAATTAATGCTTCGCTCCGGGTCGGGCGTATGCAACATGTGCCAAAGCTAATCTAGCTAAGAACATAAGCTAGAGCAATATAAGGATAGTTATTATAAGAATAAAAAGATAAATGACATGAAAAACGTTAAATTAATTTAGATTAAATAGTAATAGTAAATAATTAAGAGCAAAAGAGGGAGCATTTTGGGACACTTGATACGACACGACAGTTTCATCAGAACGATAATAGAGGAAAGAATAGAAGGAATAAAAGAAAACCAAAAACAAGCATGCATCGAATAAAGCAAAAGTTAAATGTCGCGTCGTATCAAGAGGTCAAGAGAATGGCGGAAGAGCGTAAAGAATAGAAAAAACTCCACCGACAAGAGCTTACCTCGTAAATTAGATGATGATGAGTAAATAATGCTGAAAAGACATAGAAAAAAACAAAGCTGATTCCGAGAAAAAGCTGTCCGACTCCAGAAATTACAGATCTAATGTTAGAGTTAAGAGAATTTAAATAATTAAAAGTAGAAGAGGGAGAATGTTGGGACACTTTATTCATTCATTCATTCTTGATACGACCCGACAGCTTTACCAATCTGAACTTTAATACAGGGAAGAATAGATAACATCTTTAAACTCATGGTTACCTTACCATGTTTTTCAATATCATTGAAGTAACTCGGTACCAAATTTTAAATCAATCGTACTACTAAAAAATAGAAAAAACGAGATGATCTTCCAACGGCTGAACAGATTTTCATGAAATATGACAAGAACACTTGGAATAATATTATCATTCATCCACAGACAGATACACAGACGGACATGATAAACTAACACCTCTCTCTTTTAAATTAATAGCTATAAAGGATAGGTAGTTTATAAGAAATATGTTTGGCTTAAAGAGTTACTATTCAGACCCATCCTATTAATGCTTCGCTCCCAGGACGGGCGTATGCAACATGTGTTCAAGCTTGTGCAGCTTAAGTTTAGCTGACTAATACTCGTAAACGAGCTGTTTGTTGAACTGTGACAAGCTGAAATTGGGACGGTTTAGTGTAAGGATAAATAATTTTGACTTAAATTCTTTTCTTTTAAAATAAATAAACAATTTTCGGAATAAAATTTAGTTGTTATAGTACATCGAATTTCTAACGAAACTATTTTTAACGAAAATTTTATAGTAAAACTGTGTTTGAAAAAAACATTTCTTAATAATATTTATTGCAATAAAAAAATAAGTGACCGAATGCTATGGTAGAGAGCCACCTTTTCATGTTAGGTTGATTAAATATCATCGAGTAATAATGTCAGAAACAAAACCATGCACACTTTCCTCTTTAGTGCTGTCAGCTAAATAACTTTACCCAATTATCACCGTAAGAACCCTTAGCTAATGTCGACTTCTACTAATAAGCCCATAAGCCCACTCCAACAAAAATGTCTTGTCTCGCCTTACGAGTTCATCACAACAAAAAACAAATGCAATCATCCGAGTGAAGTTGCCGCTAACTTGACGAAAGTAGCACAGAATTTCCTGGTTGGCACAAATAACTAGTGTGGGGTACATAGATTTTCTAAAAACAGGTACAAGTTTTTCAAAATCAAATGAACTATACAAATATAATTATTAGAATAAATAAGTGTCCCAGCCAAAGAATTATCCTAAGATAAACAAAAAAATGTTTTTTTTTTTCAATTGTTGGATAGTATACAAATATTTACTTCTGTTTGTAGTTTTGTTTATTGATTATATTTATAGAATAAGGACAATCTGATGTAAAGACTTTTTGTTTGATGTAATGATTATAACTTAGGGGCTATCTTATAACAAAAATACTTTTTCTATGTCATTTGACGGCTTAGCTATCAAAATATCAGCCTCAACAATAATTTATCGTTACTTTAAACAGCAAATTTTCAGACGCATCTTCGCATTTCTATTTTATTCTAAGTCCGATAATTATTCCAATAAAACCGTTTTTTCCCAGCCCTACAAATAACAAATTAGCTGGCTGGCTACTTACGGTTGGGCCAACCAATCGAATTGCAAGCCAAGATTAATGAAGTACGCGGAACGAATGACTAGTACGGAAATGAGAATGTGTTGGTTCATATTATTAATGTGGATTTAGGAAATGTGACTGCGCGACTTTTTAATCCTTTTAGTCACTAGGATGGATGTTAGTTACGTGTTGATATTAGTTGTTAAGTCTAGTCAGAGGCCCTATGGACGGCTTGATAAAATCTGACAGCAAGGTCGCTTGCCTTGCAAACACCCCTTCGCTAATCAGCACTGAGCGCGCGGCTTCGAGTAGGGCTCATACTACGTACCTCATATTTGAAGTAAGGCCTTTGCCCAGCTGTGGGACGCTTTCAGACTAACATTACCTTTTTTAAGGATAGATGTTACTTAACTATGTGACTCAAAATGGCTTTGGAAATTTTACTATGTAACACTGATTACATAGTCATGAGTACATTAAAAGTCTGCGCATAATTGTAATTTTAATAAGTGATTTAGGTAACTAACTACTGATAATGGAGTGAAAACTGAAAACTGACATAAATACAAAATCTATGTCAATAATTTGTGATAGGACACGTATTTATTTGCTCCTTATATTTAATTGAAAAATCCATCATAGTAATATTGACTATAAGAAAAATTCGATTGAAGATCAATGTGAAAGGCAAACAAAAAGAAGAATAGTGTGATCTCCGTTTATTTAAACCCTTTGAGTAAAGAGCCCTTAAAAGGGAAAGCCTTACGTATTTTTGCGGTTTAGACTCTATGCTATAGACCTTTTATTGACTGATGGATATGTCTCGTGGGAGCAACAGACAGGCAGCTTCTTGTTTTGTGCAAAACGAACTGATGTAGTGATGTAATTCTCTGAAAAATACCTGCATGCTTTCGTAAATAACCTATTTACGGAGTGCAAAAAAGAGGTAGATATTTACCTAAATATCTATCTCTTTTTTGCACTCCGTAAAATGTTGTTAGTAAAAATAGTAATATTAGAAGCATACAAAAAATAATATTAATTAAATATAGTTAATTTTTCATGAACATATTATTCTTGTGTTTGTGTAGGTATTAGTGTGCAAAATCCTATTAGTTTAGGATGCAGTAACTATCGACAGCAAATAAGAGATTTTTGAAAAGTTTTGTCGAATAATACACAATTGTCGTAATGAAAACTGGCATGTAGGTACCACGTTAATAGAAAAATATTCCCACACAAAGCACACACAACAACAAAGTATTTAACCTCAAAATGCGTATTTAAATCATTGCAAAGACTAAAAACAAATTAGAAATTCCAACCGAGACATCAATTTGCGAAAATATTTAGACACAGGCACAGTAGAGATACGAATAGAAGGTCTGCTCTGTTTTTCAGTTACGAAAATATATCACAATGAAATAAACAGCAACGCATTAATGTCTTGCCTGTAGTACTTACAAAAAAAAAACCTTAAACTGTTTGAGCAACAAAAAATAAGTATTCCAAAAAAGGGAAGTGTTTTTTTTTTATAATTGATTGATTTATTTTTGACAATAAGAAAATAATTAATTAAGTAGTATAAGAAACAAAACATCGAGAGAATTAACAACGGAATAGGTACGGGAAAAAAAATGGCGGCAGGGCTGGGGCCTATATCCGATATTATAGTGAAGGTAGTATGTACCATATAGTATCCATGGCGCTAGCAAAAGGCTAGAATAAAAATTACGCGTTACGTAGATGATTTCCATTTTTTCAAGAGTTTTTGGCCTACTTTACTCGTGTCTATTACATAAAAGCATTGCAAGTTTAAGACTTTATCTTGAGGTATTTTAATGGTACATTTAAGGTGGGCGAATCGTTGCGTACACGAAAATTACATACTTTTGCTCAATCGTGTCTCAGCATTTAGTTGAAATTTCATGATGATTTTTCGCATGACATTGTAGATATTTTTGTAAGTAGATAGATAGATAGATAACTCTTTATTGCACACAAAAATAGTAAATTTACAAATTTGTTTAAAGGAAATGTACAATTTAGGCGGTTAAGTACCTGTGGATATTTGAGTGGAAAAGTTTACATGGCCACGCAGGGCGTGATATCAACAAATTAATTATTTTGAAAACGCGGTGATCGCTGCTATTTTGCACAAGCCTCATTTTTTTTCAATACCTACGTTTAGGCATAAACAATAGATAATATTTTTTTTATTATTTTTTTTTGTTTTTTATGGTGTTTTGTTGTCACTATAGTGGTAAGCAGCATGGAATTGCCTAACACAGTTTTTTTACAAGTGAAATTTATAATATTGCGATGTATTTTGTAAAATTTCATGAAAACTGAAACAATTCGACAATAATCTGATTCAGTTTTAAACGGTCCAAAGCATTTCTTTTTTCGTTTTGTTATTTTGCTAACCGTACAGCAATTGTTATTCAAACATTTTTTACACGCAAATGAGCAAATATTTTACATCTGGAAGGATCGAATATTTAATTTATGTAAATACGTTTAGCTTTTGGCAAAATGTGTTGTATTTATATTTTGGTGGTAATCTGTTTAGCTTTTGGTTCGTGATTTTGGGTAGGCTCTATTATTTTTGTTAAGTGAACAGAAAATTTGCTTATAATTTTCAGTATCTTCATCAAATTAAAGAGCTAGGCTCTTGTCGGTGACCTTGCTATTAGCCTTAAAAATTCGTATGATTTAATATAATATTATAAAGAATTTATTTTTCAAATTTGTGGATTTGGAGAGGCTATCGTATCTCGTATCGTATATCGTATCGTATCTTAAAAATATCGCTCATTCGAATTCCCGAAACTATTTTCAATTTACTGTAGTCTCAGCAAATTGATTTGATTTGATTTACTGCCACCAAAAGATTTAATTGATTCATAATTATAAACATTCTGCGACTACAATGAAGACTTATAATTACTAATAGCAATCATAATTTGTTTCAGGTAAGGACGACGGTTTGTTTGCGAGGTAATTAAAAGCAGTTTAAGATCCATCATTTCGGAAGACGAACGACATAAACGTACAACAAACACAGAATTGTTAATGAGGTACGTAAGCGCAACTCTGTTTAGGGGAATATGCACATGGAGTTTTTTACACGCCGCGCGCATATAAAACGTGTTATTTTAATTTGATTTTAATTTATTTCTTTAGGACTAACAGATACAAAGAATATAATATTAAAATAATTTCTGGGCTTTAATTTTTTTTTATGATTTGCAGTTTACAAAATCACTAGCATATTCGTAGCTGTTACGCTTCATAACAGCAATGCAGCTATACAATACGACAAGGATGCAACTATCACATTTAGCAATGTCAGAGTGAGAGATAACACATGCCAATGTGGTGGTGGTGGTGGTGGACTAGCGGCGTTATTGACTACTAGCGTCAGTGTTATTAATGAATACAGAAGGAAATCTCAAAGCTGCTTCTACGTTTCAACAGTTTACCGTAGCATTGCGAAATTTAATTTCGCCAAGTTAATTTATTACATCAATAAAACAATCGGTAATGTGTTTTATATGGAAGCCGGCGTCATTTGCTCTTGACGGGCTTTTTATAGGTTTTAATTGAGAAGTTCCTTTGTTACGGTGACTCCATTTCTATAACGAGTTTTATGGTAGTAAAATATGATTATGGGTGTTTTTGACCGACTTAAATAAAGGAGGATTTTCTCAATTTAACCGTATTGTTTTTACCAGCCACTGTTCGTAGCGCCCCGTAAAAAAAAAGGTAAGTTATAAATAAATGTTACATAGTTCATAGTTTGTAGCTTCTGTTATAAAACAAATTCTTTAAATTTATTAAATACATTTCTTTTTATTAATAAAAATAACTTAACTGAAGCTAAAGCTCTTTATCTATATCAATGATGAGGTACATTTCTAGAACCTATCGGCCTCTTTATGAATTATTGTTATTTAATAAACTGCCTCGGTGGCGCAGCGGTAAGAGGGTCGCATTTTAAAGCGACGTCTGCGCCAGAGGTCCCGGGTCCGATTCCCGAGTCGGGCCAAAAATATGTACCTGGGTTTTTCTGTTCATAAATTCTCAGGGATGCCCGGAGTTTGGAAGTTGGCTGTTTCACCCCCATGCCGTTGGTCCTGCACCTGATCTCTCTCCGGTCGTGTCAGATTGCTGTCCCATCGGGCTATGAAAGTGAAAGGAATAGAGAGCGCACCTGTGTTTGCGCACACACTTGTGCACTATAATATGTCCCGCGCAGTTGGTTAGTCGTTGTGACTGGCCACCGTAGTCGAAATCGGCTATGGGGACTATATATAAAGCATTTTCAATTAAAAATGGTCAACTTTTTGTTATACTAAATTAATTAAATTATTTCAAAACCAACCAACTACAATCTTAAGCGGGATCCTTTGCAACGCACATAATGCCGTATTCATACAATTCTCTCTGTACTCAATTTGTCACACTTTGAGCACACCTGCCGTCTGTCTGTTTCTGCCTAATGACGCTCGGAAAATACCTGGGGGTGTACTGTGTGTGAGAATGTTTTGTTTTTTAATTTCAACAGACTTTTTTACTTTAACTGACTTTTCTTCATATAAGAGAGCGAGCAATCACACTCGCTAGATCAAAAGCCTTATCAATTACATAGTACGAGCAATGATAGTTTATGGCCCTATTTATGGCAAATAAATGTATTAGGAATTATGATGAATAATTTCGTAAAAAGTTTTAAGGTCTGATGTAATTATTTTCTGAAGACGCAGGATGTGTTATGCTTCGTTTAAGAAATAAAATAAACAACATGAAAATGTATTCATTTGCATTATAAACATTATGTCTACTATACCTACTTTGGAAAATTACAGTTCTTTTAAGTATAACATAAACATATTTTGTGAAAACAAACAAAGAAGATTTCTCGACCCTATTTTCAAATTACTCATAAGCAAAATGTTTGTCAAACAATGAGCAGTTTTCTTGTCATGAGATGTTTCTATCATCGAGAGATGGCGCTAGCGTCACTTTAGGAACTAACTTTTTAAACTGTATTTAAGAATTATAGCAGAGGGTACTTACTTTTTGCCAACGTAAATAATAAACAGTAAAACAATATTAATGTGAACCTTTAGTACATAAACGATATAATAATGGAAAAAATAAGTATCCTAATTAATCCATAAGTCATTAACGCATTTTACAATATTTACTTACGCACTTTTTTTTCTTTGTCTATGGTTTTCCGCCAACATGAAAAAAAATGTTCCTAAAGTGACCCTAACGCCATCTAGTGAGAGCTGTAAAACGATGGGAGAAATCTGCTCATTGTTGCTCTTGATGTTTCCAACACTGTACCGACATGTTTTGTACGGGTCAACAACACGCTAGGGTTAACACATCGGTATCTTGTGCAGTTGTAAAATATAATAAACGTTTTTTCTTTCTTTCTTTCTTTTGTAATAAGTTTTTTTTTTACAAAAACTGTAACCTGATGTGCTGGCAACTGTACTTACTTATGAATGTGATCTGCCTCTGCCTCTGCCTAATCTGTTTTTTTTTAGAAAAAATACTCATGAGCCGTACCTTAAGACTTTTTTTTAATTGGCAGTCTGAAGAAAAACGTTCTACATAGTAGGACCTCTGTACAATGATTCCTATTTGTAAGATGATTTATAATGTGTTTGCGCTCCTTTAATTGTTCAAGAGATTTATCTTCTGGCTCGATGTCTGGTTTGAAGATTTTGTGTTGGTTTACTGCGTAATGCATGAGTTATTTTTGGAGGGATATAATATAAATTAAATAAGCGTTTCCCTGGTGTTGGGTAGCAGCAACATCAGCATTGGTAAGAGGCTGAAGGTATAGTATATCAGAAAAAGCTTTTAACTGGGCATTTTGACGTTTTTAAACTGCAGTTTGGAGGTATAGAGGGAAACCAACACACTATTTTCCTAATTCGGAGTTTTTATGAAGATAGATAAAAAATTCACCAACAAAAGCCTAGCTCATAAATTTTATGATGATGATAATATTTATGAAAATAAAACAAGCAGAAGCGCGTTAGTATCAATGCAGAAACGCGACTGCATCGATGCTTATAACGCACATTAATATCGATGCAGTCGCCAATATTCAGTACATAATTTGTCAATTTCCGGCTTTTGCATCGATACTAACGCGTGCTAGCATCGCGACTGCATCGATGTTAAAAGTAGCGCAGTGTGTTAAGGTTGACATTTTGCGACTGCATCGATGCTGCATCGCGACTGAAACGCGTTTGCATCGCTGCTAACTAACTCTTTCCACAAGTTGTAAAGTACATGTTAAATAATAAAACTGTTGTTCAATGCTTACGTTCGCTTCATTAAAAAAAATATGTAAATTCGTTTTTATTTAGTCTAAGGTCTCGTACTAGCAGAGCACGAAAATTTATCAGTATTTAAAACCGTTTTCCTTAAAACCTCCGACCAACAAAACAAAGAAGATAGGCGCCTGTTTTTATTAAAACCAATCGAAGTGTGAATTTCAATAGAAAACCGGGGTATTACGAATAAAATAACGAAAGATCAGAATTACACCTCTCCAATATGAAATGCGTACCTCATTCTTTGTATAAGGCTTTCTTTGTAGTCGATCGGAAAAGGTCTCGATTCTCGATTACCTTTAGAAAAAATCGTCTATTTTCTCTCCACTGTTTCACATTTGTTTTGTTTAAGAAGTAATTTACACCGTGAATCGAATATTGAATGAGAATCACGAAAGAATATTGAGAAACAACTGGTATTTACTATGGAACAATCGGTTTTTATAATGCAATTTATAACAGTTTAGTAATATTCAGCAGAAAAACGTTTTAAGAAAGCAATATTCATTTCAAAAGGATCTTAGCCAAACCAGGTCCATTAATATGAACTGCTTCTTCTATATTTTAAGTACTTTTACAGAATTTAGATAGTATAATTGCTTGCCTATTTTTTCACTCATTAAATGGTAGATATAGCTTTTAAGGTCCCACTATACCGTATCTTACCATGAGCGAGAGCGAGCGTAAACGTATTTTGCTGGTGCTGACACGATCTGGTGCACACACAAGCTTGTCGTTCCTAACTTCAGATTAGTTAAAACTAGTAACTCGTTCATGGGAAATTGTATAAAATTCTTTAATAATATACCACACAATCTTGTCGATTTGCCGGTTGATAAATTTAAGAAACACGTTAAAAACACGCTTATGTCTAAAGGCTATTATAAGGTTGAAGACTATCTAAACGACACGAATGTGTGGTCCGTCCAGCCTGCACCAACTGATGTACTTACCTTTGATGATTTTGATTTTAGGGCAGCTAGTGGTGACTGAGTTTGTTCCGGCGTTTCTTCTCAGCACTTGCCTAATTGTCTGTGTTCTGTCTCGAAGCGCTGGTAGGGCCCAAAAGATAAGGAGACATGTTTCGCACATTTATTTTAATTTTTATATTTGACGTTCATAAGTGTCATTTCATGACCTAAATTGAAATAAAGATTTTGAATTTAAATTTTGAATTTGATCCATGCATGACACGCGATGGTGTTGGTCGGTGACGGAACGGTCTCGTGGGACCAGTTTCATAGTTTGAAATGGTATACTATGGTAGTAGGCGGAAACCTTTAACTGATTGTAGGGATTTTCTTAATGCATCATAAAAGAAAAAGGATGCACAAGCTCATGACTTCCAAATATAAAATAATATGATTCGATTAGTTTTAAATACTCAAAAAGAGACCCTAAATAAGCATAGTCCCTAAATATATCTACACTAATATTATAAAGAGGAAAACTTTGTTTGTTTGTTTGTTTGTTTGATTGTAATGAATAGGCTCATAAACTACTAGACCGATTTTAAAAATTCTTTCACCATTCGAAAGCTACATTATCCACGAGTAATATAGGCTATATTTAATTTTGAACAAAAATAGGGTTCCTCGGATATTAGGGTTTTTCGGACACAAGGTGTAAAAAATCAACTAAAAAAGTTACTTATTTTGCGTACCCTGCTTAACGGCTGAACCGATTTAGCTGAAAATTGGCAGGGAGGTAGCTTAGAGCCAGGAGAAGGACATAGGATACGTTTTATCCCGTTCAACGGGGCCGGGGCTGGGGCGGGACGGGGCCGGGGCGAAACAAAGTTCGCTGGGACCGCTAGTTTACTCATAAAGCAATTCCGTATCTAACTATTCTCATGTTAGTGATCATGAAAGTTTAAATCAATTTAGAGGTAAGTCCTAGTCTCAGTGTTTGATCATCGATATTTTACACAGTTCTCCGTACTCTCAACATCAAAACCGAATAGTAATTGCTACCAATAACAACATGGGCTAATAAACACCAATATCACTCGAAACCAGTAACCGCAGCTATGTAAACGGCACGGCCAAATCCGCGTGATAGAACTAGTATCGCAATAATAGACAATAAATCAATTTGACCTCAAAATTCAATTAGCAGTCAACCGGGGCTGTCCCGGACCGCAGCACTAGTGATGTGATTGTAATATCGATAGTGAGGTAAGCTTTGAAAGCAGGGGCAATTCACTAACGGCAACATCACCACTGTGTTCGACGTCGAGCTTGAATTTCAGAATAGCTTGACGGTTCTAAATGCGCTGCTCAATTTTGAAGTAAATGAAAATGGTCAAACTATCTTATCATTCTTGATGACAGCATTGTCATTTGCTTAGTGAATCGACATACAGTTGACAGTTTTTAAATATTGTACTAACCGGTCTTGACTCTAATTATAGAACACTTGAAATGCGAAAAAACGCTGGTAACTACATAACTTGACTTCTTTTTGGCCCAAGTTCACCAATAAAAATTTGAATTCAAATGATACGACATGACCTAATACTCATATTTTTGATAACTTAGCAATAGATCAAAATAATTGGACTGATTTTTCTGATCTGAGTAACCGAAGGTCCATTGCTTTGAAAACCTTTCTTAATAAATGTGTCGACCAGAGTGCGTATTCCGAAGTTGCTTTGATATAATGTTATATTTGTTGCTTTAATGTCTGGCTATGTATTATAAAAAAAAATATATGAAAGCAGGTCTTTTTTTGAACGAATTAGCAAAGGACACGGTCGTAAATTGCCCCGAGTCGTTTAATGTTTGATTAAAGAAAAGCATTAAGAGACTTGACTATATCATTTTGCAAAAAATATATTGAATTTTTAATACAATATTGTTAATTTACTTTGCTTTTATCTAGCGGCATATAAATCTACAAAAAAAATAGGACAACTATTGAATACAATTTCCTGTCCCCAACAATTGTTGTTTGGCAGAAAATAGCGGTTTCGAGCACTTATAAGCAAACTGACGACCGCTTAACGAAATGGCATATTGTGTCATACTGTGTCATGTGGCAGTTAGTTAAATAAGTAAGCGCTCGCAATCGCTATTTTAAGAAGGAAGATGACGTTTGCCTCCCATGGGTACTAACCTTTAAACCTACCAACCTCTTCCTAAAACTTGAAAAAAAACTGTGACAAGGAACTTCTTTTCGTTGGCTATTGTTTGCGTCATCGTAATTTTCACGCGTTACGCACCCTAGCGGGGCAGTTTTCTATGTTTGAGTTTTGGTGGCCTAGATTGCGGGTTTTCGACACAGATGGCGCTATGATCTAGAAAGACCTGCAAGAGATTGACCCCACACAATTTATTTCGTTTTATGTGAAAACCCCGCTATTTACGGCTTATATTACTTTATATTATTTTAAAAGGCGAAGAAAGGAACCCATAAAATTAGTTTTGGTCGTGACGCATGGATTTTTACTTTTGGGGCAAGCAATGTATGGCGGGTCGACCTTTTCCTTTGTACAATGACTTCGTATAATCCACGCAGCAGATTACCGTGGGACAGCACTAAACATGTAAGTGAAAAAAGTACTTTACATTTTCCTTTCTGAAGTCATCTCAATCGCAATCGTCAATCGCATCGCATCGCATCGCAATATCAATTTAGCGACTCAACGAGTTGAGTTACGATCGAACTGCCTGAAACTTGTACGAAATGAAGCTAGATTGCAATATCCAGATCCTTGATAACCTGATGCTACTATTGATCAAACTGTTTTCTCGATACTCAATCCATCGATAGTGAAACAACGTAGCTCTATACACCCGGTGTGCGAGAGATGCGTAACACTAAATAATCGCGCATTGTATGTAGTTTGGCCTTGGGTTAGGTAATCAAGTAAATTAGTTATTTAGATACTATACCTCCTACGCTGCGTCTTTGGTTCCAGGGGGCGTATTGCGATCCAACTTGATCCGTTCAATTCCGAGGCAGTTCAATTACCACTCAGTGTAAACGAATATTATCAATATAATAATATTATAATAATAGTCCCCCTAGCCGATTTCGACTACGGTGGCCAGACACAACGACTAACCGACTGCGCGGAACATATTATAGTGCACAAGTGTGTGCGCAAACACAGGTGCACTCTCTACTCCTTTCACTCTCATAGCCCGATGGGACAGCAATCTGACACGACCGGAGAGAGATCCAATATTATAATTATACTACAATGGTATGAATATTCATATTTCTGTTGTTATTATAGTAATTTTATCAATATAATCCGAAATTGCAATAAGAATTTCTAATCGACAGTAAAGTACAGCCGTTAAAACTAACAAAACTGCATCGCAATACGCACCCAGGGTCTCAAATCTAGAACTTTCTTTCTAGTCTCTTTAAAGGACTCCTACTTGTTGTTACAAATATGATTATGAAACTTTGTTTGTGTAAATAAGCCAATGCTGCCATCAACCAAGAAATTCAATGTCAAAACTCGGTTTCCCTGAAACTTCATAATTTCACATTGTATGGACAACAGCACGTCAAGGTAAACACAGTGTTATCTTATGCAGTTGTAATAAGGGCTAGTGTTCATTAAAAATGTATAACCTGCTGTGCTGGCGACTGTACTACGCGTGAAATTCAAAACACGAGACAATTAAATTATATGCAGAGTCACCCAAAAATAACTTGGTTTGTCCCAAACTCCCTTAATTGTGGTTAAACTCTGTTCCTGGTGTTTTGTGACATTACAAAAGAGTTTTCTTCTGATACAACTCGAATATGCAATTAGCGCCTTGGTTATTTAGCATGTTTATTATTACGGAGTTTGTTTCTATATGCTTAATTTGTTAGCGACTTTGTCGTATGGAAAAGAGGTAGGAAGTTGTTAATGAAATGAGAAAATTATTAAAATAAACGAAAAGTAACATAATTAGCACACTTATTTTAAAGGGGTTATAGTACTTGTATCAAGTCAAAGACTGCTCATATATCATACGGAAATTTCAAAGAAAAAAAGATAATGTATAACGCTAAATACATACCAGGTTCCCTTTAAATTTGGCAGTTATATAAAACTAGCTTTTGCCCGCGACTTCGTTCGCGTGGACTTCAGGTTCGTCCCGTCTAGTAGCGCAAAAAATGTGTTTTTTTACGACCTCACATTAGAAACCTCAAAAATTGTAGCCTATATGTTATTCTGATGTATAAGCTATATTGTGGTAAAGTTTCATTCAAATCCATTCAGTAGTTTTTACGTGAAAGAGTAACAAACATCCATACATCCATACATCCATACTTACAAACTTTCGCCTTTATAATAGTAGTAGGATTCAAATCCATTCAGTAGTTTTTACGTGAAAGAGTAACAAACATCCATACATCCATACATCCATACATCCATACTTACAAACTTTCGCCTTTATAATAGTAGTAGGATGGTAACTAAAATTTTTATGATATATATAGTTTGTTGCTTTTATCTTTTTGTCCCGAATAGCAAATGTATTTAAATATCGAAGTTCAGGAATAGGAGGTACAATTTTTTCCGGTCATCTATTCCTAATCATCATCATCACTATTATCAGTCAAAGGACGTCTACTGTTGACATAGGCTTCCCCTACCGTTTTCCACAGCGGCCGGTTGCGGTCTGCATCCAGTGTGATCTTGCGATTATTCCAAGGTCGTCTGAACATTTTGGATCGGTGGACGTCCTACGGTCATCTGGTTCTAGGTATATTTTGTCTAAGTATAAAAATTGTTATCACCCGCTTTCTCCGCTCGCTTCGCTTTTAACCCTCCACGCTTTCATTCGAGCGCACGGAATACTTCTCGACATTTGTTAATGACGGAACTTCCCTTCGTAAAGGTTTTAAACTGAAAAGTTTGTGTTTGTACTGGAGCTTGATAATTTAGGGTCGTTCTACTGTTTTGTTGGCACTCATATTTAATTTCGGGCACTAGGGCTATGGCAGTTTGGAGTTTGCGATACCACCGTAGTATTTTGCACGGTTTTTTGTTGATATTTCAAGTGTAAGGGTTAATATAATATAATGGTGTAAGAACGTGATATACTTATTGTAAATGGTTCCCAGAAAAACATTAAATTATTGTTTTCAAACATTTTTTAAAACACATCACACTTAATACATCTATTATAACTAAATTGTAGAGGTCGAATTTCTGTTCAATGAAACAAAATGCTAAAAACCAGGTCAGGGGCATGTTAAGAATTAAAAACCAAGTTAGTCAATATATGTAATCTCAAAATGCATACTAATAAAAGAACCATTATCATAATAATTAACGACACCTCAAATTCAGAATCAGCTTACCCTAAACACTAACTTAAAACTTCCAGTAAACGAAACAATAGCCTATCCAACAAAATGTTAACTCCCAATAATGAACTGATGGCTGATCGTCAAATAAGCTCACAGTTCCGATACTATGCGGAACATTTCAATATCCACAAAGTATCTTGCATTATAATATTAAGTGAGCGCTGCATAGTCTTATATGGGTGGTGAAAGGGTTAAAAGACAGCGGTTAAAATTATATTTTTTTTATTTCTTTATTCAATAATGAGTTTATGATGCGCATAGAACATTAAAGCAAAGCTTATCAAATGGTATTTTACTTTAACTATAGATTGATAAATTTGGCATTGTGTTTACATTCGAGATATGTTTCTGGTTTTGAATTAAGAAAAAAATGTTGTTTATGGTGTTAGTAAACTGCACAACTTTCATACAATGTCATCTTTATTAATGTTTCTCGGTCATAATCTGTTGCAGAAAAAAAATATTCTTTCACTCTACCCTTTCAAACAGTGGAATGTGGGGGACGATGAGGTAGGGAATGTATAGGTAATATAAAACTTCGAAACGGCATAAAAATATTATCAGCACTCACCTTGTTACAATCATAGGTTCCTTGACTTTGAATGAATGAAAACATAAACGAAGCGCATCACTTGTATGTATAACAAATGTGGCAAATTAATTTTAAAAAGGACATTATCATCTGTCAAATCACTCTACGGTGATTAAACTTTAGATATATATTTAATAATTCCCAAAAAAATATTTTGTTCGACAAAGAGTTTCCGCAAAATACTCAATAAAAAAATATTATTATTACTTATTACGAACTGCTACATTTCACTCCATGTACCACGCCTAAGCCATATATGGTATCGCCACATAGTTCGGTATTTGAGTTAACTTCAAGCCGCAACTTGGTGGAAGCAAGATTATGTCGAAGCAAAGAAATTCTTCAGGGATTGTTATTCTTATTATGAACTTGCAAGTTTATTACGGAAGTAAAGAATTTTGTTATGAACTTTGACGCAGGAGGGGTTAAGTTGATGGGACATTTAAGTTCAAATAATCTGATTGTGTAAACAAAAACGGATATTTAGGTAATTATCTAGCAGTTTTGACGCTGTTGGATAAAAAAATCTTCGTTTCCAAATTCTCTTACTTTAATAATGAACACAAAATAAGTTTTAGGTATCTACAAAAAATCAAAACAGCTGATTTTAATTCTGAAATGAATTCTATGTACGAAATTGTAATAATATTTCAGCATTTTCACGTCCAAAGTCATTTCGCGCTCATTTTCCGCACGAGCGAAAGTAATATATCACGTTATTATTTTTAATTACACACATCACAGTGTGTCGGTATATCAAAATTAAATAACGGTCAATTAACCGGTGACAACCGGAGAGATCCGGTTCAAACTGGCGTGTTCGGTATGTTCGTAATTTAAAATTTTGTAATGGTGAATATCAACTATTTGCAACTGGTTGAATGTATGGGTGTTTAAACAAATAAGTATGCGCTAGACAACACAAGAATTGTATGGTTTCGGAGAAATGAATTTTCATCCTTGTGTTATGAAGTACCAGACAATGATTATTACGGTGGCATCTCCCATAAATACCATCCATGATTTAGGTACAAATTTTAGGGTAAATCACATAAACACCCTTGCGGGATTCAAACCCGCGACCGCTGGGTCAGTTGTTAAGAGCTCTATCTACCGTACCGAAAGTTTCGTCACTCATAATTCGTCTTTAATTCAGAAGCATTTTTTTGTTCTAAAAAAACTGTTCCATTATAGAACTATCATTCACTGTGCCGTTAAAAAATAAAAATCTCTAATAAATAAATAATAAATTTTCTGTTTATTTTTTCGCTGCACCCATTGCCATCTTTCTGCATGACCTAAAGGTTCGATTGGCAGAGAATGCTTTTAGCATTAAGTCCACCTTTGTACACCATGAATTGCGCAATAAAGTCTTTAAATAAAAAAAAACTATTCACTCAACAAAACAACCAACAGGTGAAACCTTAACTACCACCTAAAACCTCAGACTCTATTAAAGCAGAAGTCGCCAACTTACGGCTAACCCATTAGGCCGCCAGAAGCGGAACCCAAAGGTTCTAAATTATGAGGACAGGGGTCGCAAACGGTTGGCTCGCGTAATTTATTTAGAAATATACTTTTTTCGCTACATAAAAAATGCGCTCCGTTTTTTCTTGTTTCGGTCACTGGATTTATGGCTTGTAAAATTTAATTTCGGATTTTTCGTTGGATGAATTTTAATTTACGACCTTGAGGGGAAGATACGGATTTGTACGTGACATGCATGTTATTGTAGAGATGAGATCTTGTGTAATGGATACTGTGTTTTTTTATCTGAAGCCACGAGTTTCTACATTAACTTTGGTGAAACGTTTTAGTTAAGTCACAAATGGGAAACATTCTTTTGTTAGACGCCTATATGGCGTTTTTAATAAATAATGGCTTACTTACTTATACATTTAAGCAAGTATAATTGGTTTCAAAATGACAATAGTTTAAAAACTTGTAAATGTGAAAATAAAAAGTAGTAAAATGCTTTAGGCTGAAAACATTTCAGATTTTTTAATGTTTTGTGAAATGTTTTCATAGCTAAGCACATTAATTAAAGTAGCCATGGTAAGCAAAAACATTTCTATAAGCATCAAACTAACAGTTATTTCAAAAGTGTATAACCAAAAAAGCGAGGTGAAAATGAATTGACTCGAAAAAAACATGCAAAGCCCAAAGTATAGTTTACAATAGCAAAGTGAAATGAAAACTCTTTCATCGTATTCCGAAGCAAAAGTGACATCATAGAACCTAATAAAAATATTACCAACTTTAGACTACCATTTAAGCGAATACAAATCGTAACTGCCACTTTGACGCCAATCAAAAATGCACTTTAATTCTCCATTCCAAAGACTTAACATTCATTATACACTTTTGTAAATTACGCCATTTTTCCTCTCAATGCTAGTATTGATTACGAATGCTCTGTCTCCTTTTGTCCCATGGCAAAAATTACCAGGGAATCCACCTATCCCTGTCTCGCAAAAGGTATGGCCAGAATATACTTTTGCATCACTTTTCATTTCGCTCGCCAACTAGCTTGTACGGTCAACAAATTCGTGTGGATTTAAAAAAAAATATTTTATGTTTATAGTGTTATAAAAAAAAATTTTGACTGAAAAAAACATTTTGAAATCGTAGTCTTCAGTCTTCAACTCGACTGAGCAAAACTTTGAGGCAAGGATTTTTTGCCGTTTTAGCAGGTAAAGATAAGTAAAGGTTAATCAGTCAGGTATCAAACGAATGCCGAGAGTCGCATAACAATGGAATTTTTATTGTGTCTCGTCTACACATACTTGACGAGTTAAGGTGAGTGTGAGTGGAATCGAGGAAACGTCTTAACATACGGGTGTTATTTGTGTAATATCATCAATCATCCCCCATTGGCTGTTTTATTTACCACTACTTTAGTCTACTTTTTTGTAGCTGTAGTTCCTGAATAACGTTCATAGCTCTTTATTTAGCTGTAACCTGATTTTAATCATAACAAAGGTTTTAAAAGTAAAGCCAACTGAACAAACCAACAGTTTTTACCCTAGCTAAATCGCTAGTCTAATAGCCTGGTTTCTCAAATAGTCTGAAAATTAAAAATGATTTAATTTTTATTTGCTGTCCCTAACCAATAGTTCGTCGGAATGAGTTGGTTCAATTAAACGTGTGAACTTCACTTAACACTTAATAATGCTATCACGAAATGCTTTGCCAATTTTTTTTACGTTATTTTTCTACTTGATATCCTTCTGTATTTATAATACCGGTCACCAAGTTGCGCAACACTACGCCGGCAAAATAGTGTCATTTAATTTATTTTGATATTTTTAATGTTGATAATGTGTGTATGTAAGTCTTTAAGGTATTTATTGTATGGGCCTTAGTTGCTTGAAATAAATGATTAAATAAAAAACAATACCTATAGTGGCAAGACAATTTATAGAGCAAGTTCTATTGGAGTAATAAAAAAATAATTTGATCGTGCAGCATGTCGATTCACTAAGCAAATGACAAGGCTGTCATCGAGAACGACAAGATAGTTTGACTATTTTCTTTTACTCCAACATTGAGCAGCGCATTTATAACCGTCAAGCTTTTCTGAAATTCAAGCTCGACGTCGAGCACAGTGGTGATGTTGCCGTTAGTGCATTGCCCCCTTGAACTGTTATGCTGTGGTAAACAGCCCTATGTTTTTTTGCTGACGGCGCTTTTAGTCTGTCAGAATCAATTTGTCCGGCGAGCGTGCGAACCGTCTCAGCACTCGCAAACGTTTTACCGCTGAATTTAAAATGAAGTATTTAATGGAAGGTATGATTTCTGATAAATATCCGATATGTTAACGTTCGAACGGTTTTTAATGGGGAATTGGCGGGCGAGAATTTTGAGTGTGGTTAGGTGTTAGTTCTTTCGACTTTTGAATTAAAATATTATGTTTATTTAAATTATTATGTTATTATAAATGAAATGGTTTGTTTGATAACATAATTTTATGCAGCTTTTGGCTTTCTCTTTAATGTAATTTCATATCTTTTTGCAAATTGCCAAACGATTATTTAAAAGCCAACTGTAGGTCGAGTAAAGGAAAGAAAACGACTTTTTTAATTATAAAAAATGGGAATTACATTGCATTGTGCCTTGTTTTTGAATAAGCAATGTTTCTATTTACATTTTGTAGGCTTTTATCATACTTTCAGTTGGGCAAGCCACATTGTTTTGTAAGCTAAACGCTTAAAATATCCTGAATTCGGGTATGGGGTTTGGGTTTCGTAGGGATGTGCTTAGGTAATTAAAGGAACTATCTGGTTCTGAAGTCAACGCGAATGCTACTCATTGTTTTAAAACACTACGGATTGATTTCGCGCACATTATTTTTTAATGAATCACCTCGAATACTTTCAGCATCCATGGTCGCAGGCAGACATGAGTCTGTCTCGGGGAACACGGATGCTGTAAAGCATCCAAAACATCAGGCGTTTAATTTCAAATAAATGTGCGCGAAATCAATCTTCTCTGAACTATTAGGAAAGTAGGTCCGGAAAGTTCTAGTAAAGTAAGGAAAGTAGTAGTAAATTGTAGCTTTTGCCTGACTACAATGTACTTAATATGTATTCAAAATTGCTTTTGGTCTTTAGCTCACGCATTTATTTAAATCCGCTCTTAAGATGCAGTTCAATTGTATTTGATACGAAAACAACATTTTATCCAGGTATCAGGAACCAAAATACCAAGTATCTTTAAAACGGGATGGTCATCCCTAGCCCATCTCTCATATATGACGTATCATTGAATGAAAGTCTGAATAATCTCGACTGAGCGAGCACAACTATCCAGTTATACGAAAAGGTTTCTGATTTTGATACGCATTTTTTTAATTTTGCATGGATAGGTACGTAAGAGCATTTCTACTACGATCTGAACTTAATCCAAACCTCTTAATGTCGGAAATAAGACATATTGTAAAAAAAAAGGTTCATATTGTCACCACTTTTTGTAATAAAATGACGAAAGGTGCGTAAAGTAAAATAGAAGTAGTTCCAAGATAGGAAGATGTAGGTTCAATACTTTGCCAGACAGAGTTGCTGTTTACAAGTGAATTTTATAGCTCTTCCGTTGTTTTCAGAAGATCGTATATGGATCGGACGTCATGCGAAAAAAATCACTCTCACTTTTAGCCGGCTACACAAGAACTATGTAGAGGCAGCCTGTTACACCTGTAACCACCTTGTTAGTTCGGCGACCTCTGTGGTTTAGTGGCTGAACACACTGGGTTTCAAAGCGTCGCCGCTACGAAGTCCCGAGTACGATTCTCGGTCGGGTCAATGTAGGAGTCATAGTTTTCTATATTGTCTCGGGTTTGAGTGTTTCTAATTCAAATTCCACAATTAGTGTTGCGGCACCAAAGTTGATTTTGTTTTCCATAACACAAGTGCATTAGCTAGGTACTTACGCTGGGATCAGAGCAATGTATGTGGTTGATCTCCGATACTTATTAATTAATTGAATCCTTCTTTTCTCACCAAATATCACTGATGTGTGGCCAGGATCAGATCAGTGAGGACAGCTTCACCAACTTAAAAATCTCAACCAGTGGATTGAATTTACTAATATTATACATTTTCAAAATTTAATTACATTTTAAAATTTACCTAAATCAAGTTTAGCACATCATGCTTCGTTTCGCTAGATCGTTTATTGTAACAAAGTTATAAAGTAAACGTTTCGGCTTAATGTCCCGAGTGAAAGCAAACCGACTGTTTTTAAATCTAATTGCCTGGAATGCAACAGTTAACGCGTCATTTAAACCGTAACTCAATTACGATACAGTAGCCTATATTTTAAATAAAGGTTTCGAACGTTAGATTTATGATATTCACAATAATGTACTCTGTCTATTGCCAACTGAGCTCACACACTGTAGAGCTGAATGTCCGTTACATTTGTTATTCTATGTTTAACCTTTTGACTAGCCGTTTCCTTTGGTTTCACCCGCCTAGGTATCATAATAAATTATTTTGAATGTATGAACTATAATAATGTAAAGTTGCATCAAAATTAATTCTGTAGTTTTGCGTGAAGGAGTAATTATTGACATTAATGACCATGGGATAATGTATTTTTTCTTCAAAACACACAATCGTAAATATTCAACCGCTGGTAACGTAACTTTACCATTAACTACGGATTCAAAAACAGGCCCTAAATGGACAGCAGATTACCTAGTAAAAGTCACGGGATCACACCAAATGCAGACAGTTTGCAACCAGTTGCTGTATATAAGAAACTAAGACGGATGCCTTTGTTTAGCAGTTGACGTTTTCCGGCTGATAATTATAATGATAAACATTTTTAAGTCATCACGCTATTTCTATAGCAAATTAACTCAGTGGCGAGTAAATATACTGACGCAAACTCCACTGTGTTTCGACCACGCCGCAGTTGCGTTAGCCAAGTTAAACCAACGTTAAATGAACTAATATTTGGATTAAGTTTCTTGGTTCAACTTGACTCGGGGAAGATAGTTAGTAGATGTTTTTTGAAGGGGTCTTGGATAACGTTTATATAAAGATATCTAACGTGACTTGATTAGGTCTAAATACTTAGTTTTGAATCATTAATTTGCCTTTGTACAGGGTGTGGCTTGTAATAGGAGCAAACATTTTTAATATAGGCTCTTTTAAGTATAACCGGTAATCAATTCTACATGGTTCATATTTATTATTTGGAGAAATAAACTTATTGTTTTTTTGTAACAAAAGAAATCGAATCAGCAATGTATTGCAAACATATTATGTGCCTGCCTCATGTGTAACATTAAGTGTTGATCTTAGCAAGCACAAAAAGGTCCTTAAAGACAGGCAGTTAAAACCTCAATTATGTATGCGACTAGCAGTGGCTGAATATCGCCCTTGACATTGTCATTTAGGTACATCGATTTCGCGATTTTGATCAGTCATCATAATTTTAGATTACCGTAGCCCTGAGTTAAAGCATTTTAGACCACTATGGCCAGGGTAAGATAGTTACGTATACTCTGTTGAATCATTGATTAAAATGTTTGCTATATATTATTAATAATGCAGGTATTAATTCTTTCACGATTATTAGTAAAAAAAACACAAAACCACTTGTGGTATTTCAAATAACCAAAATTAAATTTTGATTGTGTTTTGAGTCCTTACAAATCTACAATTGTATTTAGCTTTCCTCTTTGATTAAGATTGAAAACGAAGAAGAGGTCCGTCCGCATTTATTTTAATAGAAATTTTACCTCTTTCAAAGCTTCTTTCTAAGTCTTTGAAATCCTATAAAAGTTACCTGTCCCCTTCATAATTATCGACGCGTATTTTTTTATTTAATTACACCGAAGGAGGCTTAATGAAACCAATTAGAATTTTTTCTCATCAAAAAAACTTTTGTTTGATAACTCTTCTTTAAAAGTTGTTTCCATGCGAACACACAGCCAAAGAGTTGTGAATGCCCCAAAAAATCGTAGCTACATTTCATTAGCTTCCTGATGAAATTAAGTGGGAAAAATAGGGGAAAAAAGGGAACGAGGCTGGGTCATGTGGGAGAGGGGACGGGGTGACCACACGTTTAGTTAATCCGGATAATCCAAATGTATGTTATTGTTTTTTTTTTTGGATCAAACTTATAATTTAAAAATGAAGCAGTCACTGAGGTTCAGTTTTAGAACAGACCTACGGTCGTGGTCTTATGCGCCTAACCATCTTAAGAGTCATCACTGTTACTTGTGCAATAAAGTTCTTAAATAAATAAATAAGAGTCGAAACCGCTTGCACCTCGCGTCCTCTTTTGTTTTAAGTGATGCCCGCTTTTTTGTTATATGTGCAAACGATTCTCGTTAAAAAGTGGTTAGGCGTGAGAGACCTCGACCGGCTACTTTGTTACAAAACACACTATTCAAGAGGATTATTTTAAAAGTACATAATTAGTCATTTATTTAGTAATATTAGTATGTATGTTTATGTCGCCATAATGCATTTTATAAGTTATTTTATACTACCCGCTCAGTTATTGCAAACGTTCCGCCACTGATTAAATTTTCTGCATTCCCAAGCGGTTGACTGGTAGAGAATGCCCTAAGGCATTAAGTCCGCCAATTGTACAATATACAGTGCAATAAAGTTTAAATAAATAAATAAATAAATTAGTCCATAGGTACTGCTGCTGAAATGTGCTTAGTTACTATTGTGTTAAATTCACTAGGTGGGTGATAATACTGGGCCCCTATTTTTGAACCACTCGCTTGGATATGGCGAGTGATTTTCGTTCGAAAACGATTTTTTTTCTATGACTTTTGATACTACGTCGAACCAAAATTACTCGCCATCTTGAAGCGAGTGATTCAAAAATAGGGGCCCTGATAATATGAATACGCCACATTTAATCGCAGTTCTTTTAGTACATATTTCATTGAGGTTTCAAAAGCTACATCTTTTGTAATTATTATATTTATAATATAAATTGCTCTTATAAAAAGCAACTGTGTCAGACAAGGAATCGAACCCTGTGTCTTACGCTATCCGGGCGCATGCCTTTACCACTCGGCCACCGACACATTGGCAAAACTAAATAAGTTTATTACATTTCATTAATGCAAAATCAATTTCCTAAACGTCCCATAAAATATTATTATTTTTGGTCACCCTATTCGTGCCATCCTTCTGCCATGTTTTTTATTCCGCGCCAGTTAACAGTAATGTGTGGAAAAAACGTTACTCCATTCAACATTTATGCACTAGACACAACCTACTGGGTGGCGAATATTTCAACGTCACAATATGGCAGTATTTCTTTTTTTATAATCTATGAACATCTTTCTAAAATAGTTTATAAAGATTTTATCACTTCGTGCTACTTTTGTATTAACTACTAACCCAACTAAATTAATTCGTAACATTGCAGGTTCGAGTCCCACGCGTGCGCAATTTATGGTTTCTTATTTCATTTTTTAAGTTTACCTTCGTTGGAAGCCGTCTGGTCCAACGAAACAAAAAATTAAAAGTGAGCCTATCTCGAAAATGGTGAGACTTTTACTTGATTTTTTTTGACTTAATAGGCCATAACGTGACCTATTTGCAGTTACAGGATTATCCTTCGCTTTTGGGACACCCTGTATAGAGGAAGGCAATACCTTCAATAGTTTTGAAATTCTTACAATTTAACAGAAACTCCCGTCGTGAACTATAGGAAACGCACAAAAAAATCCCACTGGCTAAAGTAACAGAAGTAGGAAGGCAATCCATTGACAAAAGAGGGTACCTAAAATGTCCACCAACGTTATCAGACAACGACCCTTGTAAAGGCCGTAAGATAGCACAGGATGCAAGCACTAATAATAGAAGCTTAAAATCACGCAACTAGAAATATCGCGGAAATACAAATAATAACTCTGTGGTTTTTCCTCAAGTCGCCAAAGACGACCTGTACTCTGAGCGCGCTCAACAGAGATATTATTTGTGGGTAAACCTCAATGATGAATGAGTTTAAATAACGAAGCTATCTTTAAAAGCCGCGGTTATTTATGCAACTTTTTTTACGAGGAAAAAATAATAAGGTACATGGTAGCAATCCCATATCTAACTATTCTAATGTAGGTGACCATGAAAGTTTAAAACAATATTTTGACTAGGTGGTAAAAGGCAGAAAACCCCCGGTTCATCAAAACCACACACAATCTTTTCTAATTTGGATATTTTATCAAAAAAATCTCCACCGACATCAGCATCAGTCTTAAATTTGATGATGACCTATAACTCAAATTCTTCACTATTTGTCTGCAATAACCTAGCCAAAAGAGAACATATAAAAAGCTTGTAAAAACCATTATCACAAATCACCGCAAATGCTTGACCGTGCCAAAACTTTAACTCATATTCTACAGTCGGGGAATCACCACAAAAACCTCATAAATGTACCAGTAAAACAGGGAACTGACTTAGTTATTGCTGTATTTTGTTAATAGCTGTTATACAAGCAAAATATACTTTATGGGTGTGTACCATAATATAGAAAATTTCAGCAATACACCGAATTATTTTAAAATCGTTATGGTCTGTTAATCTGTTATTTTCCGCTAGGCGCTAAACACGTATTTGAATTCTCTAGAACTCTTGCAAACAATCAAAATCGTTCTTAACTTTGACATTTATCTTTTTTCAACGGCAATCCTTTTTTATTTTATTTTTTCTCTTACAATAGAAGGATTAAATTGTCATTTCGGTCATAAAAAATCTTTAAAGACAATTTTAGCTGAAATACACATGTTTTCAGAAAACGAGCCTTCTGAACGCAAGTTAATCTGTATTTATGATTGTGCGTACATAACTATGATATGAACTCTGTTTTTTATCGTACAATGATTTTTATTGCGGTAAGGGCAAGCTTTTGTTTTTTTTTATTACGAGAGAACAACCAATAGGACATCATTCATTTTATGGTAATTTAGGCAAATTGTTGGGCTTTTTCGAGGGATTCATTTAAATAAAAAAAAGTTTTTCATTCACTTGGTAAAGTGTTTCATTTAGATGTAAAACAGCCCTTTCGCCTATTTGTAATGCAGGCTGCAGGTTTTGTGAGGGAAAGGGTCATAAATGCCCTGAAAACGAACTTTTTTTAAACTTTTTAAATCAAGTTCAAGAGATGTCAGACCCGTGTTTGCTTAAGTTAGAATAGGTAATCGTCTTTATAACCGATATATAAAAAAAAACAAACAAGCGTTCCCCTGGTGTTGGGTAGCAGCAACATCAGTACTGGCAGAAGGCTGTAGATATAGTTTATCGGAAAAGGATTTTGACTGGGTATTAGAAGGTGGGAAACCCCGGTTTTTAAGCTGCAGTGTGGAAGGCAAGAAGGAAACCACCACACTATCTCCCCTAATTTGGAGTTTTTATGGAAAAAATAGTTTTTTCATCATGATCTCCATCGACAAGAAATTAGCACTTCATGATCAAAACTTATAAACACTTCTACTAGATAGTCCAGCTAACGCTGATAGATGATATTATAAATATAGCTCGTTTATTTTCACTTATGTTTTTTATACCTATCATAACTTCTTTTTATTTAATTTTCTCATTTTTTTGAGTTTTAGGAATGGTTCCTACAATTACTTGTGTTAAGTACTTTTACTTATAATCATAGTTTAGAAATAAACTAAGGCTAAAAGAGTTGGATCTGACAAACAAGAAATAGCTCACAAACGTTATAAAGGACAACAAAAGAAAATTTAAAATCCAGACACCTCATACCCTGATAAGTACTTGAGAGGTAAAAGCACCTCTTGAGTAGCGATGATACCAATCTTTAAGAGAAATTGAGGCTTTGACATAATCGGTATGCTTAAGATCATTTTTAGATAAAAAAAATGTATACTTACCGATAAAGTTCCGGTTATGTGGTATCAAAGAAAGTATAGTGTATAGGTAGCAAAGTTGTCAATAGTAGTAAAAACCTTAAAGATATCGCTAAATTTACTTTAGTCCTACCAAATATTCGACAAATGACGCAGCGTGGGACGTCCACCGACAATATGGACGGACGACGACTGATGATGATGATGATGCCAAATATTTTAGAGATGAATGAGAACTTTTATATCATTTGGTAGCAATAATTTCATCAGCACTAACTTTCATCGTTTACTGAATGATCATATTATTTCAGTAAGTAAATTTTCTATTTTACTTTAATATAGTGCTAAATATCTTAGGTTCTGCGGCTAAAAACTTTATATGAAAATTGACTGAAACAACGGTTTTGCTGAAAGGTGATTTTTAAGTAGTCTGTGTTTTATGTGTGTGGATACTTATATGCATTCCACATTTGCGACTAACTACTGAACCGATTTTGGCAAATAAGATATCAACTTACTTCCACTTAACGAAAATATCACAATATTCTTTGCCAGCAAATATAACTTTGTTTTTCATAGTGTTTGTGTGAAAGACAAAGTTATATTTGCGGATAATAAAAATGTGCAATATCTCAAAAATTACGGCCCCCAGTTTAAATATCAGTTTTTTTTTAATTTTTGTATCTGAATCGGAAAGCGGTAAACAAGATACACCTACTTACCAAGTTTCAGCGGTGTGATGCTAATAGTTTCAGAATAAAGTGGCTGTGACATACGGACAGACAGACAGACAGACTTGACGAAACTATAAGGGTTCCGTTTTTGCCATTCGGCTACGGAACCCTAATAAAAAAATAACATGCCTGATACAACAATATATTGAGGTACTAAAAGATGCAGTCATAACGAGTGGTATATCAAGTTAAGAAATATATAAATTCAAGTACAAAAAATGTTTATTCGTAGTCAAAATTGTGCAACTAATCATCAGTAAAGCAAACAGGTAAACAAAGATAAAATCCGTTAAAAAGCAAACATCTGCTTTCACACTTTGTAGCCGTTAAAGCTCTTTTGAGCGACGCAGCACTTGAGAAGAGTAGCCTCTTTAACGCTTCTCCAGTGTTTGCGGACGTTCAGCCAATTGAGATTGATCTCTGTTGACTAGTCTTTAGAGATCAATGAGAAAGAGCCATTATCTGTCTTTTAGCACATTTTGGAAAGTATTAAGATTGTAGTTTTCAGCAGGAGATGTTTTTTGGAGTAATATAATATAACAGTGAACTAATTTGCTATGCATTTCCTTTAATTACCACGACACCATACTGTAACATTATTTTATAACATTGACATTTGAACGTACCACTCAATATTAAAAGAACATTAGTACCTACTTTTACGAACATTACAACATAAGTACGGATTAAACCTGTCACTTTTTTATGATTTTAGGTACAGACACAGCTCCTTGGTCATAAAATCAAGTTTCAAATATTTTCTTAATGTACGCGATATTCTAGTTAAGCAAATTACGGCGCGGTCGGTGTTTAGATGGGTGACCATTCCGACCATATAAGTGACGTATATCACGAGCATCTCCGTGCTTCGGAAGGCACGTTAAGCCGTTGGTCCGGCGGCAAATATCGAATGGTATTAGTCGTTAAGCTTAGTCAGAGGACCTATGGGTGGCTTGATAAAATCAGGTAAATCTTGGTAAGGCCTTTGCCCAGCAGTGGGATGCTTACATGCTAACATATTTTTTTTTAACGCGATATAAAAAACAGCAAATGTGTATTCATTACCTTAATTCCTTTTGCCAAGTACACAATAACCTAAACACAATTTCGGCTCAGGTGTGCAAAAACATAACCCCGAGCTTAATAGTAACACAATTAAACGTACGAATATAACAAGGTATAACACTTTCCTCAGTCAAGCGTGATAATTAACAAATGAACGTTATACATCACTCGCAAAATTTAAGCCCCGGAATTATGATACACGCATCCAATTCACAGTTATTTATGTTATTACTTAGCGAATGGCTGCCGCTTACACCGACATGTTAGTTTGAGTTACTAGGTATTTAAAGTACCTTGTGTTCTTCATCTAAATATATTGACTGTAGTCGAAATAAAACTGATTTATATCATAAATCCTGTGTTTTATTACGTACAAAACGTGAAAAGTATAACACGCAGCTTATTTGGCATTTCAATGGAGATAAAGCGGGCGGAAACAGCACAAACTATGCATGAACATTGAGTACCACAAGGCGCCATATTTAAATTTACATTCAACAAAATATAACCGTACATTTTTTTCGTGTAGATACAGTTTGACAGTTAATAATAGAGCCTTAGGTGGTAAAAAGTTAGGTAGTTTAAAACCAAGTAACTAAAAACCAGATAAACTTATATAATTTCAGATTTTAAATAACTTGAAACTTTTCAATTAAATTATAAACAATACTGCAATATGATTTAATAGCAAGCTGCAAATCTAGAGTAAACTTCTTCCGTCATACACGAGAAGTAAAGTCCAAATTAATTTTGGTACGCAAACCGTGCTTACAAATCCTTTGTTACGTGGTTGAAAATGTACTGCAGTAACAAACATATTCAACACAATCCGTCTTAAATGTGATTCGAATACTGATCAGCGATCACATACTCGAACATATTTGCTTTACGGCGCACAGAGTCGGATTCAGGAGTTAGGCAAGTGTTTTTTCTGGTCAACAATTTAGAAATTCAAGATACTGTACAAGGGCTACATAGCGCTAAGAACTGATTGCCGTTGGGGCAGAAAACTTCCAAAATTTTGAGATCCCCTGACCAAAAACGCAGCGTAGGATGTTCAACGGCAAGTTAGATCGACGACTTTGCGAAGATCGCAGGATCACACTGAATAAAGATCGCATGTAACCGGTTGCTGTGAGTAAACTATGGGAAAATACTATTTTAAGCAGTGGACATTATGACAATTTGATGACTTAAGGTCTGTCTTCTTTCACATCAACTGTTACATTTGTATATTTATAACCTTATTCTTCTGCATCTAGCTTTTTTATTAATATTTATAAATAATGACCTGACACTCCGACCTATATTTTGTCTCATGAGTAGTGTTATTTTTTCGTACGTAGTTCCAAGACACCATACGGCCATAATTACGTAATAACTCTATCTATGCCATGTATCAATGTTTCTACTTTATTAGATCCTTACGCAAGTACACACAATTTATTATTCTAGCCTGAATACGGCTCTGTTCGCAATAACTCAGTTGATAGCGGGGAAATTTGTTTTCTTCCGACATATACGAATTGTGTGTGCGTGTGTCGTAAAGTATGGAATGCAAGTAACGAAGATCGGAGGTATTTTGTCAAATGCTTTAAGCAGATTTTCTTAGTGTCTGATTACTTAATATAAAAAATGACAATTCTAAGCCAAGGACATCGATGAAACAAATCCCTAAATTATTTAAAAAATGTATACTCGAACGAACCAAATATCAATATCCTCAGAGATGTTCTCATTTTTTTTCAGTTGGATAGTTCTAAGCGAAATTCATTGTTTTTATATAACATAACTTTTTTGGGGAAGTTTTGCATGATATATAAAATTATTGATATAATGATATCTTCTCTTATTGATATTTAAGGCTACATACTAACTAAAAATAAGTCGATCCTGTCCTCCAATATGGGTTGAATTGACATTTTAATGCATAGTGCAAGAGATGAAGTCACCATCATCACTTTTATCAACAAACAAATACTTCAGCATTATAATAATATTTTTTTTATGAGTTCCGTATGGATTACCTAAACAATTACTTCATCATTAAATTAATGTTATTTTTGTAAGTTTCTTAAGGATTACCATTAAATCCGCAGAGCTATTGGTGTACTCCGCAAGTACAGCAGGTTTGTTTGTCGTGGATTGGTAAGATGGTTTTGTTCAGGGGGTTAATTGAATTCTATTCTATTATTAACTGGGAAATAATGTACTGTATAAGTGTATGGTATTACGGTATGTAGTGTATTGTGTCTTTTGTCGTGATTTCGGTAATCTTAAATGGTATTATGTTGAGTGAGCGTGAAGCTATCACATGTTTCGAGCGCTAAAGGTAGAATATACTCGTATATAGCTATGCTATCAACTCCGCTTTGACATTTGATATGGAAGTTGTATGGCCTTCGGGATAAAGCTTTAAATTCGTGCGATAACATGTCACTTTACTTATTAATCGATTTTTTGCTACTATGACTAAAAATTGATTAGACGAGAAATTGCAAAGACGTTTTAATATAAGAATGGTACGAATCTAAAATTAGCATGTTAATAAGGCGCAGAATCTTAGAAGCGCAGAGATAAGACTCTGCGCTAAAATATAAATTCACAATAATCTGTTGTTGTTTCTTTAATTTGGACAGTTATAAAAAGGCTGTTGGTGACCGTATAAAGGACTTTTTACATGCCTGATAACCAGTTTTACTTCTTTATAATTTTAAAGTATTCATAACATTTTATCTCTCACTGGTCTGGCGAGTCTGTAGATTTTTTATTTTATTTACGTCGATGGAAAACAGTCATCCTCTGCTATATTATCTGTATCCTCAAATGTACGAGAGCACCATCAGTTAAATAAAGAAAACTGACCCAAATAAAAAATGCTTATTTTTGTGAGGAGTTCGCTTCGGTGTAACAGTAGGCCATATAAAGTACATCTTAAAACAGAGGTGCGTTGCAATTCAGCGTTCCCGTGCACGTCACGTCGCGGCAATTAAGCTGACGTATACACGTACACGCCAAGTTCTTGCTTCGGAGTAAGAACTTGTCGGTCGATAGCTCAAAGATCTATACTGCCTATACCATTGTAACATTTTGTTTTAAGGTGCCTGTAGCGCAGCGGTGGCAGCGTTTTGGTAGTGATACCGAAGTTAAGCAACTTACTGCGCGATCGTGTTTGGATGGGTGACCTTTCCGACCTTATGTGACATATATCACGAGCATCTCCGTGCTTCCAAAGGCACGCTAAGCAGTAGTTCCCGGCTAACATCGGTTGATATTAGTCGTTATGACTAGTCAGAGGCCTTGGGCGACTTGATAAAATCTGACAGCAAGAATCGACGTTTGCCTTGCAAACACCCCTCCGCCAATCTACACTGAGCCCGCGTGGTGGAGTATGGCTCACACTACCTCATACTTGGGGTAAGGCCTTTGTCCAGCAGTGGGATGTTTACAAGCTAACTTTTCTTAATTTTGTGTTGATGTTAAGAGTAATCTCGCAACATTGATGAGGTGACCTAATGTATCGGTGGCTCAGTGGTATAGGCATGCCTCCGGCTAGCGTTAGCCACAGGGCTCGATTATTTGTATTACAGAGTTGTTTTTTACAAGTGCAGTTTATAATTTATCATTATTGAATAAAGATAAGACAAATATGAAGATAGAACTAGTTATAAGGCAAAAAATATAGTTATTTTTACATAAATGACGGAACAAAGGCTGCTGGTAATGTGAAAGCTACAGGGATATATTATTTTTTGCCATCTATCATCCCTCAAAGTAAGAAGTACCAGGGCAGATTCTTATCATTTTTTTACCGCACATTATCATTTGTACTTTGTTTCAGTTAAAAAATAAATAAATAAATATGCGCCATACAACACACCAATTGTCTGGTTTTGAACTTAGGAATTTTCTTCCTTGAATCGTATTTGCTATGAACCACATTTTCTTGTAACCGACTCAGTAATTAATTCTCGTATATCACTAGCTTGTGAAGTTTGTGATATATTATTCATAACATGAGTAATGCAATATGTGCATATTTCTATTATTAAACGCAACTTAAGACACTACAATAAGGAATGCTAAAGGAACGTCGTCAAGATGAATTACGACTTACCATATAGGAAATACAGTTCTAAATACAGTATTACTTAATGATTTATAATAATTGAGCCAAAAATTTAAACGCTTTCAGGCTTCTTTTGCATGCAGAATGTGATTTTTGAATGCGGCACGTGAGAGGCATAATCATAATTTTATGATGTCTTGTTCTAACATAACTATATTGGCACCCTTGTCGGTATCGTTCAGCCGCACTAGCCTACACTAACACATTTCAGGTGGGTACTGACCAACGTTACGAGGTGTAATCTAACATTCGTATCGAGCGTGTTACGCATCGAACATGTTACGCCTTGTTCTAAATCGGCGTAACATGCTTGTCTAAACTCTATACAAAACCGCGTAACATCTAAAGGATTCGCCAAAATCCGCTTGCTTGCTGGAATGCTCGATGCTACGAATTACGTTGTGTTATTTCTTCGTAACTTATATTGCACGAATGCTCGCCGTGCAATATGTAACATTACACCTCGTAACGTTAGTCAATACCCACCTTTAGAGCAATGATTGAAATGTACATTAATTAATTTATTTATTTATTTAAAGACTTTATTGCACAAAATTTAGTGTACAAAGGTGGACTTAATGCTAAAAGCATTCTCTGCCAGTCAAACCTTTAGGTCATGCAGAAAGTCGGCAACGGGTGCAGTGAAAAAACAACTAATGAAAGTACGAGGGGGGATTGAAAAGTACTCGGCATAACTAAGAAAATAAACCCATACAAAATAATTTATATTTTTAATTTCTTACTTAATCACCATAAAGTTGAATGCACATCTGTCACCTTTCTTTCATAGCGTTTATACCGTTGAAAAAAAATATTCGTTCTGAGAGTCAAAATACGCGTCTACTGATGCTTTGACCTCCTCGTTTGTTAACAATTACAAACATCTTAATTGTTTTTTTAGGAAAGGAAACAGAAAAAAGTCTGATAGTGCCAGATCAGGTGAACAAAGCGGATGCGGTAACATTTCAAAGCCACAAATATGAATTTCAGCCTTTGATTGCACAGTTGTGTGAACACAGCCAATATCTCGATGTAACAGGACTTTTCTTCGGACCACTACTGTAGGTTTTCTTTTATTTCCCTACGTAAATTACATAGTTAGATGCAGTGGTCATTACAGTTTATATTCTGATCATTTTTAAAACAGTAAACCACATTCACGCCCTTTGAGCCTCGGAATACTGAAGCCATCACCTCATTTGCCGACAAAATGGCCTTAGCCTGTGTAAGGGTGGTGAAGCAAACTTTCTTCACTAATTTGATTGTAAATTTGCGTCCGATGTACTGTGATAAACGTATGATTTGTCCAAAGAAAAAAAATCCTTCTGGGTTGACATAAAATATCTCCAAACAGCCGCTGAAAAAGTCAATCGCGTTCATATTGGTCGACTCAAAGCAGCCGCGGGCCCCACCTCGCAGTCAGCTTGTGGAAACCGATTGAGTTGACTATGATATTTTGATTTTTCCATGAGATATGCCAACAATCTCGGTTACCTATTCCATTTTTAATTTGCGGTCTTGCATAACAAAATCGTGTACATTTTAGACTTTTTGTCAGTACTTGATGTTGAAGGCCTTCCAGGGCGGGTTTGTCTTTCACCCTCTCTATCCCACGCTTCAATTCTGATATTAATTTTTTTGACTGTTGAATATGACAGAGCAAAATCCCCTAAAATACTGACTATATCATCATGAATGGTTTTTCTTGATAATTATTTCACATGGAGGTACCTTATCACAGCACGCTGCTCAGTTTGCTCCATTTGCGAAAGTCACGGCGGATTGCCTGATAAATAAATTTATAAAATCACAACTAATGAACGCACACGTTTGAAACTTCGCACAATTAATCAAAATAAAAGGAAATAAATAATGTACGTAGTTTTGATTTAAAAAAAATAATGGAACTGTATCAGGCCGCGTACTTTTCAATCCACCCTCGTAGTAATACATATATACTTAGTATACATATACATTATAGGTTGTCTTTCAGTTATGTTAGTTAGTAGTTAGTTTCAAACTTAAAATAAACTTAAAAAGTTTATTTTGAGTTTGTTTTTTGAGGTTTTCAGTTCGACATATCGTTCAGCTGCATTAGCCTACACATTTATTTCTTAGAGCAATCATAGATATGTACATTTATGGTTGACTTTTAGTTAGGTTAGGTTAGGTTAGATTTTTTCAGGTTTTCAGTACGTGGTCATCATGATCACATATCGTCTTTCGGACCATTATTCAGTGCTTTTTGCGACTCACACGCCAAGCCCAGAGCGTCAGCGTTACCGCTGACCGCAACTTTTTGCAATTGCAACCGACAAAATGGCGATCCACTACGAATTCCCATTTGTTCAGTTTGTTGAGAAAAACCAAATATGCTAAAAGCTTCAGTAGATTTTGCATGCATTTTTAAGTTTGTCAACGAAATACTGTTTAAGCGTAGTACCAGGCTTTTACGATGGGACCAATAAATAATAATAAATAAACGCCAGACAACACACCAATTGTCTGGTTTCGGGGTAAGTAATATTATTTCTTGTGTTACAAATTACCAGACAACGATTATGACGGGGGCGTGTCCCATAAATACTTAAATACATATAATATCCATGAGTTAGGTACAAATGTTCGTGCTCATTACAAAAACATTTGCCCCTTGCGGGATTCGAACCCGCGACGGCCGGCGTAATAGTCAAGAGCGCTAACCAATACACCAAACGCATCGTCGAATGAACATTCGCTCGATTTAAATGGGTCTTAAGAAGTAACGCTCTTTTTTGTGTCGTGTGTGCAAGTGATTTTGACTGTACTACATTAAAACCGTATTTTATTCACAAAAACTTTTTCTTTGAACAGAGCGTTTAATGTGGTATGTTTGGTTTGGTAACTATGTTATTATGTAGAGTTGTGTATCACACATTAGTTAAGATGACTATCACTAGAGTGACATCTAATAACCGGTGTGAACCAGTTTCTATCCGGATATTGGCGTGTAGTGATGCAAACGTAATAATATTGATGCATTGATGCATTGACAGACGACCTTGTAAAGATCGCAGGATCACACTGGATACAATAATAACAAGCAACGTTGCACAACACTGGGCGAAATTATTATGATTTGTTACCAGTCGACTCGAAGAAGAAGACTGGATACAGACCACTCACAAACGGTCGCACCACAACCGCTGTGGAAAGCCATGGGGGAGGCCTATGTTTAGCAGTGGACGTCCTCTGGCTGATAATGATGATGATAAATGGGGCTGGAGCGGGACTCACCGGGGCGAAGCCATATTTTGCCATGTTCCATGAGCTCATCCCACCAGCCCCCTTTTTCCATCGTTCGTCAAGGCGTCCCGTTACCATCCTTACCTTGCCGATATCCCGCTGTTTAGAACTAAGCGCTTCTCATTAACATTTATAATGCGCGCGGCAAAGGAGTGGAACTCGCTGCCCGCGTCAGTGTTTCCTAGTGATTACAATCAATTACAAAAGTTATAGTGAACGGGCTTCTTCTGGGCAAGATCGTTCCATCTTTGACTCCGTGTTAGTCGCACTTGGCTTGGTCTGGAGACAAGAGCAAACCCATACTAAATAATAATTATAAATTGTTTGCTGAGACCGCTTGTTAAACTAAAGAAAAGTAGAATTAAAATGTAATAACGATAAAAAACAACTAATCAAAAGCTGACGATCCGCCCGCTCGTCTGCACAAAAGATTCTACATACATAAAATGGCAACTGGAATATATTGAAAAGTCTCATGAACCTTAAAGGCGATGAAAGAGGCAAAAATTAAAACGAACGTCTTATTACTCTTTTCCAAGCGAAATATATACCTAATGATATAAATGTGTACGGGTTGGGCCATGAAAAAGGCGGAGAGTTAATTCAATAGTTTATGAATAGAATCAAAAATAAATATTGTCTTGGTATTTTATCAAGCACAAGTGGTCCCGACAAACTTTGTTTTCCTCCCTAAGTCCTATGCAGAGCGGCGACGAATTCAACGGAGTAAAAATCATGAATATCGGTTTCTTATGTTATAAAATGGTGTAACAAACTAGATATGATGTCATATCAGGAGGTCAAGAAAAAGGCGCACAAAAGAAAAAAAAGGCAATTACTCCACCGACAAGAGCAAAGCTTTTAAGTTTAAGAAGAAGAAGAACAAACAAGATATTGTTTTATGTTAAAGATGATAATAAAAAGAAGATAAGAAGAATTTAAATAAATAAAAACCTCAAAGCTACAATATCGTAGGATCTCACTTGACCTGGACCAAAGTGGAGGAATTTATCAGGATTACACGTCCAGCAGCTGATAATGATAATGACGTTACAAGGTTGGAACGTCAATAAACAGAGTTACGAAACAGCGACGATATTATGACGAAAGTTCCAAAAATAAAACCGCTATTTTCATGGCCGCACACAAGCCTTCATACGTACGTGATCTATGTCGGAATGCAATAAGGCTGTGCGGGTCACGTGTGAGGGTAGGGGTCGGTAGGTTTCCCATGACATAAGATGGCGTCTTTTAGTCGCTGATGGAGAAGCTTTGGACACAGTTTGATACGTGAAGAAGTTAATTAATGGGTAGATGGCGATAACGTCACGCAATGACGTATCCATAAGAGACCGAGAATTTAGCGCGGTCGGACCGACAGCACGGTAGCTTAATTGGAAGAGCAGTTGGCCCGGTTAGCCAAAAAGATGCTGGTTTGATTCCCGCCCGTGCGCATTTGTTGGTTTCTTATTTCATCTTTTAAGAATACAAATATGACACTGATTGTAAAAAAACATTCTAAACCAAGTTAATTAATTATGTATTTACAACAAGAACTACAAGTTTAATAGTTTGAATGTTTTTGATACTATTGTAATATTATTATTATTAAATAAGAAACACGACAAGCACACAGCACAACACTTTCTGGTAATCCTACCGCTGTTTGGTCTGGGACTGTTCATTCAACATATTCGCAGCTAACTATTGAGGATATCGTCAAAAAAGCCATTGTTTTATTGTGGAAATAAATGGCATGATTTTTAACGAATGATGATGCAATTTCCAATCTGGCACATATTATTTATTTATTATTTATTTAATTGCCATATAATAGGCCATTATGTAAACTATTTGCAGTTTAAGGCCTTAATTTTTGGACATTCTGTATAGAATTATAAGTGTATTCTTCCAAGGAAACAAACTTTTGTGTTGCTCTGAAAAATCAGGGATTTATTATGTAAATTCTCACACTATCTTTCAGTCACTAAACATAAACTACACCCTATATCAACTAAATAAAACATACCTGAAAAATCAGGAAACGACAATTATGTCTATTCCTTGATAATTCACTTCATTTTAATATAATTTCCTAGATTTCATATTCCATTGTGAAAATAATATTTTATTTATTCTTATTATGACAGGTTGCTATGACAACCGACATTAGCGTTTAAGAAAATACAAATTACCATAGTCAATACCAAAAAGTATTTGGTTACATAGAATTAAAAATACAAACAAAATAAGTAACAGAAGCTAGCCAGTATGCATGAAACTCCTTAATACAGTTACTGAATACCTCCATAAAGCCGGCAAGGTTTTAAATTCCCTGTTTTTCGATAGACCACGAATTCTATTAGACTATTAGCATATTTTCATTAGCTCTGCAGGTTTGGACAAGTTGGAGGCACTTAGTGTTTAGAACGCCACAGACTTGCGTCAAGAGTTAATTATACTGAAAGGCACGTTAAAACACTGAAACATGAGTGGCATGAGTTTCTATTTTTATTCTTTGTCTGTCTAAGTTTATTGTTTTTTCTTCCATTTGGCTATTTTTTTCTGTTTTATATTGTGTAAATTCGTCATGTGATTGTGTATGTTATTATTTTGTGAACTCTTTTAAATTTGTGTGTAATAGGATTCCCTGAATATGACTCTTTTTTTCCTGGATTCAGATTTCAGACATAACAAATTGAACATCTACCTGCACCCGTTGCATGGGTTGGCTTGTCGCGTGCGCGCGCGACGCGGTATAGATAGATATAGGTATATAAACGATCGCAAGATGTCGATATAACTGACGCTATGCTAACTTTCCTAAACTGTCAAACTTGTTTAAAAAACGGCAGCCATAATGCAGCCATTACGCACTAGAGACAAATTGTCTACGACCTCGCGTTATAGATATATTAAAAGACTGTACCATGCACGTGGCGATAAATTATCTAGGTAGACGCGGTAAAACGCGCGACAAACGGGTTTATCGATGTGCCATGCAACGGGTGCTGGAGTGGTAAAAAATATTGAATTTGAAAAAATTATAAAAAATTCTACTTATTGCAACAATGGCTTAAACATAGACTACTGAATTTGAGGCATCTATGATATTGCCAGAAGCCTGTTTCACCATCGACAAATAAGCAACAAATAATTAAGTTCAATTCAAAAATTTCAAATGTGCATCACCTGACGAAAATACAAGACAAGTTTAACACGTTCCGGGACAGTGAACGCCTGCAGGCGTGAAAACAATAAAACATCTATTGTGTCTGGAATAGTGTCCCGGAACGTGTTCACTTATATAGGTCAACTTAAGAATTAACAAATTACATGTACGATGGACTCGTAATGCTAATGGTTATAACTTATTAGGACATTGTCAAACAGGCCAAGAGCCTAAAAATCTGTTAGAATGAGAATTAGACATGACGGGTCTTAACACGAAATATTAATATGAGTAAATGCTACTCACTGCCCGACGTTTCGGCTGCGTTGCAACAGACGTGGTCACGAGCCAACTGGTGGATCGCGGCATCGTCTGCGCGGGCGGCCTGAAGTTTCTTCTAAAAATCTGTTTTTTTAAATAAGCTAGTCTAAATAGTCTAGTAAATCTTTAACTAGACTCTTTATCAATATACATTGATGTAACACGAAATTGACGACAATGATGCAAGTTTATGGCATATGAACCACACCGTCCCCAGTGTGAGAAGGGTCTTGAGTCAAAACGTGACACAAAGGCAGAGAGCACCAGACACACAGATATATGAAACTTTCTGAGCTATCACGTGTTGATTTCCCTAAAACTCTTCAACACTCGAACAATGAAGGTGGAGAGACTTTAGATTGGCTGGACGATTGCGGTTCGTGTGAAGTAGTTTGAGGTGTTGTTGGTAAATACAGTTTTTTACCGACTTAAAAAAATATATTTTATTGGAATTCAATGAAGACTATGATAATTAAGTTAAGCTTCCAAACACGTATGCCAAGATTCGTAAGTGTATGTAGGTATGTTTGTCCACGGATTTCTTGAAAACGAAAAGTATTTTTTTATATATTTTTTTATTTCTTTTGTACTCCAGTCTCATTGGTAACATGGTGTTATGCATAAAACCTTTTTAATGATAAATGGACATCCAATATTTTTTTTATCCAGCCAGTAATTTTTAAGATAAGTGCGTTGATGCCAACAAACAAACCAACAATCATTTTAAATTATTTATTATTTGGGTCCAGATTATAATAATTAGGATTCATACCTTGAAGAATTAGTGTATGCTAACTTTTGAAGCCAACGCGTAAGTAATTGAACTAAGCAATAAGTAAGTATGACAATAAACGACATGTAAGTACTTACTTTTATAGTGACTGAGTTTGTTCCGCAGCTTCTTCTCAGCCCTAGCCTACAATTGTCTCGAAGCTGTGGTAGGGTCTATGTTGGGTCGTGTATGAGTGGGTTTATATGCAAAAATAAACGACTTTTATGACTTTTACTTCGACAACTTTAACTAATACCATTTAATTTGTGTAAGTAACATAAAATAGATTTCCATTATTATCTACCAAACTTCTACTACTAAACACCGTAGATTTATGTCAGATCCCCAAGAATTGGAAAGTTGAAGTGGCAATATACGGGGATCGAACCCATCTTGGGTGATCCGTAAGTTCTTAAGGGCACTACTGGAGTGGAGGTGTTAAACCCTCTTGAAAGTGGACGCCGATGGCATATTCTATTGTTTTAGTGCCCTCGTTCAGTTTGATGGAAGGAATTGTGGTTTTGGTGCAGATGTTATATAATTTTGGAGGCTTTAAATCGTGGCATTTTTTTAAGAATTAGAGATCGAAGAATTTAATATTTAAAAAAAAGTTCTTCAAGAGATGTGACAGGGTGTTTATTAAAGGGGGTGCCAAATTTATGGAGGTGAATAAGACCATCAATATGAACAACTTTTACTATGGGACCATCGTTCAAACCTCTATTAATCTGCCTCTCCATAAATTATTGTCAATGTGGCTGATGGAAACTATTTACTGATTTTGTATGGCACCTGAAATTTTGTTGCAGATTTCGACCATGACCTCATAGTAAGAGTTGTTCATATTGATGGTTTCATTCACCTCCAAAAATTTGGCACCCCCTTGCAAAAACAACCTGCATGTTTATATTCATTTGATTGTTGACATGCAAGAAATTGTATTGGATACCAGAAACACAAATACATTAAAACAACATACCTAATTTTTTTTTTTATAGTCCCCCTAGCCGATTTCGACTACGGTGGTCAGTCAACGACTAACCGACTGCGCGGGACATATTATAGTGCACAAGTGTGTGCGCAAACACAGGTGCACTCTCTATTCCTTTCACTCTCATAGCCCGATGGGACAGCAATCTGACACGACCGGAGAGAGATCAAAATCCAAAAAAAAACGAACTCCAGCGTTACTAGCATTTCAAATACTATTTTAGAAAATGTTAAGTGGCACTTTGAATAATAATTTGTAATGTAACGCGTTAAAAATGAAAAATGACTTGATATTTTAAGGAGAGTAAGGAAAGATACGACAAAGTGGTGTTTTATGCAAAATAAATGGATTCCCCCAGTTATGCTGAGTACGAAGCACCGGGGCGTATAGTAGAAGTGGTTAAAAACATAACGATGCTGTTGATACTCAATAAAAACATTATGATGATGTTAGCACTCTATAATCGAATAAAAAGATTGTAGCATTTATTTATCGCTCACGGATATCAAAAGACCGCTGGCGGTCGCGTAAATAAAAGAATAACAAAAGACTGTTGATAAACACATCCGTGACGGGTTAACTATATTTTTTTTAAATATTATTATGGTACCTTAAGATTGTGACATTGCTAATCAACTATCTTCTCGTGCTAATTATTCAATATGTCTGTGACCCTATCCGAAAAACTTTAAAACGGCGTTTTCTACATGCAATTTTATCTTAGTAAGAGCCAGCATAGTGAGTTGAATTACTTCAAAAACTACTACAAATGTAACTCGTTTATTGAATAATATTTTGAGCACAAAAAACTCTTTCATTGGAAAACACTATCATTGGAATATCTTTAGATACACCCCAAGTGTCGGGTCCACCAAAGTGCTCAAAAATCGTTCTACCGTTAAACAAAATGGCCGCCGTTGCAATCAAACTGCGATCAAGCCACGTTTTCCCGCCAAATGTGAACCCAAAACTTTGAATGTGAAATCAAATATTTGGAGTGGACAAAAGTATGAAATTGGAGAATGTACGGGTGCTTTAATTCTACTCTATGGTAATATATTTAAGTTGGAGGAAACCAAACGGCTTTATCCTAATGGTTGCCTGGAAGAGATTGCTAAGAGTGCTAAGACGTTCCCAATTGGAAATTTTCTGTAAACATATTTGAATTTATCGCGGCATGTATTTATAAAAAGTAGAACTTTACAAAATATGACAACATAAAGTTACATCCATCTCATACTTTAATTATACATAATACCTAGCAAGTCAAGTTGAAATTTTGTCTAACTTTGCGTGAATGTACAAAAATTTCCATAAATCCTTCTTAACTGAAGTCTAAAAGAGTTTTCTAGGAAGTTAATGGGAAATATGGTAATTCCCCTCGGACGGCAACAGGTCCTATCTGATACTGTGCAGTATCTTTAAATTTTTGAACACTTTTGAATTCTTTAAGAATAAAAAGGGTTATTTGCATTTATTATTATTATATATAGATACTATGCCGTTAAATCTCATTTGTGTGTAGTATTTACATTTTTATTTATATTTACATGGAATACGCAATGCACGACATGTATGTATGTAAGTATATATAGTGTCGTTCTTACGTATTTAATCAGTCAGGAATCAAACGACTGCCGGGAGTCGCATAATAATGGAATTTCTATTGTGTCTCGTTCACACATACTTGACGAGTTAAACCTAATAGCCCATTTTACAAATACCACTAAAAATACATTTTTATGGCAAAATCTCTCACATTATTCAATACAGCGCCCAATAAAAATTAGTGCACTCCAATTTACCATTATTTTTCCTTTGCTAGATTCGTTTTTACCCAGAATATGAACGAAGCTTGCCGAGACTGCTAGTCAATTTCGGCGATCCGGTAAATTTTGTACGGCCCGGACCGCAAACCGCAACCAGTGTGCCAAATCTTAATACAAAAAAAACTACGCATGTTCAAATTATTTACATGTACGTTAACATCATAAACTTATTTTGCGTCTGCAAAATGGAAGTTACAGAGAAATTAAGAGTGCCGGTAACTTATTTGCAAAGTTTAACCATGCAAAACGACAATAAACGAATAAAGAAGGGGCCGCCAAGGTTTTACGAGAAAAAAGGCAAGTTTATTTTTATTTATAAAGCAACAAAGGAGCATCGAGGTGGAGACATATACAGAGATGGTAATATACATTTAGACAATTGAAAAAAAATTGTCTTTATTTTTTCTTTACTTACTAGCTTTTTTTCCAGCCAGATTGTTAATTAATTTCAAGCAGTGTTAGATGAAGTTTGTTGGTGTATTTTGTCTATTACTAAATTCTTCCGCTCAATGAATGGTATTGTGACGTTATCAAAGGATCTTGGCCAAAACTCTATAGAAGCTGGGCCCACTTTTGCGTCAGCATGCGTCTAAAAATATAAATATACAGATATGGTAATATACATTTAGAAAATTGAAAAAAAAATGTCTTATTTTTTTCTTTACTTACTAGCTTTTTTCCAGACAGATTTTTAATTAATTTCAAGCAGTGTTAGATGAAGTTTGTTGGTGTATTTTGTCTATTACTAAATTCTTCCGCTCAATGAATGGTATTGTGACATTATCAAAGGATCTTGGCCAAAACTCTATAGAAGCTGGGCCCACTTTTGCGTCAGCATGCGTCTAAAAAATATAAATATTGGAAAGAATTCACACAAAAAATATTTTTTGTAAAATACATAGGGGTTTACGAGGAATTGAAGGGCAGATTAGGGATTTTATGGTTATGTTTTGTGATTGCAGAGCACCTATTAAGTCACCTAAACTATTCAAGTGTTACTTTTAAACCCCTATTCGTTATATTATTTCAAAAATTCAAGTTCAATTATAATTCAAGACTAGATTTTTGAAATATAAACTAAAAGGTCGTCATCTGGGTCCGGATTTGGTCAATATCTTTTGACAGAAAATTTATAAGAAAAATGGCTGTCAAAAAGTTTGAAATTCTTCCATACCTTTAGTGTCAAAATTGAAAATTTCAAAATAGCATCCTCTGAATGGCTGAATTTTACAAACCTATCTATACATATAATGTACTTTACTAATATAGTTTTGTTTGTTTCAGGTAAGTCACCGTTTATTTACATAGAAAATCGCAGTAAGTGTAAGTAATTCAAATATTATTATTTTTAATTTACAGTATTAGTAGGTACTATGTTGTTATTGAGATGTCTATGTAATGAATTTTAATATTTGTTTCATTATTATTTGTCTTTAACTCAAAGGCCATTATTGATTCAGTAAAATAATGAATTGACGACGCGTTTGGTGTAGTGGTTAGCGCTATGCGTGGTCGCGGTTTCGAATCCCGCAAGAAGCAAATGTTCATGTGATAAGCACGAACATTTGTACCTAAGTCATGGATGTTTATATGAATTAAAGAATTTATGGAAGAAAATTCATTAAATTCATTATTTTTGGCTGGTATTCGAAGCTCAAGGAAAAAAATTTCGAAACCAAGGCAGTTGGCGTGTTGTCTGGCGCATATTTCATGGAAAATGGCATATCTCTTAAACTATAAGCTATAAACGTCACGATATAGCTAAAACAAAATCAGCACAATGGTTTTATCAGCTCTATCTACACCTCACGTTGCCGACTTTCCTCAGTATTCCTCTGAGGAGCGCCGGCAAACTTCGTCGTATTGGTACGCGGACATTTTTACATCCTATTATCTTTTCTACTTAATTTAACGTAACTCTTTCTTCAGAGACGACAATGTGACTGCGAACCCATAACACGTTGGGGAGTTTAGTGAAGAAAATAAGCGCTGGAATACAGAATTTCAGCTGGTCTTTTCTGTGTTTTTTAAACATTATCTCTAGGGTACTTTAAATAAATTCGTTAAGCTTAAAAAACGATTGTGCGTGCTTTGAAGAACAATAACCTTAACCAATGGTCATTAAAATGGTCATTCTGATATTTGGTGAAGGTTTTTTTTCTTTTTGGTAGCAGCTGTTTTGTGTATGTTTACAAACTCTTTTTCAGTGGAATTTTGATGGCTATTTTGTATTATATTTTTTGATGGTTGTTAGTAGGAAAAAGAAAGACCAGTAAAGATTTAAAGAGTTCATGCAATCCCTACAGGTTACCCACCCAACAACAGGGGTTATGCCCGCTCTATGTCATTCCCCCTCCCCTCACCCCTACAAACTTTGCGGGAAACTTCTACGTATTGATGTCCCGGTGACGTTTTTACGTTGTCCCGTCTTTTGGAGTTTCGCAACTTTAATTGGAACTGAGGCATACTTTGGATCCCTTAGCCAAGTATTTTATTGGTTGTCAAAGGTTGGAAGTCCGTGTGTAGTGTTGAAAGTGTATTGTACTCGTACAGTTTGGGTCAATGCAAAAATCTAAATTTACTATATTGTCTCAGGTCTGGGTGTTGCGGTACCATCGTTGTGTCTGGTTTCAAATAACACAACTGCATTAGCTACTTACTTTGGGATCAGAGCAATGCATTTGATTGGTGTCAAATTCATTTATTATTATTTATGAGGATTAAATCGAAACATATTATAATATTACCTTTCACGCATGACGCAATAAAAAAATATTATCCGCAGAAAGTGACATTTAGTAATACTCAAAGCCAAGATATTTGACCTCGATCGCACCTGATGTCAGGTGTAGATAAATGAGGTCTACTGTGGTGCATATCTGCTTAGTAGTAACCTATTCGCTCTTGCATTAAAGAGGCTTAATTTGCAAAATCAATGGCGTGTGAATCTCCACTCTCCAGTTATAAAACAGACTTATCTTACCTACATAAAACTTATCATTCTAATGAAATATTGAGTACTCACAAAGTTGGGATTGCTTAACCTCCACATAACCCATTTAAGATGCTCATTAAGTAATTCATGCTAACCGCTCTAAAGCCATAATACCCACCGTCACTCAAAACTGTAATATCAGTGGAATTACAGCCATTAACGAACTGAATCACAACGAATTACAATTGTAATCTCATGGTTATTACACGATTATTCAGATGCCAGGGTTGCCTCTTCAATTTTTCTTTATGTTCAAACATCAGGCTTACGTGTAAAAAGATTGTAATCATTATTTCAGTTGATTTATGTTATTCTGTTATGTATTTAAATTACGTAATAAAATCACAAATATTAAGAAGAATAGTATTCAAATTCCAATTAGTTTTATACCACCGTAATTAAGCATCAGTAAGTTCAAAATTACAATTATTAACAACAAATTTCTAAACAAAGCGGTTGATTGTTTGATAATGTCAATGATGATGAAATCACTGTTTTACAAAATCTAGGATAATCTTTATGTATTGCATTCGAAATTATAAATAATTTTCAACGTTTTATACTCATTAAAGTTTTTCGAAATCATTCAATAAGAGGTTGACTAGGTGACCTTGTAAATATTTTATTTATTTATTACACTTCATGCACAAACAAAAGGTACATATGGCGGACTTAATGCTAAAAGCATTCTCTACCAGTCAACCATTGGTCTATACAGAGAAAATACAGGCGGCGCGAAGCAAGTGATAGAGGGGTAAAAGAAAAAGCTTTACGATAAAAATTACAAAAGGTTTTTAAAACACAATAAACATACATACTACTTATTACATAAATACCGCATACATTAATACATAATATAAAGGTATAATAAACATAAACATAGTACATATACATAATAATTATACTGATGGTACACATGGAGAAGAAGAAAAGAAAACGTCAGTCAAATATCGCAGGATCACACTGGATGCCGATTTAAGGGAAGTCTTTGTTCATAATGATGATGGTGATGAGGTATTAACTATGCCAGGAAATTTAAATTTAACACAGTTTTAACTCTCGGCAACCCTATCTAAATTTGTACCGTCGGCAAAGGCAGTGTAACGAGCATATTATGTGGTATAATTCCGACAAGAAAGTGCTCGTCGCGGTTTGTTTTACCGACGGTACCTCTTAATTCCACTATCGTACCGCTGAGGTATGTTGGTTTCTGGATTTTAAGGTAATATAGAGGTAAGCTCGAGTTTGATGAAGACATGAACCGGGGCTTGCTTAAAATATATTTGACCCTTTTGCTCCTGCCTGCTAGGCTCGCACGTGTGAGTGAGATAGCGAACACACAGAGCAACGCTCCGTTGTATCTACAATTAAAATATGTACTTTCAGTACTACTTTTAGTAAAATTGTACTACATACATACAACTATATCATAGTGCCTAGTGCACGTACAAATTGATTATTTTTGTGGTCGATTTGTGAATACCATTAGTTTTTTTTAGATTGGTAAAAAATATAAAATTCGGAATGAAAACTGAATTTCTATTTCGGCATTTTGATGTAAATGTATAATTTGAGCACTAAAATTACCCCCAAAATCATAAGGCCTACTTTCTATCGTATGTACTATAAGATAGACCGCGAAATTGAGACGTATTACCGCTCCGCGTACGTACACCGCTCTCGCCTCCCCCCGCACCCCTGTGCCCCCGCAGACGAATTTAGCATCCGAACTAAAATGCGTCTCTACAAAGCTGTTTATGAGTAACGGGAGTGTGAACCATATTATAAAAGCTGTGTCTTCAAGATGGAATAAAATAAACGTAGATCTACATGCCTCATGATAACTGAAACAATGGAAATACAATAAAGTTTCTATATGCGTGTAACTATATTTTTTTAGCTTATCAGTATAGAGTATTAATAAAGGTAAGATTTTCTTATACTCGTTAATCGACTTTCTACTAAAAGCCCCCAGCATTCGTAGCGTACGGTATACTTATAATGCTACGGCATGCTACGAGGGAACAAAACTCGTAGCTACGTAGATGCTCGTAGTCATTATTATTGACCTGCGAAATGATTGAAAGTTTTATCCGATTTATGATATTTTTTAAGTGAGATTTACAACTTTTCTTTGTATATTTGAGTAAAAAGGCTGTAGGCTTTTTAAGGCCATTGATGACTTAATAAAAACTGTTAAGTTCTTATTTAAATGCCCATACACTTACAAAGCTTCGACCACTCAGAGCATTTTATTAAAGTTCCTCAAAAAACCTTGAATTCTCCGATAAATACATTAATTACTACACTCCCCAGATCACCACGGCACGGAGGCAAGAGGAGCGTGAAATGTGTTCAGCCTAGTAGAATAATGCGAAGTGATCTCTTAATCTCAAGGAAGTAATTGTGCTCATGTGCTTAAAGATAAGTGCTCAGTCGAGCGGCTAAAGTGTTTAGTCAACGTTATAAGTTATTGTGACGACCAATTTGGCGCAGTGGTTAAGAAATTGGCTACTGCGCCAGAGGTCGCGGGTTCGATCCCCGCACATTACAAACATTTGTGTGCATGAACATGTCTGTTTGTAATGGTCTGGGTGTTTTCTATGTATAATATGTATGTATTTACAAAAAAAAAGTATTTAAGTATGTTTATAACCGTTGTCTGGTTACCATAGTACAAGCTTTGCTTAGTTTGGGACCAGATGGCGCTGTGTGAAATGTCCAAGGATATTTATTATTATTATTGTAAATATATTTTTTGAAGTTTTTATTAAATACTTAGTTGCATAAACAGAGGGTCAATTTCATGTTAAAAATTTGCCAAAATCAAGGGTGAAAACAACATTTTGTCGATGCTACAATATTCTACAGAGACAGAGGCAGAAAGAATGTTCACATTTTTAACTCGGGGCGTTTGGGTTAAGCCACTTGGCAAAATTATAAATATGCTGCAATTAGCAGTAATCTTAACTCAATAGTTTCATTTTATCAGACAAATTGTTAATGAACTATGCACTAACCAAACTGCAAAAAAATCAATTATGGACTGGTAGAAATTGATAGAATAAGATGATAAGTTGCCATCTTTCTACATGACCTAAAGGTTTAACTGGCAGATATTGCTTTTAGCACTAAGTCCACCTTTGTGCACTAAATTTGTGTAAAAATAAAATACCTTTATCTATTGTATTGCATTATTACTCGAGTCTATGGTTTGATATGAGTTGTCTCTTACCTTTTTGTGCGGCGTAAGCAAATCTATTCGTATTTGAGGAAAAATCTGTTAAAAATCGGTACAAACTACTTATCCTGATGAATACACCTCAGTGTTACATCAATGCTTTAGTATCGATTAGAGTAGTCACATGGTATTGTCTATAGACAAGAGTTAACCCATACAATATTTCAAAAAGAGAATCCTACTGGATTAAAATTTCAACAACGGTACACTGTTCTACTTATAAAAAACCTTGCAAGAAATAGTCCACATACCAAATTTACAATGTAACATGTAACTTTTACCTTGGCCCCACGTTCGCTACAAAGTGGTGTAACAAAATTTCGAGGAAAGTATGCAAATAAAAGAAACCTAGGCGAAACGCAAAAAGTCACAAGTCTAGAAAAAGGTTCTAGTGGAAATAAACGTTTTATATGCGTGGGTGGGGATGTTTGTCTGTATATTTACTTACAATTGATATGGAAGTATACTTATTAAATATTTTTATAAAGCACATAAGAGAAAAAAATGATTTTATTTAAGTCCGGAAGAAGGAGCATTTTTAAAAAAAGGAAGCATTATATGTAATTTGCTAAAGTTGAGTTTTTGTGTTATCATTATGTCACACTAATTGCAGAAATATCACTAAAAAATTGAAGGCATAAACAAACGTGAAGTGTTTTTTAATAATTTAGTTGAATTAAATAATAAAGATTATACGGTGGGCAGTTGCACAAAAGTCAAGTACAAGATGTGACGATCCTGTGCCATAGCGAGTTAACACCGCCATCAAATAAGCGTTCTCCTGGTGTTCGGTGGCAGCAATATCAGGTCAAATCATTTTAAGTGATAATATTTTAATAGTGGCTTTGTATACATCATAAAAACAGGACACTATCATTATTTTTTGGAAAATCGAGATTTTAATTTTTATAATTTTCTTTAACATAGACAATATATTTTTTTTAAACAGCACCCTGACAGTTTAAAAAGTTATCTACACCATCGGCTTTGCTTCTTTCAATTTAATGTCCAAACCTTCTTTTTCTCTAATCTTTGCCTAAACTAATAAAAAAATTAAATCTGAAAGAAAATGTTACCTTAGTCTCCAATTTTCTCAAGAACTAGCGGATAAAAACCCAAAGTGTTTTCTACAAAAAATATTAATTTATTGTGCTGAATCGGCCCTTTAAATATTATCACTTAAAATGAGGTGACCTTATATAAGTACTGGCAGAAGGCTAAAGATATAGTCTATCGGGAAAGGCTTTTGACTGGGTATTAAGAGTTGGGAAACCCCCGGTTCTTGAACTGCCGTGTGAAAGACCAGAAGGAAACCATCACAATATTTCCCTTAACACGTTCCGGGACAGTGCCCGCCTACAGGCGTGAAAACAATAAAACATCTATTGTGTCTGGAGTAGTGTCCCGGAACGTGTTAATTTGGAGTTAATATGGAAAAACCACCACCAACAAGAGCATATATCTTAAATTTGATGATGATGATGAAGTTGTCTAATAGTGATTTTTTGTTTCAAGCTTCATTTACAAGGAAACCCATTTCAAAACCTAGTATAACGTAAGCATTGAAATTCCTCCTCTGTACCTATGCTCCGGGGAACCTGCGTTTAATACTACGTAACTTTGCCTCGTGTGAAATAAATAGCTTTGTGCTGTATATTCTGTTTTGCGAAGGTTTTATTGGAGTGAAAGATTGCGGAAACGTGAGCTAGATATTTAGGTTTGTTATAAGCAAAAGTTTGGTGTTTGTGTGATTAGATAGTTTTTTGCGTGGATTGTGACGAGTTGAGATTTGTATTTAAAATAAACCAAAAATGTTTTACAGACATACATATGCACATAAGGTGATATTTTGCCGACCTTTGTGGTGTAGTGGCTAACACTTCAAGGCGTCACCGCTCTGAGATCCTGGGTGCGATTCCCGGCCGGTTCAACACACTAATTCTAATTCTGAAGTGAATCAAACATCGTATCTTGCGTTATCCTATGAAGGCCTAGAGATTGGCAATCCGATTGGTTGGATTGTAAATATAGAAGACTATCTTTATTTATTATTTATTTATTTTATTCTTTATTGCGCTGACAAAAATAAAGTACAAATAGCGGTGCTTTATTCTTAAAGCATTCTCTATAAGTCAATCATTGGGAAGCAGAATCGATTGAGGCGGCGTAAAAGAACACAAAAAAGCGTAATAGAATTCTTTTACTAGTTTTTTGCGCTTGTTACTAACCCATCTGCTTTAAAGCTAATTAAATTAGTATTACTTATGTTCTAAAGCTGATCACCTCAATTCTTGGCTATAGCCCAAAAAGCGGTTGGTAACGCAAGCATCGCACCGTAGCTCGCCTGCGCTCATAAAGTACAACGTTCCTTGAATATAATGGAGAAGTGTGTTCTGAAACCATGAGGTAAGGTTCCATATATTAAGGCCCGGTTGCGCGATCGATAGGTAACTCAACTAATTGTTATTAAGGTGGTTACCAATGGTTGGATATTTGGTCAAGATTGTTAAGAAATGTTTAAATAAATAAGAAAATTACTGAAGACTCAGTTTATTTCTGAAAAATTTATGGATGAGCGCAAATAAAATACATTTGTTTACGGAAAGAAGATGATCACGAATGCTAGGAATAAGAATAAGCTTGCTATTCCACACTTCGAGCTTCGATAGATTGATAATTCTTTCATGGGGAAATGTATAAACATTTTTAATAAACTACCATAATACATTGTAGACTTACCTTACTTATTTCTCAACTGATCCCTAAATAGCTTGGAAACTTTGTCATTTTACTTTTCCATTTTCCCTCTGTACCCTATTACATCCTCTTAAAGTTAAATATTGCTTGACAAGTTCGTTATCAGAACCTTTCTGCGCTTACTTAAGACTTTTTACCATTCAAATACGGTTCAGTTTTCCTTGGAAATACGCGAAAGCATGTCTCGTTTCCAGGTATTGTAAACCTTGGGGTATTGTTATAAAGATCATTTTTGTAATGTCTTTCTGAGGTTCTTCTCTAGATGGTACCAGGTGTTTCAGAGTTTATTAAATCGTGAATGCAAAGCCTTCACAATTAAGAAGTCTATGAAATTACTCACTTGGGTCGAAATATATGGATATTTTGTATCGGTTGCAAAAATTATGAGAAAGGTTCCAAAGAATATCAAATTATAATAGGTATTAATTTAAAGTTTAGTTTTAATAAGTCTGATTCACGAATTAAAAGCTTAAGTTGTGATTTTAGCTGCCTGATTTTAGAATAGAATACATCTATTGCTCATAAATTTTGTACTACAAAAATACAAAAAATACCAAGATTATAGTAATGATTAACGATTGATATAAAGTTTGACAGATAGTTTACGTTTGTTAAAGTTAAGGTTAGATATTTGTAATTGTCAATATCACTATAAATATTCAGGTATTCATAGCTTGACTTCGTGGAAACGCAAAATTTCAAACTGCGCATACATTGGGTCTTATTTTTTGAATGTTAAAAAAAAATCATTCCGTATAAGCATTATAATATCTGTGGTATAAGTAACTTTAACCCAAGAAAATAAGTATCCAGCGATAATATCTTGCCCGGAACCAACTGACCTGAAGCCCGTAGCCAAAACTCAGTTCCATACTTCCATATTTCAGCATGTGACCTTTCCTAATCGTTATTGCACGGTATTCGTAAAAGTTGTCTGAAAATAGTTGTAGAAGAATGTACTCGGTAAGACGTTGTCTTTATTTTTCATCACTCCTGTTCGGAAAGTTGAATTTTAAAGTGTAGATAGCCGGGTGAAAAATAGCTTTTCCCTCCCTAGGGTGGAAAGTAATTTTTACGATCATACATGGAGTCGAAGTTATGTGAGTCAAAATGTATTAGAAATAGATCGAGGCCATAAAGGTTGCTATCAACATTTGTGCAAGATAGCGACTGCAATGCCGATCGCAGCGCCAATCGCCAATGTCGGTAAAGCAGCACAGAGGTGAAAGTAACGCCGCTATTTCAGTCAAAGTGTTGACATACAACACTTTGACTGAAATAGCGGCGTTACTTTCCCAGTCAAGTCAAAGTCAAAGTCAAACATTTATTTGCGAAAAACATGGTACATTACAGATCTTATTTACAGCACAGGTTCACATGTTTTACCAAAAATTGGCATGCAAAAATTTATTTAAATGTCATACAATCAATTGTGTCCTATCATATAAATTAATCTACTATATAAAAATAAGTCGGGTTTTCCTCCCTGACGCTATAACTCCAGAACGCACGAACCGAGTTCCACTGTTTAGCATTCGTTGGAAAGGTCTCGGGCTCCGTGAGGTTTATAGCAAAGAAAATTCCCATAAAACACGAAAAAGACGGGGCTGGGGGTGAAACGAAGTTCGCTGGGACCGCTAGTTGAAGTATAAAAATATGTCAAGGTAATTAATATAATATTGTCAATTCATGTTATAATTGTAAGTAGTGTAAGCAGTGTAAGCAGCGTGATTAGTGGAAACGTTGATTTATCTGTTATGTTCTTTAGTTTGATTATTTTGGTGTTACAATTTAGTTTTGATTGATTGTTTAGTTTGGTGTTATAATTTTTTGGTCTTTTTATAACTAGTATGAAATTAGACTGACTATAGGTAAGTATGTTAATGTGTTTATTTTTGGTAAGATTTTGTTGGCTGCCCTCCATGGTACCGTGTTATTTTTTTTGTACCTTTTTTTTGTAGGGTGAGTCAAAAACACAGAAAGTAACTTTGAACCTATTTAATTCATCGAATATTATATCTACTTCCATAGTAGCACCCTTGGCCTTCCTGGAAGACAGCCAGGTGTGCCGCACCTGTGGCAGCCATTAGTCCAGCTCTGATTTCTTTTCCATAAACGTCACTGTGGAAACCTGAAACTGAAGACTTGAGGACACCTGGCTTTTTAAGATCGAATATCGATTAGAAAAAAAACTTAAGTCAGATTTTTATAATGTACCTTTAATTGACTTGAATTTTACCATGGCCCTAAAATTGAACAAAACCTGGGTTTCAAACCTAACCAAACCTAAAGAAACATAATTATCATAACACGGAGTGAGAGGCAAGGTTTCCTGATGAAGAATCTATAATAAAAAGTACGTAGTGGACGTTCTATTCACCAAAAAGGTAACCCGTTGAATGCCGTCTGTTGTTGCGTTTAATTTATGATTAAGCAGGCTACTCTACTGGCTATGCTATGCAGCAGTCGCAGGTTTGAACTCCGCAAGGGAATGTTTATGCGAAGAGCACAAACATTTGTCAACTTAAGTCATGGATGTTTATATGTATTTAAGTATTTATGGGAGATTAGGATTAGGTATTTGTAGGACAGAGACGAAAAAGTTATGGATGATACAATATTTTACCGAAATAACTTTGGTTTAATTACTTTCGTAATAACAGCCAGCCATTTGTCATTTAAACATCCTCCAATAGTTTACCGCTGTCATCCCGCACGGTCCCATTATAAGATCGCTATAAATTCTGCTCTATTTTTTTTTAAATATGATTGTCTCTAGACTATACCAAAGACATAGACAGGGACGAAGATGAAGCGATGTCACCCAAAAGAAGCCTGTTCACTCTTTTTTTTAAATAACAGGGTTATAGACCGATGGAAACAGAGATGCGGGTAGGCAGTTCCACTCTTTTGCTGTGCGCATTATGAGAGTTGAAGAGAAGCGCTTTGTTCAAAATTCTATAAACTTCTTTCATGGTCGTAATGAAATAGAAGTCTCACGCTTCACCTACAAGAAAAATAAGGAAAACATATTCTGACATAACTCAACCTGCCCAAACCGCGCAAAGAGGTTGTTTCAGAACTACAGTGCAATATTCATTATGGCCGGAACAGGACAAGTTGTTTGGCTACGTTTCAACATTTATTGTTTCAATGCTCTGCGGGGTGAAAACTTGTAGGCTGGGGGATAGGGTGCAACGGGCTTATAATTATATGTTTAAAAGTAGCGGCCCCCTTTTTAACCCCGTTTAGAGATTTTCAATAAAATACGAACCACGTTTGGCGCAGCTGGATTAGGAAGGCAAAGGAAAGCGCTTCCTACCGACCGGGTGTTATAGCCGGGGACCAAGGTCCAATGTTCACCGTCTTGGTTTATTTATGTATAGTTAGGTCCGATCTAACTCTTTAATATCGCGGTTCAGTCTCCATACATCGACTAACAGCGCCATCTAGTCGTGTCGAGCCGAGTCAGCGTGTTGAGATGATATGTAGTAACATCGGTAGATCATAGATGTCGCTACACACGTATTCAGTTCATTTGGATAAAAAATATTTATGCAAGATATTCAGAACAAGGAATCACGTTGTCTTGTACAAAATTTGCACCCCTTTTTCCTCCCTTAAGGGTAGAATTTCAGAAAAAGCTTTTTTTAGTTTATAGATTCTCCTAAGATCCTAAGTTAAAAATGTCAAAATAGCAGTCTCTTAGCAGCTGAACCTCGCTCTGTTTACTTTTATCATTTTGCACTCAATCTCTTAACCTATCACACGCCGGCTATCCCGCGCAGCAGTTGAAAATTCAAACTTAAATGCAGCACAATAAAGTTTACTCCCAACTCCAGTTTTAGCTTATTTGATTTATTTCACAACGAATGTATTTGACTGTGAGTTGGAACCCCGAATGAAATAATGTGTACGAGTCAACTCTATCCATCTTTTGTTCTGTATTTTCCGTTTTTCGGATATAACCGTGTTAAGGTTTTCTCGAAATAATTAGCTTATATTTTGCGGAGCATTCATTGTTTTGCGAATCCAAATATGCAGATGGAAATATTCGAGATATTAAAATTATTGTCAGACAAGAACGTAAAATGTTTTTGAGGAACGCAAATTATTTTTAGGATTGAAGTAACAACATTAAGAGAATGACTTGAGAAATACGAGTACTTTACATACGAGGAGACGCTTACTAACAACTTAACTGCTTAGTTTAGTATAGGTTAGTTCGGCTGGGGTGTTTTAAATTGTCAATAAAATAGCCATTCTGTCATTTGGTTTAGGTATTTTTTCTTCAAAACACACACAATCCTAAATAGTTATCCTTAATAGTTCTGAGTCTAGTTATTTTTTTAATATCTCATGAGCCATGATTGTTTGTAATTTTTTTTAACCCCTACTAGTATATACATTAAATTATCGGAGAAGTTTTATTTAGATACTCTCTCTAGCAATCAGCAAAGGCTCTTTTAACTTTCATGGTTGTATTGAAATGATCTTGTAATTCGTTCATATTTAGTAATTTTTATACGTAAAATAACTAATGCAATAAAGTTACGCGGACATAACGCCTTTCACACGCCAACACAGTAGCAAAAATATACCGCCACTAGTTAGAGTGCCATCTCTAGGGGCGCCGCGTCACTTACTCATGACAAATCGCGGTGGCGCCCTCTTGCGGGATATTCCACTTTTATTATACGTTAAAGTGAATAATTTTCTCGCCCACCCTCGAGTTAGCGGCTCGTTTGAGAGGTTAAACAGAATAGGGTCAAAATGTAAATTTTTGGTGAAAGCAACATTATTCATGCGAAACTATGTTCTGTTGTTTGTTTAGAAATATGGTGAAGTGCGAAACCATTTGAAATAGGAGCAAAATTATATTGTACAAAATAGTTGTAGTAATATTGTTAGTATAAGACTGCACATCCTTCTATATATTTCCCTTTACTGTCTGAGTATCATATACATATATCAGGATTTCTTTCACTTTTTTTGTGACATTCTGCTAGTAGCATATAATTATTATATAGCATCAACAATAAGTTTCTTCCTTCTACATGTCTGCAAAAACTAGATAACTCTCAGATATTTTCATCATCATTAACAGTAAAAAGACGTCCACTGCTGAACATAGGCTACCCTATAGGTTTTCTCGTAAGCAGTCTGCACCGTTGTGACCTTGTGATTTTTCCAAGGTTGTATGTCCATCTTGTCGGTGGACGTCCTACGCTGCGCCTTTGGTCGAAGGGTCTCCAATCTAGATCTTTTCTGGTCATCAGTTCATTGCGCTATGTGCCCTGCCCATTGCCGCTTGATTTTGCTCATTCTCAAGGCTATATCCGTTAGCTAAGTTCTTCTAAGTATCTCCTCATCATCATCAAATTTGAGAGCTGGACTCTTGTCGGTGGAGTTTTTTCCCCTCTTGCCTTAAAGGATCGGGGGTTTCCCGCCTCTTAATACGCGGTGAAAAGCCTTTACTGATATACTATACCTTCAGCCGACGACGCGTTTGGTGTATTTTATAGCGCGTGTATTGGTTAGCGCTCCTGACTATTACGCCGGCCGAATCCCGCAGGGGGCAAATGTTTGTATGATGAGCATGAACATTTGTACCTTTGTCATGGATGTTAAATGTATTTAAGTATTTATGGGAGACGCCCCCGTCATAATCGTTGTCTGATACTTCGTAACACAAGGACGAAAATTCCTTACCACGAAACCAGAAAATTGGTGTGTTGTCTGGCGCATATTTATTTATAAGCCTTTTACCAGTACCGATGTTTTCGCTACCCAACACCAGGGGAACGCTTATTTGATCGCTTTTCTCAACAAACAAACAATTTACCGTTTATGTTTTATCCAGGCAGATTTACGTTAAACTCCTAAGCACCTAGTATAGAAATACACAGACAATCCAGGCAGGATACACCCTGCCCCTGACGGCTGCTCAACTTTAACGAATAAACTTCCAGCTATGTTAAGGAATTAGTTTCTTCCGCTAACGTACTCTTTGGTTGTGGTACAAGGTACAAGCGGGAAATTCAGTTTGAATTTTTAACACATTTTGTACTTTATTTTGTAGTATATTTATATTTTTCTGTGACACGGAGAGAGATTCACATTCTTAGTCTTGGAACAGCTTATTTCTTCACTCTCCTATGAGAATAAAGTGCACAGAAAATAAGCCCAATTATCTACCACAATACATAGTATGTTTGTCATACATGAGATTAGTCCAATGGGTCTTGAAGTCGTCTTCCTATTCGTCAGAATAGGAATAATTAGAATTAGGAATAATTAAAACTATATGCGTGAGAATAGGAATCATTTTACCTTTTCTCACGCATATAGTTAATTGGTCATTAGACTCTGGCACTTATCCTGATATTTGGCGTAAAGCTCTCGTCTGTCCACTCCCCAAGGTCCGTAATCCCACTTCACCGAGCCAATACCGGCCCATTTCCATTCTGCCATTTCTCTCTAAAATTATGGAGTCGTGTGTGCTTAAACAGCTATCCTCCCATCTTTCTCAGAACAACTTACTGAATCCCTTTCAGTCTGGATTTCGTGCAGGCCATAGTACTACCACTGCTCTGCTGAAGGTAACAGAAGATGTACGAGATGGGATGGATTCCTCTAAAGTCACACTTCTTGTTTTAATAGACTTCTCTAATGCCTTCAATGCTGTGGACTATGACCTCCTTCTAGCTGTACTTTCTTACTTAAAAGTATCTCCTCCAGCACTAGAATGGTTTTCATCGTATTTGCGTGGTCGCCAGCAAAGAATTAAGACTCCTAACGCCATTTCTGACTGGTACAACTTATCATCTGGTGTGCCACAGGGTGGCATAATTTCTCCCTTGCTCTTTTCTATTTTCATAAATCTCATCACCCTCAACCTTCGCTGCTCGTATCATCTGTATGCTGATGATTTGCAACTGTATGTGCAAACTGATGTTGCTGAACTATCTGCTGCAATTCAACTCATGAACGATAATTTAAATTATATTTCATCCTGGTCACACAATTTCGGAATCTCTGTTAACCCTTCAAAGTGTCAGGCTATAATTGTAGGCAGTCCGGGACTTGTCTCTAGATTTAATCTCATGGATCTGGATCCAATAGTGTACGAAGATACTACAATACCTTACTCTACTAGTGTCAAGAACTTGGGCCTGATTATTGACTCCAGGCTTAGCTGGACTGTTCACGTAGCTGAGGTCAGCCGTAAGGTGATCATCTGTCTGAGAAGTCTCTACCGCTTAAAATTCTTTCTCCCATTTAAGACGAAGCTTTTACTTATGCAAACTCTTGTTATTCCTTTAATTGACTACGCAGACTCCTGCTGTACTAACCTCACTGAAGCCCTTATCGATAAGCTTGAACGTCTCCTCAACAATTGCATCAGATTTATCTTCGGCCTCCGCAAGTACGACCATGTCTCCAGTTTTAGAGCACAGCTTAACTGGCTCACTATCCGCCAGCGTAGACACTCTCGAATCCTTTGCATTCTACATGCTATTCTTTATAACCCCTCTTCACCTTATTATCTTAAAGATATGTTCCCGTTTTTATACCAAACTCACGATCGATCTCTCCGTTCTTCCAACAATCTCCGGCTTGGCACGCTGGCTCACCGATCCACGTACGTCTCCAAGTCGTTTACAGTGACGGCAACACGACTGTGGAACTCTCTGCCTTTGGATGTCAGGAGGACCGAGTCGAAGTTATCGTTCAAGAGCAAAGTCCGACAATTCCTCAAAGAATAGATAATTGCATAATATTTGTATATATGTATATTTATATATAATTTATGTATTTTGTGTAAGTTTAAGTATGTTTATAGACTATATGTTATTGCAGTAGTTTATGTAGGTTTATTTTTTTACTATACATTTTAGTTAATTGTTGCTTTTTTATTTCTTATCTGTTTATTATTTTCGCTGCACCCATTGCCATCTCTCTGCATGACCTAAAGGTTTGACTGGCAGAGAATGCTTTTAGCATTAAGTCCACCTTTATACACTATGATTTGTGCAATAAAGTCTTTAAATAAATAAAATAAATAAATAATTAAGAAGCCATCTCACACCTTTTTGATTGAAGAAACAGAGAGCGAATTTGTGCTTCTTTTTGCTATCACATTTTTGCATGACCTGATTAGCGTGGGACAGCACGATATGAGTGAGTAAAATAAAAATACTTTATCATTATCATAAGTTGCATCACGATGCCATTTTTGCAACTCAACTAGAGTTATAATTGAAAGGATTAAAGATAAATAAATAAATTAATATAAATATGCGCCAGACAACACACCAATTGACTGGTTTCGTGGTAAGGAATTCACTTCCTTGTGTTACGAAGTACCAGAAAACAAATTATGACGGGGGCGTCTCCCATAAATACTTAAATGCATATAATATCCATGACTCAGGTACAAATGTTCGTGCTCATCACACCAACATTTGCCCCTTGCGGGATTCGAACCCGCGACGGCCGACGTAATAGTCAGGAGCGCTAACCAATACACCAAACGCGTCGTCAAAGAAAAAAAAAAGATCGCAATACGCCCCAGTTCCAGTTAATTTTATGTGTACGATTTTAAACTTTCGCGTTGCATTGCAACAGCTATTAGACATGACGCGTCTAAACGCGAATAAAAACTTTTTTTTTAATATGATTACAAGAACCGAAATACGTGTTGATATTTTATCACTACATAACAATAGATGAATCTATAGCTAGACTGCGTATAATACTTCTTTTAAACGATTAAAAAACTGACCTATGAGATGTGCAAAACGAGTTATCTTATCTTAAATATTTTCGATTACCTCCAACCGCTCTTACCTTGTACCACAGATCTACTCAGCCCGTATTGTCCTCCTACATTATATTCCGCGGGGCAAGTTATGAGAGCGTACTTTTGTGTCCGAGCTCCGTCGTCACAGATTCCTCTACGTACAGACAGACAGATATTGACTTATAGATGATAGTTTCGCAAACTTTGCCTTTATAGATGTGACCACCTTGTACGAAGTTTTGTGTCTCGTAATTCGGCTGTCTGAGATCATTTTTAACGGTTGAGAAGCCACGCAGAGATGTTGGTGGTACCATAAAATAATAATACAAAGTGTTTCAAAACAACCAGTTAGGAATACAAGAAATTAGTAACTTATCAACTTTCTCTTAGTAACATAGGTCGAAAAAGTATTAAAAAATTTGACTTCCCATACTAAATAGGACACGTGAATTGTCTGATTTCTATGGAGAGGCGATTTTTTTGGAACATTTTTCAAAAGTTACTGTAAAGTTACTGATTCTGAGTAGCTCCTTTCATTCATAACGAGAAGTTTGAAACACTTTATATGTTCAGTAGCTGTTGTGTTTGACCAGCTGAACTGTGTAAATCTCATGACGACTTATGCCACTAAACCCAAATAAAAATACTTTAACCCCAAAACCTTATTCAGAAAGTAATAACCAAAATCACTTTGAGGTTATAGTAGTATCAATGTATGGATTGTACAATAGGGGCTTTGGGGTTAAAAGTGGCATAACATAAGCCCCCATCACTTCTGAATAAAATGGCAGTTTTTATTTTGTTTCTTCACGAAAAACAGTAACCCTATGAACCCTATATCTCACTGGTTGTACACTGCTCCACTAACACACATGCGCCAACAGCCCTCACCATGAGAGGCGTGAGTGCAGCGTCGGAAATAATGACGTCATTCTTTCGACACTAGTCTAAACCTCCATGATGTGAAGTTTTAGAACTATATGGAGAAAATTTCGAATTTGAATGGCTATAATCTATGAGCAGTTGCTTACTTAAAAATGTATTTGTACTCCAACGCATTTGCATTTGGCAAGCGAGTTTCGCATACGCTTTGTCTCGTTGTAACATAGATATGTAATAATTCAAATTGCATTATTAATTTCGTTTAAGGTTTATTTCGAAGGTCTCGAATAGTTTAACTGGCAAGTACCTACTTCATACAATTTACGAGTTTATACAGCAAAAGAACGTCCACTGATGAACATAGGCTACTCCCGCAGTTTTCCACATCGACCGATCACAACCGGTCTGCATCCAGTGTGATCCTGCGATCTTTACAAGGTCGTCTTGGTGAGCGTCCAACGCGCCGCATCTAAAGTATCGAGCGAAAAGTGTAGGTACGCTCTAAAACAGTATTTTATTTTGCACGTTTTTTAAATAAAGGGAAAATCCTTGACAAAGACAATGCATTCCGAGCGTTGTATAATGAAAAGTAAACAGTTGGGGCAACCTCATTAAACGAAAAAGGTGTAAAATACGAACGAGAGTGTAAGAGAAACCTCAGACTTGCAACCGACGGGTTTTAAAGGCTTTTTGTATGTGTTTTTAAACCTGGAAATGGGTATGCAAAAGTACGGGTAGTCAGAAAAATAGCCTGTCTTGTAATTTTAAAATTAGTTAAAAATAACTCACGTTTGGAAACGGGCAAGTGGGGTAACGCTAGTTAAATGTTCAATGGCGAAGTCCTTCATTGAAATAGCCAAAGGAGATTGAGTTTTTTATAACACTTTTAGTTATGATTATGTTAGGGCTTTGTCACCATTCTCAAATAAGCACTAAATTACCGAATAATTCAAATATGAAACGTCGTGTCGTATGAAGTATTGAACAGATAACGTTTACCAGTACTTATTAGGTCATTTTGAAATTGGCCGTAGATATATTAAGTTCCGGTTAAGCTACTTGTAAGTTGCGGTTAAGTAAGGTTGGTGCAATCCACTTTTACCAGTTACTTACAGAAAAAATATACTCTTAAATTAAATCCGGACGCCGTCCGGGTCATTTCCGGACACCCGGACACCCAGAACATTGCTAAAGGGCGTTTTTCTAATTAGAAATGTCCAGTGGTTTTTACGCTTGCAATTAAATAAGCTCATAGCCTTCCCAATTATATTTATTAGCACGCTAATGAAAAACGTTACTGCTGTTCTAAATGTTGCTTCGGAATGGTATTTCGGTATTCGAAGGTATAAATTAAAATGGAAAATTATTTTTTGAGTCGTTTGCGTTTTTATAAGATACTCGCAGAAATGATAAATAAATATGGCAGCATGTTAGTTTACATTGATTCAGAAACTAACCTGAGGTCATCATTATATTACAGAAATAATTCACGATTGTAAATGGTAACTAAGTGCTAAATATCTAAACAAGTATAAATCTACGATATAATTAGCTTGTGAGCATGATACCCCATGATACTCATTAGAGGGTTCTAACGAGGAACTGAGATGGCAGAAAATAATAGTTATCTATAAAATTAATAGTGATAGTCATACAATCTTTCATTTATGACGAAATTCAATACAGCAATCATAAAGCCACTAAAACACCCCTCTTAAGAGCCTACTCTGAAAGATTGTATCCGTATTGATTAGACTCATATCACTTACTAACTCTTCATGACGCCATCTTTTTCTCAGCATGACGTAGTCTATAACAACTCTTTTACATCCAAGTACTAAATTAAAGCTAACTAGCGGTCCCAGCGAACTTTGTTTCGCCCCGGCCCCGTCCCACCCCAGCCCCGGCCCCGTTGAACGGGATAAAAAGTATCCTATGTCCTTTTCCTGGCTCTAAGCTACCTCCCTGCCAATTTTCAGCTAAATCGGTTCAGCCGTTAGGCAGGGTACGCAAATTAACTTTTTTGGTTGATTTTTTACACCTTGTGTCCGAAAAACCCTAATATCCGAGGAACCCTATTTTTGTTCAAAATTAAATATAGCCTATATTACTCGTGGATAATGTAGCTTTCGAATGGTGAAAGAATTTTTAAAATCGGTCTAGTAGTTTATGAGCCTATTCATTACAATCAAACAAACAAACAAACAAACAAACAAAGTTTTCCTCTTTATAATATTAGTGTAGATAGATAAGATTAAATTTTAACCAAAAGTCAAAGATTTGGAAGACGACCGATTTGGCGCAGTGGTTAAGAAATTGGCTACTGCGCCAGAGGTCGCGGGTTCGTTCCCCGCACATTACAAACATTTGTGTGCATGAACATGTCTGTTTGTAGTGGTCTGGGTGTTTTCTATGTATAATATGTATGTATTTACAAAAAAAAAGTATTTAAGTATGTTTATAACCGTTGTCTGGTTACCATAGTACAAGCTTTGCTTAGTTTGGGACCAGATGGCGCTGTGTGAAATGTCCAAGGATATTTATTTATTTATTATTTATTTTGGAAAGAGTTTGACAGCTATTAAGACCCATTATCTAATAGAGAAAGTAGGACGTTGCATTGCACCCAACGGCGTGTTTCACAATATACTTATAATTTCTCCAATAGCGTCTTCCAGTTGGCATTCCATATTTCCATTATTCATTAGTAAGTCGATATTTGTCGATAGTTAAATGGATGATGGTGAGATGATGGATGGATGCAGACTGCTAGCAACCGGTCGCTATGGTTAACCGTGGGGGAGGCAGTTCAGCGGTACACGTCCTTTGGCTGACATTTATGATGATGAATGTAGAAATCATTGATTGGTTGATTAGGATATGGACGTAGAACGGAACGAGAGAGTAAGAGATAAAAGACGAGAAAGAGTGAGAAAGGAGAAGATAAACGTCATCAATGTTGCGAGATTGCTCTCACAATATCACTCAGGTCACGCAGCCTACGCGTTAAAAGAAAGCTCTTGCAAAATTAAACAGGCTTGTTAATGTGACGGTGGCCGAGTGGTATAGGCATACGCCCGGATAGCGTAAGACACAGGGTTCGATTCCTCGTCTGTCACAGAGTCACGGTTGCTTTTTACAAGTGCAATTTATATTATTAAGTTTGTATAGTGACAAAACACTATAAAACCAAAAATCTACTTTAAAAAACGGTGTTATAACGACAAAGGTGTTTTGCTCAAGATTCCCTTGATACATTAATGATAATACCAGAGTAGACCCCTGTACAATTTTATTATGAAATCCGACACAGATTTAAATATTCCGTCGCGATTCTGGCCATTACCGTCGTGCTGAAAACCGTCGTAATGGGTATTCTTATTTAGCGAACGGCAAAGTATTTTTGCATAGTACGCTTTTTGCGATCTTGCTCTAGGGTAAAACGTGGCTTGATAGTTAGCGGCGAGCTCGAATTAAAATATTTTCATGGCACAGTCTCTTTTGAGATTCGTATAATAAGTGTCTACCATTAAATCTATCCCGATTTCCGTTAACAAATTTTTCGTATCCGGCCTAACGTTCTGACAAGATACTATAGGTAGACCGCGAAATTGAGACCTCCCTGCGGTACAAAGGAGTGCGGGGGGAGACGAGAGCGCGGTTAGTGAGCGGCGCGGGCGGGTGTTTCCGCGCCGCCCGCACCTCTCGCGCGAACCGCTATCGCCACCCCCCGCGCCCCTGTGCCCCGCAGGCGAAGTCTCAACGAAGCGGTTTACCTATAAGTCATTAGTAGCTAAATCTAAAAATATAATAACTGCTACTGTATATTTTTTTAATACCCCTGTTTTTTACTATACTGTTTATCTGGTCCTTGTAGTGCAGTGGTAGCAGCGTTTTGGTAGTAATACCGAAATTAAGCAACTTACGGCGCGGTTGTGTTTGGATGGGTAACCATTCCGACCATATAAGTGACGTATATCACGAGCATCTCCGTCCTTCGAGAGGCACGTTATGCAGTTGGTCCCGACTAAATCGGGTTGATTGATGGGTATTAGTCGTTACGCCTAGTCAGAGGCTCTATGGGCGGCTTGATAAAGTCCGAAGGCAAGGTTGGTCGCTTGCCTTGCAAACACACCTCCGCCAATCCGCACTGAGCCTGCGTGATGGAGTATGGGGCATACCACCTCATACTTGAGGTAAGTTAGTTTCCCAGCAGTAGGATGTTTACAGGCTAACTTTACTTTTACCTATACATAGTCTCAACATAACTGTATATTCTCTTCGTAATATGTTAGACATGTATAGGTAGGTAGGTACATCAATAGTTGTTGTCATACACTGAAAAATAATCCGCTCTTTTTATGTCCTAACCACAGCTCTACAACACTAAATAGTGTTTTCATTAACGCTCCCGTTAGCTAGCTGAGTATTCACTTGCAATTGGTTCGAGGTGCTATGCATGAGTGTTTGTAAATATGCAGCCGTTAGTTTCGCTGAATCAGCTTCCTCTGTGAATAAGTAAATGTTTGATAAATGAATTGATACTCTTAATTCATTGTTCTGCACATTAATGCTATGCCCAAACTTCATCTTTTATTATAGTTCTAAGTTTTAACCTACTATTACTATCTAAAAAAAATGTTCTTAAATTAGTATAGTTTTTTATCTGATTGAAATATGATAAGTAATTAAGAAAAGCTATTCTGTTTTAATACGATAGAATCAAACTCTCACAAGGTTTTGTGACAGGCAACCTTATGTAATAGGTACGTTAACTTAAACAATAACTAACTCTAACGATATTTTTTTTATTATTATTTTTTTATTTTATTTAGTATGGGTTCGCTCTTGACTCCAGACCAAGCCAAGTGCGACTAAGACGGAGTCGAAGATGGAACGAGCTCGCCCAGAAGAAGCCTGTTCACTCTAACTTTGAATAGATTCGGATTGTAGTCACTAGTCTTTAAACCTTATTTGGAGTTTTTATGGAAAAAACTACCCCAACCAGAGCCTAGTTCTTAAATTTTATGACGATAAATGACCTAGTATTTCTTAAAACTTTAATATCTTTTAATAACCACTTCTGCGTCCAGGCAATTACAGTTGCCCAAAAATAAGTGGCTCGAAACGTTAAGGCGGCGAAGAAGTGGATAACATAAAATGATAAAAAAGAATTGCTACGCGATATCGGGTCTTGTAACAAACATGATATATTCTTACATTTACTCCATTCTACCACTCCCAAGAGAGGTTTTAGCCCAAATGAGAGATCTTACGCTTGTTACATCAACTTTATTACAATGTGTTATGCAAAAAACAAATTTCGAGTGTAACATAACCAGATAGGTACTAACGAATCCTCGCGATTCCACCCGTGCAAATATCGTATTTAGCCTCCAACGCAAAAAAGAGTGCTATAAGTTTAACGTTATAAGTTTAACATATTTGATATTTCGCGTAGACAACTTTAATATTCTGTTTTTCTGCTCCATCAAATATTCTTCTTATTTACATAGCTAAATAAATCTTTAAAAAAAATTGTCATTTTGTAACCTTGATTCAAACATTCTTCTCAATCAATAAATACACGAAAATATCAATTTTGTCTCAGCATTTTTCGAGCGACACCTGGTGGTTTAACAGGGAACTATGTCGAGACTTCCGCGCCTGTATCTGTATCGTAGCTCCCGAACTTATGAACTGATTTTAGTTATTTTTTTTTGTGTCATAGATAATCTTATCCCGAGTGTGATTTCATAAAACATGGCTAAGGGCCATGTTTCATGAAAACCTGTTCAGCTGATTTTTATTTACGACGGGGGTTAATTTTAATTTAAAATTTAAAATCCATACAAACTTCAACCCCCTGTTTCACCCTCTTCAAGAATCATTTCTGAAATACAAGCTATTTTATGTTATTTCCCGAGAATCAAACTATTCTTCAACCAAATTTCATCTAATGGGCTTTGTGGCTAAGAGAGGTAACATATAGACAGACTTCGCATTCATAATATTAGTAGGGATTTACGTTGCTTATATCGTGAGCTGTATTTTTATAAATATCCTATCCATCTTAAACGAGCATGCTTCATCATGTCTTGTGCGTTTTGACGCGATGAAAATATGATGCGAAATATTATGGCGGAGGGAAAACGGAGCGATATCATATATTTACCTAACAATATTATGCCTAATTTTTAAAATTCTGAGAAGATAACCAGCTACAGATTTTTATAGGAGAAAATATTAAGCCCTAAAGTCTATCCAATAATGTAAGATAATTAATTAAAAATATTGAACCTAACAGGTGATGAAATGTATGATTTAGTAAAGTCCTTTTGATATTTCATCATTATGTTTAGGTACTTATTACTCTACCTGGATAAAACTGTATTTTCTTACTCTTTTAGTAAATTTACGCACTAATAACCTTTAAAATAAGGCATTTGTCTTCTATTTTAGAAAAACATAATTTTTCAAAGTTGGTTCATGATGTGTGTTCAGATTGTTGACACAAAATATAGATACTGGTACTGTTGGCGTTACATAAGCTTCGAGCATCATGCACCGACTTTAAATGATTTCATTGTCATACAAAATTATTATATCAACTAAAAAAACTTGAGTAAATTTGTTTTAAATCTGTTTATTTGTGAAAAAACTTCTGTCGATTCTCCAAAGCATTACCAAATAAGCTTTTACCTTAATATAAACATGCGATTTGATTACGTAAAGTACAAGATTTGATTTCCCCACGGTTTGATTTCTCCAAATTGATTTAGATAATGGGGGAAAATTCGATACACGACGTGATATGAAATTCAGATAAATGTTATGAAAATATTGAAGCCAATAATCCAATTACCGTATTACTTGATAGGTACGTTTTGATTTATTATATTATGTTTTTTCATTCTGTAAAAAATATTGTAAGTCAGATACATACTTCTTCTTAGCGTGTCGACACATACTATGAGGGTCATGATGCCTTACCACCACAGAGCAAAAATTGCTTACACCTCGCATCGTTAATGTTTGACGTGAAACAATAATCAATAATAAATTCTAAAGTGTTAAATAATGAGGTTTCTTGGTTTCATAAAATGATAGTGTATATCAATTGTTTTTCATTTTAATATGTGGAAGGTACTATATATCATGGGTAGGTTCTTAGTTTAAAATATTGCCAATGTTTTCAGTCACCCTCTAGATACATAGCTTTAAATACATAGTTATAGCAGTACTTCAAATTTCATAGAGACATGTCTGTCAAGACATAACACATCTAGGCATTCCCAAGCACGCTGTAATAGAATCTAACTAATTATACGTAATAATGGTCCTATAATGAGATGCAATTTGATTACCAACCGTGATTGATATTATGTTAATGAGCTCTGTCAATTGAGTGAGCAGCAAATAACATATGGATATCTGTTGCATTACCTCAACATATTGGTATGTACGCTAGCGCCTAACCACTTTTCAACGAAAATTGCTTGCACACACACACAAAAACGGGTGTCACACTCATGCAATTTTGACTCTTACTACTATAATGTGAAGAACACACCAACTAATACAATTTTTAAGATTTGCTTTGGTCTGCTGTAATCTCCGCCAAAAAGGCTCGGCAGGCTGCATTATTTAGGCTTGTGGTGACAGTTTTGGTTAAACCACTTTTAACTTGAGAACGAGTGGACCGATTTCCATGATTTTTACTTTGTTGGATTTGTCTGATCACCGGATATGATGATAACTAAAAAACGGGGCCGGCAGGACGATACTGGGGGCAAAGCGGAGTTTTCTGGGACCGCTAGTTATATTAATAAAGCATTTGATCAATCTGAGTAATAAACACCTAATCTCAGCCTAGGGAATTGAAATTGGCATCAAAGACGGCATCTCGTGACCAAGGAATCTCTGATAGCTATAATACTAAGTCTAGTTGTGATTTTAGCGCTTTGACGTACGTCTATGACATTAAGGTCCAAACTAGACGTGTTTGGGGGAGTGATGCCGAAAGTCTACTATCGATATCGATACTTACTACTACTAAGCATAAATTAAACAATCTGCGACAACTTATCGCAGGCTTGCCCAGCTGCCCATAACTGTATGTTGCACCGATGTTTTAGGCAATACTGTATTTTTTCAAAGTTTAATTTAACAAAAAATGTCTGATGGTTTTTAGGAAAAAAGCAATGAAATTTTAAACTTTGTTGCATTTTTAAACTAAACTTCACAATTTAACGGGATTTTAAACGCTCGGCGTCGTCTGCCTGTGCTTCAACAGTCGCCCCGAGACCATGACTCGTGTAACCGGGTCGAAACGTCGGGAAGGTAAACACCATTTTTACCTTTTAAACAAGTGAAAGTTGCATAAAATCCCGTTAAATTGTGAAGTTTAAAAGCAATGAAAATTAGCAAATGGCTTAATTAGGAAAACTACTCCCTTACCTATAGATTAGCTATGGCGAGTTTAACACCAGTCATCCTGTTTTTTTATCTACTTTAAAAAAAGAAGGAGATTATTAATTTGACATGTTTGTCTGTGATATACATAGATGGAATTTGATAATATTTGAATATGTTGATCTATTTACACTTCCCTATGCACGTGTGCACAAATTCGATGTATGTGTACCAGTATGTTTTATCATCATCATCATCATTGGGTGTCTGAAGTTTGGAGGTCAGCATGTAGAAACCGATGCGGTCTTTGATTGCGGTCCGAACCAGTATGTTTGGTTAATTAATATGTTTGTCCACGGATTTCTCGAAAACGATAAGTCATAGCGAGATGATGCTTTTTTAGTACAAATGCCAGTACTTATTAGTTCAATATGGTATATTCTAAATTAGGGTATTTTAGGTTTCATGAAACTATGACTGTATTGTAGTGTTTGAGATACGGGTAATAACTGTAATAAAATAAAAAAAGGACTTAAACATTGTTTTATAGACAATTTTATGGAAAGAGTATATTAATTTTATAATTTTATTTGCTATAAACCTCACAGAGCCCGAGACCTTTCCAACGAATGCAAAACCGTGAAAATCGGGTTGTGCCTTCTGGAGTTATAGCGTAAGGAAGGAAAACCCGACTTATTTTTATATAGTAGAAGATTGTTACATAATAATTAAAGAAATAGTAGAAAGAATGCAAGTGTACCCCAGTTTTGGGGGTTGTTTTAGGGGTGGGCGCCAGTCAAAGGAGGTGTCGTCAACAAGATGGCTGCCAGTTGAGAGGATAACTAAAAATCCTGATATATATTTTTTGACGTGACAACGTCTTATAAATTGGTTTGCCGGGTGACACTTCAAGAAACTGCGTTACGCTCCGCTCACGTTATGCGCTCACAATGAGAGCGAGTGAGAGGCACGCGTCCCTTCCACTCGGGCATAGTTAGCCCGCCTAAGAGCGAGAGAGACAGACATCAAAAGTCGTTGTCACGTAAAACTTTCGCCCGTATACCGACTTTACAGGCAACCAATTTTTTTATTAAACCGACTTCAAAAGAATTTATAGATGTCGATATATTTTTGCACAACACTAATCCAAATTCAAGATATCTAGAGGTGTTGGGTAGATCATAGCGGTTCAAGACATGTAGCCTCGGTTTCTCCTCAATCGGCGTTTGATTGAGTTGAGACTTGAGACGTTTGTGGATATCAAATCAGTTAAGTACTGCTTGCCTTAAATACCCACATGAAGACTATCCTCACAAACATTTAAGGGTACTAAAGGACATGGTTACCAACATTAGTGTGGGGAAAATGCCAACACTTTTTAAATGATATTTTAAAATATAAAGTGTAGAAAGTTGCGGTTCTTGCGAAAGGTAAATGCGGTTAGCCAGAAAGTTGCTGGTTCGAGTCCCGCCCGTGCGCAATTTTTGGTTTCATATTTCATCTTTTAAGAATAAAATATGACACTGTAAGTGTTAAAATAATTGTAAAACCATAAAGTGTAGACTTTATGCTTTTTCGTAATGATTTTACTTATTTCTGAAATTTACGCGAATATTACACCTTTAATAAAACACAATTTACGGATAATTTCGCGATAATTTATTTGATTTTTCATCCCGACGCTGTAAAGTGTTCGAAACGTCGGGTTCATCCCGACGTTCGGGACATCGGGATGAAAAATCAAATAAATTATCGCGAAATTATCCGTAAATTGTGTTTTATTAAATGCGTAATGATTTTATTTAAATAAATGTACGGCTTCTTCTGGGTGTGCTCGTTTCATCCTCGTCTCTGTCTAAGCCACGTCTGGTCTAGTCTGGAGACCAGAGCGAACCTATTCCATATAAAAAAGGTGAACAAGTAGAAAGTATTCAGAATAGCAAGTTTTAGTTACAGTGCAAAATATACAAACTGCTAAAATTGCATGATCGCAATTCACTAACGACGCTAAAATGCTGCTCGTACGAAGACGTGTCAAAATTGAAAACGTACGCTACACGCCACATGTTGTGTGCGTCAACGAAACTAAGCAACGGATATGCCCTGCGGTAGAGAAGGATAAGAGAACAGAAACCTTTTAGACCTGTTATTTCATAAATATAAGATTAAGAAAGCAAAAATTCCGCAAGAGTGGGATTTGTACCCACGACCTCTGGCAAACTGAGGCACCGTGCATTTATTCCTCTCGCGTGAAATTTCTGGTCTCACAAGAATACGTCATTATGCGTGACGTCATCGCCATCTATCGAAACTGTATTGCAACATTAACACTATGAGTGTAAAGAAATCTTCAATTTTCCAAAATATCTTCTGATTATCTATTATGTTCCTAAGCCCTTCAAAAGTTTATTTGAAGATCTGCTGTTTAAATGAACGACAGCCATCAGAAAATTGAAGGCAGCCGTCAGCAAACTACTGTCTGAAATTATTACTGTCTACGGCTCCTGCAAAGAAAAACTACCGTGCCTATGTAAGACCCAAAGCTGTTGCTTCTACACGTTTTCCGTATCATGCTGTCAGTATTTCAAAGTCAGTTGCAATTTTTCAACGGGATAGACCTTTGGCCGAGTAAAAACCAATAAAATAGCAGCATTTCCCATTTTAAAACCCGTTTAAGCTGACTGATAGAAGCTACTATTGGTGTAGTAGCTAACATAGCTTTGTTTAGATGTAGGTATATTACCCTCCGAAATATACAACTGTAATATGTAGTTTCAAAATCTACTAAAAGGCAAACAAATGACCCTCGGAGTTTTCTAAAACTTGCAATATTCTTCTGAATTATTTCCACCCGTATCATGTTGCTCTACTCGATACAATATACACGTTTTTTTTCTTTATTCTGTTATCTATATTTACGTCCATAGCAATTGAGGTATCGGACATCAATCACATTGCTCTGATACCAGACTAAGTAGCTTATGCACTTGTGTTATGGAAAATATGAAACCACGGTGGTACCACCACACCCCAACCTGAGACGATATAGAAAATTAAAGTTTTCTACATTATCATAGGTATACCTCATACCTAAATTGACAGCAATAACAATAAATAACAAATAAAAGTTCATGAAGCAGGGTGTCGAGTTTATGTAAAAAATCTTTAACGTCAGATGATGGGGTCCTATATAGGCAGATAATTATGACATTATTATTTGGAATCTCAATACCACAACATTCAAATACTGACACAGCAACGTGTTTAAGTAGATTTGTTTTATTTTTGTACTCTAGTCCCTTTCTAACAAGTATACCGACGCCACCCCTTTTCTTTGACCTGCTAAAAAATAGGGTTCGTACAGGGGCTATTTTAGGAGCTGTTTGGACAGGAATATTTAGGTAAATGTTGACGGTCGCTGTATATAAAATTGTTGCAATTATTTTACGAGGTAATCCAATCTGATGGAAATGCCATCAATTGGGGGATTCTGATCGTTTCATATTGACTTTATTTCAATTCGATACGCTTTGGATGGTGACATCGCCTTTGAGAGAAAGTGAGTGTATTATATAGGTATATACTTTACTTATGGGGGGGGATGGTCAGGTGATGTGATCACCCCTATTGGTGTGATGATGACGATGTGAGGGAAGTTGAAATCATTAACTCCAAGTACGAATAAATTCGGTATATTGTCCACATACACAGGTATACAGGTCACAGTTCACACCAGTAATTAAGAAGGAGTGCAGAGAGCAATATTCACTAGGTATATGTGATCGCGAATATAAAATGAAACGAAAATAAAGATCGCGAGATAGATACGTAAATCATACGGCGGCGGCGCAAGCGACACGCGTTCCGCGTCCGGTGCATAAATCTCGACTGAGGTGGGCTGCGCAGGCGTCGGGCACTCCGCGTTGCAAATCGCTGCGTCTGCTAAATTGCAACGCGTAGGGCTTGCGCCGGTCGATGGTGCCGCGCCGTATCGATATCGACTATCGATAACCGACATATATGAACTTAAATTAAGGTTAGTTATGTAAATAGTAGTATGTAAGTTTACATCGATTATTTAGTTGTAGTTTAGGATATAAACTAGGTTAATTTAATTATTTTAGATTAGTGTTTAACTTTATTATAACTTAAGCATTAGGTTAAGTTAGATAATAAGTTTATGTAATTGTGTTTGTTTAAATAAAGTGCTATTTGGATTAAAATAGTAATTTGAAATGTAGAATACGTGAGTAGGCTACATACTCTTTATTATATGTTCTCTACACCACATTAAATACATCATCATCATTATCAGCCAAAAGACATCCAGTGTGATCCTGCGATCTTTACAGGGTCGTCTGTCTATCTTGCCGGTGAACGTCCTACCGCCTTTGGTCGAAGAATCTCCAATCTAAAACTTTTCTGACCTCAACGGCCATCAGTTCTTCGCGCTATGTGCATTGCCCATTACCCATTGCCACTTGATTTGCCACGTTTTTTCAGTAAAAAACACTGCTAAAAATAAAGAAGGAAAGAACACCTTTTTACACCAGACAAAATGGCAACCCAATTTTCCAATGTGAAAACATTCCAATGCAGTAACAAAAGAAACCATTACTTATGCGACCGCGACCTAAAAAGTGTATGTGTTAATAATTTTGGTTTTTCCCTCAACAGTGTCAACGCTAAAAGCATAAGGCCATTTTGGAACTTAGCACGAGTTTCGAAGGAATATTTTAAGGCATCCACGTTATTTATAACATCATACATTGCTATATTTCAAGTGGTAAAGTATAGAGTTAGGGTTTTTTTGTGAAACTTCGGGGAAATAACGAGTATGCTGTAGTAAGCAGGTTTTTCATTCGAGTTTTTTTTTAATATTAACGTAAATATGATAAAATTTTGTAACGTTGTACTGAATTATGTAATACTTTTCAGTTGAGTTGAAACAGGTTTGTATTTTAAATGTATCCAATGGTACATTAGTAATGATAATGACAGGCCAATGCCTGTAAGGTGTTAAAATTATTTTGTTTTTAGTAAAATTTTCAACATGATTATCTTTTAAGTAAGCAATGTTGAATCCCATGTTAAATATTGACGTATTTATTTGAGGTTCTGGCAACAAATATTAATATAATATTCAAAATGTTTGTTTATTTGTTTCAGGTAAACAAATATTAGTGTATACAAGATCGAGTGTTGTGGTAATGTATGTTGTCTTGTTATAATGGTATGGTTAAAAAACAAAATCATATTTATGTAACAATTTAATTATTGGTGGCAGTTCTATAAATGCTGTGCTGTCGTCCATAAATGAACTTGGCTCTCGATAGAATTTAAAGTTATACCATCAAAATATTGAACTTCTTAGTATTTAGGCGATAAGACGTGTGATGGTTTGTGAAAGGCGAGATCTCTGTTTTATTCAATTCAATAATTTTTGATCACAGTATAATATGTGATACAACCTTACTGCAATAGAGTACAAACTCTATGACCAACTCCAACTAAATAAACTAACTCGTTCACTGGTTTTAAACGTTTTGAACACAATGTGACAAATTCAATTTGACAACAGGCTAGCTACTAACACTGGCCACTAGCAAAAAAACTGAACTTATACGAGTATTCCGTTGCGCGAAAAAATCCATTTGACTACAAAAAAGCGGTATTCACGTTGTGTCACTCGAAAAAGCCGACACCGTGTTCAAAAAAATAAAAAATCAGCATGTTATATAATTGGCTAAGGGTTCAGTAGGTAGAATTAATAATGAAAGTGAGCAGAAATGCCTATTCAGACGGCATACACTTTAGTCAATACACCAAAGTGTATGGTTATCTGAAACTAATTTTGGTCACAAGAACGAAAGAAAATAGAAATCTACAATAGAGTCCAAAGTTGTACACCAATAAATTTGTAATTGTTGTGCCTCTAATGGCCGTTCCTTATATCCATTTTATCTCTGGTTTTGCCCTTCTAGAGATAGAAATGGTTATCAACCTTTAGATTTTTTGTCCCTATAAAACTTTTGGCAGTAGGAAATCCTATCTCGGATCAAAAATAGCTTTGACTATAGTTTGCATATAGATAACGGCCGTTAGACTGATGCCAGACTGATCGCGCAGCCGTTGCGTTAGAATAGGGTACCTTATTGTCTGTAGAGTCATTTTACATACAAACCAAAGTAACAACTTACATTCCTCACATTACGGAATCCTAAAAGAGCTCACAAAAACGCGTACGCACAATGCCGCGTTCTAGTGGCTATCCACAATTGTTAATTTGATCGCCGAAGCTCGCGTCCCTGCGTTTTGGCGGCAATGTCCCGGGAATTACAAACGCTTGTACGTAATTGAGTATTTGGTTGCTATGGAGACGGCTACATTGTACATTTAACAGTGACAGAAAAGTTAGAAGTGATCGAGATCATTATTATTATTTCCTTGAACGGCTCCAGGCGCGGAAGTCTGGACAGGTAAAACTGGACGAGACTTCCACTGCAGTTCATTTGGTGTCATACAAATACTTTGCTGAATCATTCTCTTCTTTCACAAACATCATATTTCACACACTCTAAACTGTTTATACATAAAATTAAACACGTGCACTAGTTAGCACTTATAAATTGAATCGATTTTGTTCATATTAAAAGTTAATTATATCACGTATGAGCTTATCAAATAAAATTAAGCCTCACATTTTATTACAATCACTCTCATATTTTACGTTCAGCATCATTGATTACCAAATTAACCTGAACATTTTGTGGTTATATATTTTTCTTAGCTCTGCATTTTTTGGTCAATTCTGTGATAAGCAGCGAGCCTGCATTGTGGTATTTTTGGCATTAAATTATTAAAAACAGTATGGTGCAAGTCTCGACACGGTTTTTCCTGTCAAACACGCGTTCAAAAAAGGCTGAGACACAAACGAAAATAACACAAAATAATTATTTATTTATTTAAATTAACTTAAAGGGGTGTTTGATGCAGCAGAAAATCAGGCTTTAGACTGTGGACACTTTTTTAACCAAATTTATCATTTCTTTGCCAATACTTTTAAGAAAAATATTGCATTATTGCATATATTGCATATAGAATAGTTACAGAACGTTTGAAAAAAAAACTTACAAATATTTTAAGTTAAAAAAACTGAAAATGTATATCACTATTTTCCTTTTCAATAAATATAATGCGTCATTAGCTTTACGCACATATAACAGACTAAACTTAAACACGATTAAAATGAAATACGCTCTCCATAAGCTCGTCGAGGTAAAAATATTTAATAAACCCGGATCGGTACGAGACAAGCAATTTTGTTAATTCGACGCTCAATTATGTGTAACATGCGAGGCGATTTAAATTTAAAATATCGCCTTGCCATCCGAACCACCCTCCGGCAGTTTTAAAACATATCCCTGATTTGATTTCGGACCGATTGGTAATGTATAAATCAGGGAAATTGTTGCAATTTCACTGCAAAACGATTCGATCTGTTTTATTAATTGAAACAAAATGGACTGTCGACGCGTTGGAATTGTTTCTGCGATTCCATTTATGATGGGAATTTTGAAATATTTGTAACCGACTTAAAAAAGGATATTCTTAGTTTGACCTGTATGTATACGTATGTAACTTGTAAGATTAAAAGTGCTACATTTTTAATCTTATTGATTTATGTCGGGTGGTCAGTAAACATAATATTTTGTTTTATTTTTATTGTATACGAATGCATTTAAAGTTATTATGTACTAGCAGTTCCTTGCGGCTTCAACCGCGTAAATGTCGGTTCTCAAAAATATTACTATTCTGATGTATGAGCTATAATATTGTTGTTTCATTAAATCTGTCCAGCAGTTTTTGCGTGAAGGAGTTACAAAGTTACATCTATCCTCAAAAACTTTCGCCTTTATAATATAAGAAGGAGAAGTATAATGGTATTTACAGAACCACTTTACTCGTACTATTTTTAATGAATTTTCGTATACTTTTAAACATCATTTTGTTGCGCAAACAAATAAGCCAAAGAATTTGCTTAGAATCCATGAAATAAGATTATACAAAGGTGGCTTTGTACACCAATAGTCTAGTCATCAAGTGGCTTTGTGCAATAAAGTTAAATAAATGAAACTACAGATATTATCACGTACTAACATTAATTTAATTCCACCAAACTAGCATACATCAAAACTTACCAGCGACTATCAGGATCGCAACCGCTTTGACTACGTTTTAATTTCACAATATATTTCTCATCTGACAGAATAAAATTATTGTCCTTATCAAAGGCCAACCCGTAAATCCCTTTAATATCTATTACTTTTGTGAATTCACTCTCGTTTTTCACAACTATACCCAAATTTGTACAAACATATAAACGTCCATCGTTATTTTCAGCTATTTGTCGCACAGATACATGTTCGTTCACAGTCTTAATAGTAACATTAACACTATCATAAACATAAAAACCGGTTTTGTTGGCGAAATAAATATCATTGGAAGGCATTATATGAAAACTGTCCACTTCGAAATTTTCGAACTCACTTACTTTCACGAACTTCCCGTCAACATTAATATGCAATTTTTGGTCAGGGTAGGTGATGCAGAATAGATTGTTCTTGAAAAATAGATACCAGATGTTCTTTCCTTTTTCTTTGTAGTAGTCCGCCAGCTTGGTCAACATGTTATATTTGTATATACCGTCGCTGCCTCCTAAATATATTTCATCGTTCCCTTGATCTATTGCGATGGTGCACCCACCTCTAATCCCAGCGATTACTTCAAATTCTCTCGTGTCTAAATTTATAAAGGCAATTTGGAAATCCACATCAGCATACATGTCAGGTGAGGAATAGCTGAAGAACAAAGTATTCGTAGATTTGTGCATGATCAAATTATATGGACGCCCAATATTCGATAAGATGATCTCTTTCTCGTACCATGTATTGTTAATCATGATTTTGTTGCAACGTTTTTTTGGGATACTCCCAAGAGTTGTTGATATAATAAGCACAGTGATTATGTGAGAAAACATTTGATATGAACTACAATATGACCCAAACCTGTGATAACTTAAATTTTTGCACTGCATCTGCACTGATGTCAGATTAAGCAATGACATATTTGTTACTAGTTAACCTTTAAAACAATGGGTGTTTGTTCAAACAAGATTCAAAGAGTTAACGCTTTGCAAAACATCTCCTACAAGTCATCAACCTGTGTGGCCTTTATTCAATGGATCCGTCACTTGTGTATAGCACAAAGTAATCGCCCATTGCTAACAATGTTAATATTATATCTTTCAAAATACTTTTAGCTTATCAATGTCTCTTTGAATCTTTTATTTTCATTTACTCTGCTGTGATCGACTATAGCTTTATAACACGTTCCGGCGACCTGACTTGGACTGAGTCTATAGATTGTATGTTCGTTAGAATACACAATCTGATCGTGTTCGTCAAAAGTAAGCCCAAATGCCTCCTGTATATGAGCTACTTTCTTAATTCTATGGTACGGCTTATCTTCGACGTAAATACCATCGCTTCCACAGAAGTATGTATCTCCGTAGCTGTCTTCAACAATCTGTCTTACGACAATCTCATCGCTTATAACTATTGGTTCTCTTTGAGCCTTTTCAACTTTGTACAGCGCGGTTCGGTTTGAAAAGTAAACATCCTGGTGTTTGGATATAAAGAAGTGGTCTATCTCAAAGTTTTTGGCTTCATTGACAGGTAGGAAATCATCGTTTTGGTAGACTAGAAGTTTCTGTGAAGGATATTCGATGTAGTAAAAGTTTCTTTTGATGAAGAGGCTCCAGATGCTCTTGCCTTCTTCCGCGAAGAACTCCGCTGTTTTTGTGAGGAAATTGTATTTGTATATGCCGTCGTGCCCTCCTAAGTATACATCGTCGTTTCCTGCGTCGTAAGCAATGGCGTAGCCTCCCGGTACTCCTTTGACATCCGAACAGATTTTCTTGTCGATATGACATGCGGTGATTAGGAAGTCTGTGTGTGTACCGTTTCGGACCTGTCAGAGAAAATAAAAGGGTTTTAAGAATGTTTGGAGGTCATATTACCAAAATAAAATGTCATCAACTTTTTTACCTAGCATTTACCTATTTAGCTTTTCTTTTTTTTATTCGAAATAGGTTTGCTCTTGAGTCTGTACTAGACCAGACTCTGACGGATTGTCAGTTTGTGATTTTTGTGTGTATCCTATTTCACAATCGCCAAGTAAATAAAAACTGACTTAACGTAAAATAAGGCATGTACTTGGCACTTATAAAAACACTGCAGTCGTGTAAGGACCTTTCACAATATAATTACAAACATTATAAAGCAGCAGCGAATGCGTTGCGACTTCCAACGCTACAATATGATGTATGGCTCTGGTCGTAAATAAACCGTGTTGTGCGGAATCGGAATTCTTATCACAATGTGTGTGCTGCTGCTCAGAAACTGAATAGGGACGTCCGTAGTTTGGTATAAAATTGTGCTGTTTCAGGCATTTCGTTGATAAAAATAGATGTAATGCCAATGGTCTCAATTTTGGTAAGCAGCAGAAAGAAAGAAAAATAGTATTATCTAAATAAATTTGAAGAGATCGATATACTACAATAGCTTAGAAACGTCAAATTAAACAGCTGTAGGTTTTTTTTGTGTCCAGTTTTTTTTGTGCAGTCTCATCATAATCAGCCAAAGGACGTTCACTGCTGAACATGGGCAGTCTGCTGCGTCTAGTTTGATCCTGCAATCTTTACAAGGTCGTCTGTCCATCTTGTCAGTGGACGTCCTACGCTGCGTATTTGGTCAGAGACAGTTTTGTGCAGTTTAATCCGTAAATTTAAGCGGCGGGTGAACCTTTATGATGTCCCCTCTAAATTGTCAATGGATTTTTAAAAGTTTTTACATCTGACAGCTCTTTAGTTTCGTTTATTGTTAATTGTTTATTGGTTGGTTAGTTTGACGTTTCTAAATCTTGTTGTCTGTCTTTTTTCATTTATTTTAGAGAGAAAGAGACATACATATACTTAAGTTTCAGTCCTTTTTTTAGTTAGGAGTTAATAGTAACTCTTTTATGGATATGTGATTTTCAGCCAGTCTTTTAGCGTTTCTATGTTTCTTCTTTTGTTGTCCTGATGTGAAACTATGTATTTCTTTGTGACGTGTTCTGTATTCGCGACTGCACTTGCACTGAATAACAAGTAATGTTTTATGCACGTGAAAAACGCAAGCTGCATTTTATTGCAACGAGAAAATAGCCACAACCATAACAATAGAGATTAACCTGTTTTTCTTCTCATTAATCTTTCTTACTGACATTATTTGCTAGTAGTAGGGTAAAAATAATTGGAAGCCGTAATAAGTTTTCTGTACTATTTTTGAGCTAATTATTAAACTGGAACAGTATAACTCTACATAAATAAAATAAACAATTAACGATGTAGTCTTCAACTTAATACTTAAAAGTTAATAAATAAAAAAAAAAACTTAATACTTTTACTATAAACAAAATATAGTAATAGCCTAACTCCTAACTCGTACCAGGACAATTTTTCTTCATAAAAAAGATGTGATAAAACTAAAAATCATACCGACTTTTATTTTTGACAAGCGGCTCCCCGTGACTGCGTCCGCGCGATTTAAGTTTGCCCCCTCCCCTCCCATCGCAACGTGATGTTTTATAGCCTATAGCCTTCCCTGATAAATAAGCTATCCAACTCTAACATATTTTTTTAAATCGGTCCAGTAGTTCCTGAGATTATCACATTTATACAAACAAGCAAAATCTTCAGTTTTGGAGAATTACGTAAAGATTATAAGGTAACATAGATTTTGACTGTTCAAATCTACAAAACTATATATTTTAATGCCACCATTTTGTATCCAGGGTTCTAGACAAGCGTTCATCTCTCTTGTAATGTCAATAATACCGTATGCTTACCGTGTGACTAAAGAACAGTAATCCAGAGAACTTATGCATGACCAGATTGTACGGTCTGTCAAAGTTGGAGACCAGCACCTGCCGATCGAAGTACACATGGTTGAAGATGACGCCGTCGCAAACTATCTGCTCTGCCTCGTGACCTCGGAACAGCGAGATGAGGAGGAGTAGACAGATCATAGCCGGAGCTGAAATAAAGGGATTTTTGGTGGAAATGATTTTGATTTAATTTCTATTAATTATAAAGCGGTGTTGGCTAACTTCGCTTAGTGCCCGAAGCCGTTTAAAAGTTACTTTATTATTTGGGGCGGTGACGAATTTCAATAAAGTAAATATCATGAAAATATGGTCCTGGTCATGGTCCACCCGTTCTCAAAGTAAAGTGGTGTTACTATTATGATTTTCTATTGGGTAACATAGAATAATAGAGATGTTGCCGAAAATCGTTTTGAGAACATATACCTACTTCTAGTTCCTAAAAGAAGTCATCCTTGACACACAACTAGCGTTATATTTTTTTTAAGTATATCGGTTTTAAATCGAAATCTTGTCAAGATTACTAGGCTACTAGCGGGGTCACGGGTGGCGGATAGTGAACGGCCAATAGATATGGGGGTTATCTGCGAATATGTCCGGCCCAACAGCGGCAGGATTACCAGAATGTAGTCTAGTGGGATGGGCTACTCTATTAAATGCTACAATATGTCATGGATGTTATATGTATTTAAGTATTTATGGGAGACGCCCCCGCCATTTGGTGTGTTGTCTTGCGCATATTTATTCATTTATTTAATATTCAATGACCATTTTGTGCCATGGTGAGTAAACACCGCCATCAAATAAGCGTTTCCCTGGTGTTGGGTAGCAGCAACATCTGTGCTGGCAGAAGCCTGAAGGCTTTTGTTTTGGTATTAAGAGGCGAGAAACCACCGGTTCTTAAACTGCGGTGTGCAACCCAAAGGCAAGAAGGAAACCACCACACTGCCTTCCCTAATTTGGAGTTTTTATGAAAAAAAACTACATAGAAGAGTGTAATACTTTTTTGATGATGAAACATACTAGTACCTTACCGAAAAAAACATCTTTACAAGTGTTTCTTTTTACTTTAATTAAAAACATAAATATTTGAATTGTGTGCTTCGTACTAACTTATTCATCAATTTAAATTTATGTTTACCAGCACCAGAATAAATGGGCGTCATTATTATTTTTATCAAATTGCTGAAAATTCACAGCCGCGTTATTGTAAACCAATATTTCAGTCTCAAATAAAAACTGAATAGCTATTCGAATTTGAATACCGATAACAAATTTATAGACACGTGCTTTATTGTGTTAAATAAACTCCAGTTATAAAAACGAATTTTTCACTTTGTGAATCAAAACTTTTAGTTTTTTGTGACAACCTTTTTGGTGTAAATCCAGTACAAAATAGGGAATCAAATTGGCACATATACCAGAGTGATTCAATTCTAACGATTAACTACACGGGTAAAACCACCATGTTCCAAGTTGATCAATATTATAATTTAAGATATCGTATTTAACTAGTAATTTAAATAGTATTTAACTATACTATTTTCATTTAAAAAAACTGTGTTACAGTCATTGTTACAAATGATGTTGCAATATGCAACATTTTCATTAAATATTAGTTTTTCATATAAATAGGGACAGACAGACGTACAACGAAGTGATCCTAATAAGGGATCCGTTTTTTACCTTTCGAGGTACGGACCCCTAAAAATACTATAATAATGTACTAATATAATATTACAGGTATAAAACAACTGAATAAGTTATTCTGGATTCATTCAGTTAGTCAGGATAAATATAAATGGTACATAATTTTACTAAAATATTTCAAAATCTTACTTTGTCTTTCGTTCAATTTGTTTCAATACGTGTTTGTCTCGAAGCTGAAACTTCAGCTAAAACCTTTTATACACTAGTTCGTGAAAGAAAATAAATCTGTATTTAGCGACCGACTAGCGAGGAATCTGTTAAAACTGTAAATAAATGTGTGGATGCACGTTTTGTTTATATATTATTGTTTACATTGTGACACAGTTGTGTATTATTTCCATTACAAACAGTGAGAGAAACAATTAGGTAGTTCTGTCTCAGTTGCATAAGCTAAACAAATGACGATAATATTGACTGATCAATGCAATGCTCGAATACAAGAAATGTATTATGGTAACAACATCGAATTCAGCATTTCTTTTTTATATTACCAGATCAATTTCTATTACTCAATTTTATATAACAAGAACGTTATGTTTTTATTTAACTCGTCAAGTATGTGTAAACGAGACACAATAAAAATTCCATTGTTATGCGACTCGCGGCATTCGTTTGATACCTGACTGATTAAGTAAAATGAACCTATTTCTTGTGAGAACAATTTTTTTTAACCCTTATTTGTCATCTCAAAAAAAATACTTACACATACCAAAAAGTTATATGCGTCTTAAAGTTAAATGGCATTTTAAGCTGCAGTCTTTAATAATTAAATTTGAGTTTGAGTTAAAAAAAAATTGAAACCTCAATCTCATTTTTAGGAAGATCATAACAAAGTTGTAAGCTATCACTACTAACATCCAAACCACTAGCATCAGCTACAACTTTCTATTACCAAAGACCAAGGTAATTCGCAAAGCAAGTTCATAATAAATTCAGATTGCCACTACATTCTGCGCGACCGCGCATTACCTAACTCGCGTAATTGCCGCTTTACCGCGTTTTGTTTCTGTGCATCACGAGGTGGTTTACTCGTGTAGGTTAAATGTAACAGCCAGACCAATTTTACTTAAAAAGTACTTGTGAGGTACAAACGGCTTTTCATGAAACATGGCTAAGAACGCTAGGAATAATTTAACTATGTTACAAAAATTTAACCGAAAATTGGTGCATCCTTTGTTGATCATTTGGGAGTTATGATACCGCAGAACACTGTCACTCTAAGCTTATAACACCCCAACCAATATTTAGCTTCGGGGACTATCCTACTACTATTATAAAGGCGAAAGTTTGTAAGTATGGATGTATGGATGTATGGATGTTTGTTACTCTTTCACGTAAAAACTACTGAATGGATTTGAATGAAACTTTACCACAATATAGCTTATACATCAGAATAACAAATAGGCTACAATTTTTGAGGTTTCTAATGTGAGGTCGTAAAAATAACACATTTTTTGCGCTACTAGACGAGACGAACCTGAAGTCCACGCGAACGAAGTCGCGGGTAAAAGCTAGTAAATTAATATAACAATAGGTACTGTAGTTAGCTTAAAGATTGACTATTATTACAATCGTGTTTGGATGAGTGACCATTTTGATCATTTAAGTGACGTATATCACGAAAATCTCTGAGCTTCGGAAGGCACGTTAAGCCTAGTCAGAGGCTCTATAAAAGGCTTGATAAAATCTGACAGCAAGGTTGGTCGCTTGCCTTGCAACACCCCTTCACCAATCCGCACTGAGCCTAGTAGAGTATGGCTCTAGTATGGCTCTACCAGCTCATACGTGAACTGAGTACTTTATTAACTATCATTTAAAGAGCTTGCTGATAATTTTGGGCTATGCCACAACGTGGCTTAAACAAACATAGCCATTTTGCTAAAATTGGCGAATTAAAACGCATGCAGTTTCGTGCTATACTAAACAAGACAAAGTGTGCATTAGACTTTCTATGTAGTTTCATCTCTGATTTATAAAGCATTTTGCTCAGCGCTTATTTTATATACGGATGTGGAATGGACACAGAAAAAGTTACTTTTATTCGTTTGATTCGCGAACATTTTCCAGACATACATAGTTTATGCGGAAAAAAATATTAAAGATTAAACATAGAGCAGGCGCTCACAATTACCATACCTACAAAATACGAAAGGGGGTTGAGGGTTCCGTGCCAACTTTAACTGAATTACTTAAGGATTTTGTTGAAAATATCCTATATATCAAAAACTACCGGTTCGATCTCGGTCCAACCAATGGAAAGCGCTCAATGTTTTGCATTCCGCGTACACCATTCATTATAGTCACACCCATGAAATAAAATCAATCAAAACATGCGTTTAGTGAAAAAAAAACAGTCAGTCCAATAAGTAAGTTACAAATATACATATACATTAATTAATTATACTCAGTTTTTAAGTTTCATTTACTAGGAAGTTTAGAAGACTATCCTACTTATTTAAATAATATTAAGTTAAGAAGACCCAATTACAGCTGCGTCGTTTATCTTGCTAATTTTGTCCTCGAGGTATTATCATGTGAAACCAGCGATTCTTTGTCACCCGTAAAGATGTGAATACACTGGAAGCGAGACCATAATTAGCCACTCAGGTAATCAAATCAAATCAAATCATTTATTTACTTTGAGACACGGCACATAAGATGGATACATTATGATGAGAATAAATAATCGACATGACTGTCTCGCCATTGTATGGCATGTAAAATTTATAAGTAGATAGAGAACATTATTATTAATATTATTTCATAGATTACTATTATATTATTTTAAATTGCTTTATTAAAGTTATATTATTTAGTCCATTCCTTAACACTATACAAATTACATTCTAAAAGCCATTCGAACAATTTCTTTTTAAATAATATTGGACCCAGTGTTTTAATATTTTCTGGTATTTTATTGTAGATTTTAATACACATATTTAAACAATTTTTTGCATAAAGAGCAGTTGGGAGAGAGAGTTTGCTGGGAGAAAAATGCAACACAAGTCGATCGGGATTTCTCTTATTTCGAGGATAGACATCACGAGCTTTACAAAATAAACCAAGATTATTTTTAACAAATTACAAATTTCAAATATGTAAAGGTAATGCTATTTAGACATAAAACGTATAAAAAAGGCAAACTTCCTGACGTTAACGTTTTTCCTTATTGTTCCCAGTTGCGTAATCGATAGTTTACTCAACTAATAGTTAAATGTCGTACCTGCGGTTAAATATTTACGATTTTGCGCGTTTTAAAGTAAAAACACCTTAACCAACGCACATTAAAATAGCCATTTCCGATATTTGACGACGACGCGTTTGGTGTAGTGGTAAGCGCTCCCGACTCACGCGTCGCGGGATCGAATCCCGCAAGGGGCAAATGTTTGTGTGATGAGAAGAGAAAAAATTAAGAACTTATTGATAATGATAAAAATTTAAGAAATTTATAATAAGTTGCCTGACGACTAGAAATTACTTGACGGAATATTTTAAAAAAAAAAAGTTAGTTCATTGGCTATTGACGTACTGTTTCTGCAACCTTAAAGATTACTTTGATTGGAATTAGATTTTAATTAATATTATTTAACGTGGAAAAAATGCATTATGGGTTATGTGGGGCTCTCCTCTCCAGAAAATAAGTAGAAGAATATTATTATTATTAGCCAGACCGAGCTACGAATCTTTCAGTAGATTCTCAGGTTTAATAAGCCGCCCTATTTAATCACAACAAAGCAGCCGACAGCAAATTTGTTTACCTCTGAAGTAACCTGAAGTGACTAACCTATTTAGTTATAATTAACACTTGTACAAAAGAGCTTTGGAAGTATAATACCACCTTCTTTTGGTTTCTTTATTTCTGTGGAGGAAGCCATTTGTTTCATCTAATTTAACGTTATTTTGTTTGTGTGAAGAAAAGAAGGTTTTATTCAAAGTGTAAGTGAAATTGGATTGAGAATGCTTTGTGGTAATTAGTTAAAGTCTTGAGAACTTTGTTCCACTGAAAATTTAATTTGTTTGAAGGATATTTCAAGGAAATAGAGTTAGCGCGATGTTTTTTTATAATACGTATTATTATGTATTTTGGCAACTACTTACTAACTTTTTTTGGTAAACGTACATAGTTCGTAGGTGTCCCTCGTCCCTAGGAAGAAGGACAGGTTCGTAGCCTCGTAGTAGGCTCATCAAACACTCTCGAGGTCATAACCACATTTCCACCTGCTTTATGAACCAAAATCACTTAGACATTTCTTTGAAGTGACGGCCGTTTTACTTCGTGTTGTGTGTAAGCGGTTTTTGTACGAAAAGTAGGGACCCAGAGATCGCAAAACCGTTTACCTATTTAAATTGTATTGTTTTCATGTTTATAATAAACAATATATTTATCAATACCAAGGTATTTATCATCAAAAACCTTTAAATTAAATTAAACTTTTCGGAATTCTATGCAAAAATTTTAACATTAGTAGTGACGCCCTTCTAACTACGAGTACTGAGCCAGTGCAGCGGTCAAACGTTTGATTCCCGCAAGGGGCAAATGTTGGGTAATGTGCACGAACATTTGTACCTTTGTCATAGATGTTAGATGTATTTAAGGATTTATGGGAAACGCCCCCGTCATAATCGTTGTCTATGTAGTACTTCGTAACATAAGGAAGAGCCTGATGAGAATTGTCTGGCACATATTTATATTTATTTATTCAGTACTGCAATACCTAAGTTGTGACATGTAGATAGTGATCCTGATTTATATGCTCAGATAACATTTTCGCGAAATAGAAATAGACCCACAATGTACTACAAGTCTGACAGGGCTTAGAGAAGTGATTTATTTACGTTGAAATGATTAGAGTGAGTGTGTAGTTCTGTTGCAGGAAAATAGGGGAATGTTCGTCCTATATTACTGTTTAAGGAATAGGCAAATGTCTTAGAACCGGCTCCATGGTTGATAGTCAGCTCATCCAATAGTTAAAAGTCGTTATTGCAGGTTCAATAATTACAATTGTGTGTGCTTTGAAAAATACGTTCACCGATGGTCAATAAAACAGCTATTTTTCTAAAAACCCAAATAGGCAAATAGGTGGGTAGAAAAGGGGTTGTATCTCCAGCTTCACGAACGTTTGAAACACAAAATGGACGCAAATAAAATGCCCCAGGTCAATATGACCCAGAGCAATGACGCCTGGTTAAGGTGCTATTCTCGTCTTTTTCTCAGCAAGATCTTCAATTTTAATTACAGTTTTTGCCAACAGTACGTTTCTATGCCCCATTAGACTGTCTCATTATCATCCACAAACCTACGCTCATTATATTTTTCCGGTTTCTACCTTACAAGAGGCTTTGAGTGTGACATACGTGTAGGCAGACTAATGTCATGCTTCAGATGCTGTGAAAACATTTGTTTTGTACCTATAAATAGAATTCGGGGTGTTTAAGAAACGTTAACAAACAATCGCCAGTTGTTTAAAAACAAAAATATTTGTAATTGATGCTGTCTCGTCTTAAATTAATTTAAACGCAAATGGTTAAACGTTTGTATGTAACTTGAATATGATGCATATTGAGCCTGCCAAACCTTTAAAAATCTGAGTGACGTATTACCTTAAAAAATAATATTATTTAAAACTTTATTGCACAAATAAGCAAAGCAAGGTGGGCTAATGCTAAAAGCATTATATCTCCCAGTCATACCTTTAGGTCATGCAGAGAGATTGTTATGGGTGCAGGAGAGTGTTGTAAATAGATATTAATAATATCAATGAATAAAATAAATTAACAATTTGATTTTAAAAGATCGCAATGTACAACGAACATCAAAATTGTTGACAAAATTCGCCAAGCAAAAAAAACTGACTTTACCTAGTAATATTAATTTGAAAGAACTTCCAAAATGGCCTACTTTACCCACATTCATTTGAGCCTTACGAAAATCTTAAAGGGCCACACTTTTCAGACTAATCTCACATGAAAGGTTACACATGAAAGGGACTTTACTGATTTATTCATAGTGTTACACGCAGCCCGAAATCGATTTGACGGGGCTATAATCCTAAAATGGCAGAGTCATTTAGCTAGGCCTTTAGTAAACTACTCTTTTAGACCTTTAGGTATGATTTTCTAGACAAAATTTTAACACCATTGAACACCAGGTATATCCTTATTAAATAATAATAATAGGCCCCTAGCCGATTTCGACTACGGTGGCAAGTCATAACGACTAACCGACTGCGCGGGACATATTATAGTGCACAAGTGTATGCGCAAACACAGGTGTACTCTCTATTCCTTTCACTCTCACAGCCCGATGGGACAGCAATCTGACACGACCGGAGAAAGATCGGGCGCAGGACCAACGGCTTTACGTGCTTTCCGAGGCACGGGGGTGAAACACCGCCAACTTCCAAACTCCGGGCTACCCTGAGAATTTCTGAACAGAAAACCCCAGGTACATATTTTTAGCTCGACCCGGAAATCGAACCCGGGACCTCTGGCGCAGCCGCCGCTTTAAACCATAGTCGAAATCGGCTAGGGGGACTAATATTACATCCATAATAATAACAACATAGATCGGACGTTCACCGACAAGGTGGACAGACGACTTTGTATGGATCACACTGGATGCAGACCGCTTGCGACCAGTTGCTGTGTAAAACCTTTGTCGGGAGACCTATTCCACAGTGGACGTCCATTGGCTGTTAATGATGACGAAAAAGATAATTGCTTTGTTGTTTAATTTCCACAAAGACAACCATAAAAAGTTGCTTCATAGCGTTTGATCGTTGTCTGGTACTTCGTAACACAAGGAAGATAATCCTTGCCACGAAACCAGACAATTGGTGTGTTGTCTGGCGCATTTATTATTTAATTTATTCATATCCAAAACAGAATATCGTTTTTTAACTATTTTATGTGTCTACAGTTCTCTTCAGGCCCACACTGTTTACATTCGGAAAGTGACCGTCGCCTTTTACATCCAATTTTTCTCCCGACCCGACTCCAAGATCTGTCACAATCAAACTCCACTTTGGACCCGAAAAGGGTGCAAAAAAGTTACTTACACTTAACTAAAGCGGTATGGAAATTTGCGCCTAATATCCCGACTGTCCTTTTTGTAGGACGATACAAAAGATGTAGGGCTAATGGAAGAGCGTTTTTTGAATACTGAACGCACCTTTGAAGTGTTTTGGGTTTAAAGTGGACTTGCTTTTGTTGAGAGGTATTTTTTACCTTTTAAATGTGTTGAAAAATTTTGTTCAATCGAAAAAATAAGTTTTATTATATTCTCTTGTGAAGTTATTGGTGAACTTCGGGCCGCCCGCGCAGGCGATACCGCGTTCCTCTAGTTGGCTCGTGACCAAGACTATTGCAAATTGCAACACAGCCAAAACGTTGAGCAGTGAGTAGCATTTACTCATATTTAATCCTCTAAATAATATTAAAGTGGCTTTTCAGTCACACTTAAATAGCTGAATAGTTTGTCCGTTTGTTTGATCGCGCTAATATCAGAAACTACTGGTCCGTTTTGAAACAATATTTTAGTATTGATAGCTTATTTATCAGAAGAGGCTATTGGCTATAAAACATCACGCTACAGCGGGAGAGAAAAGGCAGTAAAAACGCAAGGACGTAGTTGCGAGGGCCATATCCAGTGTGTGTCATATCCAGCGAGCTCTATACCCCTTAAACGGTAGGTCACACCGAAAAACGCGTAACTCCAGCTGGTACAAAAACTCAGATGAATGGAGTAACCACCATTAGTTAGCTCAACCGCCATTGTAGGCCGTTTCCAGATAATTTGAGGCCGAATTACACGTGTTTTTTCTCTGTCTTTATATAAGGGAAGACAGTGACAAACATTGATAAGGTATGCCAATTTTTTTTTATTAAGTATCCTTTGTTCATAAGCGCCCAAAATAAAAGCGGTAGATGAGAGGGAACTTTAATTAAAATAATTAATAACTAATGACTGTCTTAAAAAGTATTACTTTTACTTTCGTCAAATGTTATCAAATAATAAATGTTAAGTGTTCTAAAAATCATGGTTACTTACTTAAAGCGATATAAAATTATCTCTTTGCTCTTTTTCTCTGTAGTTTCCTAGAAATACGTTTAACGATATAACTCAAAGAGTATAAATCCCACTTTGATACTTAATCTAAGGTCCCAAAAGAATTACGCTCATAAAATATTAAAATAAATAAATGGAAGTCCCGTAAATCACTTCAGTGAATAATTTATTAGTTGGAAATGTGTATAAATAATGTATTTAGTATCTAAAGCTTTCGCACGTTAATTTATTCAGGAAGCATAAGGTTGGTTCCGGTCTCAAACGCCAGGCCAAGGTACAATTATGTTCATCAATAAGCCTTTCTTATTATTTTAAATGCTAATTTGTTATGCTAAACAGAGGTACCGATATTGACAGGGTTGAAGTATGTAATTATTATAAATAGCCCTAAAGTCTGCAGATAACCTTTATATCTTACGGGCGATTATTTTGTTTTCAAAATGCTTTAGTCTGGTATTCATTAACATCATTATTAACAGCCCCGGTGGCGCAGCGGTTAGAGGGTCGCATTTTTATGCGACGGCTGCGCCAGAGGTCCCGGGTTCGATTCCCGGGTCGGGCCAAAAATATGTACCTGGGTTTTTCTGTTCAGAAATTCTTAGGGAAGCCCGAAGTTTGGAAGTTGGCGGTGTTTCACCCCCGTAAAGCCGTTGGTCCTGCGCCTTTTCTCTCTCCGGTCGTGTCAGATTGCTGTCCCATCGGGCTATGAGAGTGAAAGGAATAGAGAGTGCACCTGTGTTTGCGCACAAACTTGTGCACTATAATATGTCCCCCGCAGTCGGTTAGTTGTCATGACTTGCCACCGTAGTTGAAATCGGCTAGGGGGACTATTATTACTATAATTAACAACCTAAGACCCATTGCTGAACATAGGCCTCTCCCATAGTTATTCACAGCCACCGGTCGCAAGCTGTCTGCATCCAGTGTGATCATGCGATCTCAACAAGGTCGTCGTCCATCTTGTCGGTGATGCCCTACGCTTCACCTTCCATTTAAGAGTTTCCAATCTAGAAAATTTCTGCCCCAAATGCCATAAGTTCTTCGCGCTATGTTCCCTGCCCATGCCACTTGAGCTTACTGATTCTGAGGCTGGTGTTAGTACGGAAAATTTTATAAGCCTTATGGAATGTTTCATATTAATTATAGACAATCTTTTTCAGACTTTGATTATAACATTTTTAATGTCTTAGCTTCGTTTCCAATTGGCGGTCGTAATAGAATTTGAAAACTTTTTTTATATTTCTATTTTGAAGTAATAACTAACTGCTTAGTTTTATAACCTGCTGGAAGCATCAGATCACTATACATACACATACTGGGGCAATCAATATAATGGTATTTATTGATAAATAATCTTCTCTTCTCTTCCCCCTTCTAAATACATAACATAAATAAAAATTATGTGAGACCACTTTTATAACTCAAGGAAGTGTGGAGCAATTTTAATGTTTATTACTTTGTTGGATTTGTCTGGGCCCGGATAGGAATGAAAATAAAAGGGGGTCGGGGCGGGACGGGACCGGGGGCGAATCGGACACTGCTAGTTTTTCAAAATAAAAATAGCCCTTCAATAAAAATGTGTGGTCAATTTATTAGTTCTAATTCACATCAGCTTTTTAGACCTACGATTTTGACTTAATTGAGAAGTTCAAGTCAAATATTCAGGGCTGTCAAAGATGCAACGGCACTTCACTCAGAGTGCTGTCCGGCGACTACTTTGCTCAATCGTATAAAGAGCAATCAACAAGTCAGCTTTGCGGGTGCTAGGGTTGCCACGTGGAAGAATCGTTATTATTTATTTTATTAAAAAAACCGTGAGACAGATTTTTTATATTATATATTTTATAACAACTCAACACGCAACACCAGGCGGCGTATTGCGATCCAACTTAATCCGTTCAATTCCGAGGCACTTCAATTCCGACTCAGTGTAAACGAATATTATCAATATAATAATATTATAGTAATACTACAATGGTATGAATATTAATATTCGTTTATTATAGTAATATTATCAACATAATGCGAAATTGCAATAAGAATTGCTAATTTGACAGAAAATCAGAGCGTTTTAACTGTCAAAACTGCATCGCAATACGCCTCCAGTCCGTCAAAATAGTGAAAGTATTATTCGATATTTAAATTTTCTATTATTGTATATATCATTAAATAAGAAACCATAAACTTGTGAAAGGGCTGGATCTGAAGTAGTAATTTCGGTTTATTTATTTATTTGTATGCTAGTTTTTAAATTATTTATTCTACGGACCTGTAAAACTTATATTGTAATGTCTTGACTGCCTCTGATGCAGCGGTTAGTTCGCTGGTCACTTGTGTATTTACGCACACTTCTGGGCACGAAATACTGAGCCATTTCTTTTTGTTGCTCTGTTTAGTATAGTGCTAACGTAAATTATTTATTATATATATGAATATTTCTCAATTAAATTTTATTTATATTCATCTTATCAATAATCCAAATTATTAATTTATTTCATATTTGAAATGTAAGCGTTTATGACAGTAGCCTTCTGTTTCACATCCACGGAAAATGTTGTTGGTGTGTACTAGTACCTACGCATTAATTTCTATGTAAACCACTTTTGTACATTACCGTTTGTGTTCTTCCAATTAATAAATAAAAATGTCTGCTGAGAGGAGCGAATCGGTAGGAGAATATTATTGTCATGTGTAGCCTGAATTTAGAAAAATAAAAACTAACCCTTACACATGACACACGAATATTTTACCGACGTATATCTTTTATCAGCGACAGCCCTAGCACTAGCTGTCTCGAATAGTCTAATGGTTGTAGTGAAAATCCCCTCGAGACGACAATATGGCCTCATTGAAAGCCTTCGCCTTTGCTGGACAAAAATATGTGCTTAGTATTTTAAAGATATAACTCAAAGGAATCGTGCTTTATCAAAGTGCAGTTCTGTACCATTGTGTGTGTGGAATTGGATTTCTATTTATTATTTTATTTTATTTTTAAATTTTTGGAAATTTACAGTTTAAACATGATTGCTTAAAATTATATATGAAATGAAGGCAATTTGCATGTCCCCCTGGTGGTTATAAATAAATTAAATTGTTGTTAATGTGTATGGGTTTTATGTTGCCTGAAAAAAGATTTTAAATTAAAAAAAATAAAAAATAAATTAAAATTTATAAATTTGGAAGTAAAAAGCTAGAAAATTAATAATACTTATGTCACTTAAATTAATAAAGCTTTACTATCACAAAAACTAAGCCAAGTTCAACATTTTAAAAAGGAACTCGTAAGCCATGCGTTTCTAACGTGACTTGCACACTAGTACACAACAATTCAAAGTCATGAATAATACAGATTTGATAGTAATGTTTCTGGGTTGCTTGAATTTGTGGATAGTAAGGAGAAAAGCTAGAATGTAAAAATATTATTACAAATATACTCGTACATGTAAGATAGTCGTGTTAGTTGCACCACTCATAACTTGAGAACAAGAGGACGGATTATCGTGATTTTTACTTTGTTGTATTTGTCCTTGCCCCAAATAGGACATAGGGTGTAACGAAATTGGCCGAGACTGCTCATTTGTATTTGTATTTTCTCACTCCAATTTTAATTTCCTCGAATATGACTTAAAAGAGTCATGAAAACCTTTGTATATACAGTATAATCCTTATAACTAGTCTTTGTCACAACACTAGTGCTACCATAAATCCAGATTTACGGCGTACCTAGACCCTTTTTACTTTACCGGCCATCCTTCATACTAATAGGCCATCGCACCGTCATATTCACTAATCTACGTGGAAGAGTACTGTTACGCACTTCACACTTGAAGGTAAATAGATATGGATAGGTAATGTGTAGGGAGCAGAAAGTGTCGATATCGAGGAGTTCCGTCCTATTAAACTGTTATATCAAAAATGAAAGAAAGAAAGAAAGAAAATACATTTATTCGACTCACAAATACATATACAATACACTGACTCGTAAACACATACACAATAAACAAACACACAGACAGACACACACACACACACACACACACACACACACACACACACTTACTTAACATCATCGAGTATGAGTCGAAAGGCATTTATCGTGGCAGCTTTTCTTTAATCATTCAATTCAATTCAATTAATCAACACTGATTTTCAAAGGGTGCCTTGATGACTTATCCGGCCATGATTGTGCATAAAAGATAGTGTAACTCCCGTTAGTGTTTTCTAGTACTTACTACCCTATTTAGATTCGAATTTCTGTCTTCAAAGATAGAGTGAACCGTCGTGTGTAAATAAATACTTACATCTACAAAAGTACCAAAATATCAGATTTTTTTTTTACATTTAAGTAAATAAGTACCTCATTAAGTCAGAACTAAGTCTTTATTTTATAGAGAACTTTATAGAGAACACAGTTACAAAGATCTTAAAAACTATCTATCATGTTATCTAATATGTTATGATATGTTATGATCTATGAAACATGTCTCTTCACTACACATTCCAAGATATAGTATTCACTCGCAGAAATACTGCAAACATTTGTTGTGTTGCCGTTAAAAATGACGCCTATTCTTATTCATTACTTGAACTAGCGTTACTTTTTCGTGCAAAAAGGTTTCAACTCCGACAGCTACGGTGACACCATGTTTTGAACTCTACGGAATATGAACACATTAGTTCACAATTTTGACAATTTAAGGTGTCTGCGCCGTGGCATGTTCCCACTAGACCGTTCCGTCACCGACTAACACCGTCGCGTGTCATGCACGGAGCGTGTCAGCAGCAAAACACGCTCTCGCTCTAACTCCATATAACGGCAAGACAGAACGCACGTACGTACATCCGTTCAGTGGGTATAGTAGAGCGTATCGTGTTTCGTGTCTGATACGCTCCATGGTCATGGTTTGATACGGGGTAGTGGGCCCAGACCTTAAGGAATTATATTCCTGTAACTAATTCTCTACTTTCTTCTATCTTCATAACAACAGTTTAGTTAGAACATCCATAGACCCTTTATCGCCATCTGTCAACCCTCTGAATACATTGGTGCGGAAAGTTTTTCGGGCGATAATCGAAAAATAATAAATATCAGGCGCCACTATCCCTACCAAACGAGTGTTTAATCGGAAAATTGCTTCCTAGCCCGAAGATGTAAAAATTGAAGCTGGAAATGACAAGATATAATGGGTAAAATATTACGGTTTGGATAGAAAAACTAACGGCCGTCAGATCATGTTTGCAGTTCGATGTATGTAGTTTGAATTGCGAAAATTATTTTGCTTAGCTTATGGAAATAAGTGGCCTTACTACAAATTACTAAACTAGGCTTGGACAACTGTTTAAATATATTATGGCCAATTTAAAATCAACGTCAATGAGGTCACATGACATAAAGGTACATACATTCCACAGTCACATAACATTTAAACAGTAGTTCAAACCTTGTTTATCTAATTGTGATAAGGCCGAAGGTCTTCATAAGCATGACTTTAAGCAATAGAGTTCTCTAATTAGAATAGTAAGACCGGTTTTCTTAAGAAATGTCATAGAATTTTCTTGTTCGTTAACTAAAAAGGCAATAAGCAATAGCTTTGAGTAAAAAAAGAGTGCATTTTACTGTCTAGTATGGATTCCTGCACTACGTTTTTAAAGGTTTTTCAATACATTTCTCCCTTCAAGATTACAATTTCTATTTGTGCCTAAAAAAAAGGTATTAAAAATGACGATTCTTCATAAAATATATCTGTGTCCCGCCCGGGCAGGACCTAAAATATTAAATTACATTTTCATCTATTGACATTCAATTTCGTCCCAATTTCATCCTTACACCGGTCGTTATGAAAGAGGATCTTTTTACTGCCAACACTTACCTTTGCTTTGTTAATTAACTTTGCAAGCATATTGATATTACATAGAAAGTTATCAAATTTATTTATAGAATTTGTTTTTGTAAGATTTTAGTGTGTTTTGAAGGCGGTTTATTTAACCATCTACACGCTGGCTAAATCCTTCAGGCCAATCAGCCTAACCTCATTTCTTCTGAAAACGCTAGAAAGACTGGTGGACAGATATCTAAGAGATGAGGTGCTTAGAAACATAACACTTCACCCACAGCAACACGCATACAGGAAAGGCAGATCGACAGAATCAGCACTACACATGGTAGTGCACAAAATCGAGTCAGCCATCAACAACAAATCATCAACACTGGCCGCTTTCATTGATATAGAAGGGGCTTTTGACAAAACCATGCACAACAGCATCAACCATGCCCTAAGAAAACTAAAGGTAGAACCAGTAATAGCAAAATGGATAAACGAGCTGGTCAGCAAAAGGGCAGTCCAAATAACCACACACACTACCACGCGTGCAACAGTAGCTAGGGGATGCCCACAAGGTGGCATCCTATCTCCGCTCCTATGGAACATAGTGGTAGATAGCCTCCTGAGCAAACTAAATGAAAGAGGATACACTACTGTTGGATATGCGGATGACTTAGCCATACTGATAAACGGAAACGCGGAAAACCTCCTATGCAGCATAATGCGTGCCGCCTTCCAGATAGTAGAAAAATGGTGTGACGAGCACCAGCTGTCAGTAAACCCGAAAAAGACAGAACTCATCCTTTTCACCAACAAAAGGAAGTTACCAGAACTACAGCTACCAAAACTGTTTAACACCGAATTAGTTCTCTCATCACAAGTGAAATATCTGGGCATCACTTTAGATAGTAAATTAAATTGGGGGAGCCATATCGATGATAAAATGCAGAAGGCCTGTATAGCTTTCTATCAATGTAAGCAACTTGTTGGCAAGAAATGGGGTCTAAACCCAAAGATCACACTGTGGCTATACACATCAGTTATCAGGCCTTCGCTTACCTATGGATCGGTTGTATGGTGGCCCAGAACGCAACTGACCACGATCAAATCAAAACTTCAAAGCCTACAACGTTTAGCAAGCGTCGCAACCACAGGTTGTATGAGAACCACTCCATCAGCCGCGCTAGAGTTTCTCCTGAATTTAAGACCGCTTCATCTGGTAATCCAGGAGGAAGCAAGGGCAGCTGCCCTTAGACTCAGAGCGAACGGATTATGGAAACAAAACACAGTGACTACACATTCAAAAATCCTAGATAGGACTCTAAAGGAAAGCCGCTTTTGGACGCACCTATGGACAGAATACTAGGCCAACATGTCTTCGACAGAAATTACAATATCCAACTCACTGAAGAGCCCAGGGACAGCTCAGGCATAAAGGAGGTTCGGATATACACAGACGGTTCCAAAACCTCACAGGGTACAGGAGCTGGAGTCTTCTCGAATGACCTAAATATTAATATATCAACTACTCTTGACAAGCTGAATACAATCTTTCAAGCAGAATGTATCGGCATCACCAGAGCAGCACAGGCGGTTGCAGCCAGAGACGTAAAAGACCAACACATTAAAATCGTCTCGGACAGCGCATCGGTGCTCCAGGCCCTACAAAACAATAGCATCAAATCTGTCCTTATTTGGAAGTGCCACAAAGCACTCCAATCCATAGCAAGCACAAATAAGGTAACCTTGCAATGGATCAAAGGACACAGTAACTCACTAGGCAACGACGCTGCCGACGAACTAGCCAAGAGGGGCTCGGCGACAACAGTATATGGCCCGGAACCATTACTACCTATACCGCAGGCCCAAATAAGAACTTGGCTACGTGCAGAAACCGAAGCAGCACACCAAGCAGAGTGGAGAAATGGTGAAGGTTGCAGGCAAACAAAGAACGCAATTCCGGAAGCTTCGAAAAGGCTTGCCCGCAATCTCATCCGGTACCAAGAGACAAACTGCGCATGGTTATAGGCACTATAACTGGCCATAGTCTCTTAAACAAACATCTATTCACAATAGGTGTAACAGACAGTCCCCTATGCAGAGGTTGCATGGGGGCAGAAGAAACACCACAGCATGTGCTCATGGAGTGTATGGGTGTGGTGGAACAACGGGCAAACTTTCTCAAATCCCCGGCAACATTCCCAGAGGTCTTTAGCAATCTAGGCAGCTTGCTAGCCTTCTGGGAGAGCCTGGGGTGTTTAGAATGAAAAAAGAGGGATATACGTACAATGGCCCAATCGTGAGGCTAAGTGCGGAAACACCCCAGCCAAACTAACTAACTAACTAACCATCTAATAACTAGCGGTCCCAGCGAACTTCGTTTCATCCCCAGCCCCGTCCCGCCCCGGCCCCGTTTTATGGGAATTTTCTTTGCTATAAACCACACGAAGCCCGAGACTTTCCAACGAATGCAAAACCGTGGAAATCGGTTCGTGCATTCTGGAGTTATAACGTCAGGAAGGAAAACCCGACTTATTTTTATATAGTAGAAAAAAATAATACAGAGACATGAATAGATAGATATAGTATATTAAATAGATATGTATAATATAATATGACAATTATTACATGAAATAAGGAAGAAAATCTTATCGTAAAAAATATAATATGATTACTAAAATAATATCATAACCATCTTCGACTTTATCTTAGTCGCACTTGGCTTAGTTTAGCATCAAAAAAAATTAAATGAAATGGTTTCTAGCTCAAAGGATTAGCATAGCTATCCAACGCGGCAACGCAGCCAGCATTATAGCCTTCTTTCCACAAGGAAATGGTTTCGTTTTTCAATAGGGTAGTCTTATTTTTTATGTTGCATGTCTTAGTTTTATTTTTTTCTTATTTGTTATTAATTAAATTAAATTAAATTTATTGCGTATAGAAACAAGTATGTACAAAGATCTTAATATCTAATACAGGTTTCACACATCTGCCTTTTCAGGTGTAAACACATTTTAGTGAATATAAATTACAAAAAAAATGTTTTTAAAATATGTTATATTTTTTGTGTTCAAGAGCAACACATTCATACATAAAATGAACTTATACCCTTATGTAGTAACTCGTGCATAGTCCAAACATCCCACATTACACGAGTGTCACAGTATATCTGGGGCACTCATAAGCTCACTGCAAGTGTCAGGGCACAACTCAGGATCCGTGTCAATGGGGTCATGTCACCCCCTACACAGAACAGCTTTAATACTATGGTAGTAGGTACAGTTAACAGTAAAGGAAGGCCATTCATTCTTATTCATTCTTTATGGCATGTTCAACCATCAACAAATAAGTACTAACGAATACTTCAAATATGGAACGTCCTTATGTAGGAAGTAGTAGACAGATGACGCTAATGGGAACTTATTCAGACATTATGAAACAGTAACATTTTAGTCACCTTACATAGCGGTCCCCCGCGATTTGAAGAAATATTCTCCATACAAACGTCTAGGAACTATTTAGAACAAGGTAAAAGGCCCTCCGCCTTTTTAACCTTCTTCAAAAAATATTCCTGGGATAAAAGCTAATAGTTAATAATAGCTAATAGTTTTTTTTAGCTAATGATTTTCTCGATTCGTTAAAACATCGGTCGATTTTTGTCATGTAACCAACAGAGTAATTATATAAGGTCACCTCGTTTTAAGTGATAATATTTAAAGGGCTGATTCACCACAATAAATTAATCATTTTTTGTAGAAAACACTTTGGGGTTTTATCGGCTAGTTTTTGAGAAAATTTGAGACTAAGGTAATATTTTTTTTCAGATTTTATTTTTTTATTAATTAAGGTTAAGCTTAAAGAAATGAATGGTTTGGGCATTGAATTGAGAGAGGCGAAGCCGATGAAGTATATAACTTTTTAAATTGTCAGGGTGCTGTTTTAAAAAAATGATTTTGCCTTGGCTCAAGAAAATAATAAAAATGAAATCTCGATTTTCCAAAAAATAATGATAGTGTTTTGTTTCTATGATGTTTACAAAGACACTGTTAAAATATTATCACTTAAAATGATTTGACCTTATATTTTATTAGTCTGTTTTTCTTACAAAACCAGTATCATTCGTCTCATCACCAGCATCTCTGGCAATTACATATTGATTCTAAAAAAAAGTCGAGTCACAAATATTTCTTTCATATTTTATCCTATGTCCTTTCGCGGGATTAAAATCTTCGGTTTAAAAATATGAATGCATCAAGAATTAGGAAACTAATCAAACACACTTCAGTGTTTTATTCAATGCTTATGATTCGACGACTTTTTAAATGAATAACTGTAAATTATTTCTCGTTTAAAATATGAAAAATTTAAACCATAAAATTTTTTGATTACACTTTAGGCGTTTATTCACTGACATTGTTTTCAACTATTTTATTTTACTGTGAGCTATAATGATTTTCATTGTCTGCCTGCATCACAAAAATCCTCATTTAAACATCATAAAATTCTCGCTTTTCAGACTTTGTTTTATTAAATGAACAAGGCATGGCAGAACGCCAAATAGTATTCGAATTATGAAAAGAATCCAATGTTCATTAAGTAACATTATCTATTATTATAAAATGCTTTGTCCTGAATGATTCACTGACTGACGGATCAACGCACAGCCTAAACCGCTGGTCGTAGAGACTTGAAACTTGGAGGTTGTGTTCTTTGTATAACGTAGGAATCCGATAAGAAAGGATTTTTCGAAATTTAACCCCTAAGGGGTTGAAAAAGGGGAGCAAAGTTTGTATGGGACAACGTGATTCCTTGGTCCGATCTACTTCAAATTTTGTATAAACATTCTTAAAAAATATTATCGAAAAATGTGTATCGAATTTTATTGAAATTTATCTTGTAACGGGGTAAAAAGGGGAAGAAAGTTATTTTGGGGATGATTTGCTTCGAATTTTATATCAATACTCTTTAGTGCTTATGATCAAAATAATTTATATTTTATTTTTGACAATCATTTGACATGTCTGAGACACAATGTTTTGACACATGTTTGTTATTAATTTTGCTCTCAAGAAGAGATTTTATTCCTTAAAATAGTAAAGAAGAATGTTTTTTTGTGTTAAAACAGGGTAGGTATCAAGCGGTCTGTATCCAGTGTAGTATGCAGATCGTTTGTTCATATTGTTGGTGAACATTCTACGCTGTTCCTGCGGTCGATGGGTATCCAGTCTGGAACTTTTCTGCAAATTTTTCGTGGGAGCCTATGTAAGTAGTGGACGGCCATGGGTGTTGATGATGATGATGAGGTAGATCCCTACATATAATTTTCCTTTGAATTCAAACAAAGCTCAAGTTCAAACTCTTGAGGTAGCGGGAGAAGACTTGAGGAAATTTGCTTCTCCCACAGCCTATATGTTATGTGGCATGATGTTGTGTAAGCGCACAGATTAGCCTGGTCTTTTTAGCACCCGAAAGAAATATACGATTGACGAAAGGCGTAAAGTATTTCCATTACGTTGTAAAATAAAATGATAATATCCCCGTGTAAGTTTGACCAGATTAAAGACCGGGCTACGTGTTCAGTCTACACAAAATATGAAATTTGTCTATATATATTCAAAAACATGTTGGTTTGGTTTGTCTATATATTGTGTACTAGCTTTTGCCCGCGACTTTGTTCGCGTGGACTTCAGGTTCGTCCCGTCTAGTAGCGCAAAAAATGTGTTTTTTACGACCTCACATTAGAAACCTCAAAAATTGTAGCCTATATGTTATTCTGATGTATAAGCTATATTGTGGTAAAGTTTCATTCAAATCCATTCAGTAGTTTTTACGTGAAAGAGTAACAAACATCCATACATCCATACATCCATACATCCATACTTACAAACTTTCGCCTTTATAATAGTAGTAGGATTTAGTTAAAAACTGGTTGAAGGCGCTAATCACAGGAACTATTGGTTCGGTTATAAAATATATTAGATACATTGTTAAATAGTGAATTTATCGGGGTAGGCTATTAAAGTAGTTTAATGCTTAGAGGCTTGCTTCGATCTATGGGAACGGAGTAAAGCTAAAACGTGCGTACGAAGTCGCTGGCGGGCCGCTAGTTAAAATATATTTCAATATCCAATTACAAACGATATTGGAAGTTTTCCTTTATTTACGGAAAATTAATGAACCTCATGGTAGTATAGGTTTTGATTAATAAATGGTTATACAGGATGTCCCAGAAATGGTGAATCAAACTGCTATGGGCGGCAGCCTTACTAATGTCCTACTATCCATAAAAAATATTTTAAAAAACTAAGAAAAAAAACTAACAAACTTAAAAAGATTTGATGATTTTCCCGTTTCTTTGGATATTCTGTTTTTTTTATGGTCATGGTCGGTGTTTTTATTGCTGCCTCCCATAGCAGTTTGATTCACCATTTCTGGGACACCCTGTATACATTTGAATTGTGCGCAAAAATAATTTGTTCGCTGTAATATAGCTCTTTCTTTCAAAAAGTAAATATTTTGTTTTTGATATCGGTTTTACTTGTCATTAGATTCTCTCACATTCACATCAAAATGTAATCTAACTAGCTTGGTTTCCCTTTCAGAAAATGATGATATCACCGTATTTTTAAGCATAGAAATAGGGCTAAAATGACATTATGATACTCGTACAAAGAAAAATTTCGCCACTAATCTTAACAACATGATTGCTCAGCAGTCAAGCTAAGCGGTCTTGGAACTAGGCACCCGGGTTTAAATATAAGTGCATCAGACCCTTTGTCAATTCCATTTTTGTTTTTATCTGTGTTTTGAACTTTTTAACACCATATTTTCCAACATAGTAGGTACTAAGTAAATAGTAGTATATTTTTAATTTAATCACAATTTTGAAACCCTCATCTAAAAGTGCTGACCTACATCCCGAGCCATTTCATTAACATCGATAAATACGCAACCTTTTTTAATAAAAATAAATCGAAATGCAAATAGTCCGTTTTATAAACCGACAAAATAAAAAGTTTATTGACCGTATCTAAGCGATATGGGGAGGGTAGGGTATGTGGGTATTTTTACATAGATTAAAAATGTATGCAGCCCCATTCACGAAGTAATTTGAGCTATAAAAGAGGTCGAAAATTCACTCTCTCGACGAGAGTCCTTTGCCGAGCCCGCATCGTCATCTAGCTGTGAAAACGACTAGTAATGTAAGCAAAAATATCGATATTTTTCGCTATAAAAATCTTGCAAAATACGACGACTATAAAATATTATTACAGCTAGCTGTGACCACCGCTAAAAATCTGCAAATGGTGTATTTTATTAAAACTTGAAAAATGCTGGCAATTTGATACAAAGCATATTATTTTATTTGTACAATTCTCATTTACCAAGTAATATACCTCTATGCGTTAAACAATCGGTCGTTTTTTGTCATGTAACTAACAGAGTATATTTTATTAGTCTGTTTTTCTTACAAAACTAGTATCATTCGTCTCATCACCAGCATTTTGGCAATTACATATTGAATCTAAAGAAAGTCGAGTCCCAAATATTTCTTTCATATTTTTTTCTGTTTTACTTAGACTTAAACATAGCACTTAATAGCAATGGTATTTTAATAAACTATTCGACATTCTCATCTTTTCTTATCGATAAAACTAAAAACGTGGTCATCACTATGTCCCTAACAGGCAGTCTTGGAAAGTAATCGCCATAACGTAATAAACGAATATGGCCTCAATTACAATTGAGGGTAGGTCGAAAATGGCGTACCTATGGCTTAGTGGAGGCCCGATCACTGTTCTTAGGGTAAGTGAATTCGATTCCGCTATTTTCGAAAGGACTCGCGTTCCATATCATTTGATGTTTCAGTTAATTGGGGACGTGTTTTGAGTTTGGCCTTTTTGATAGTCGTAGTAGGTAGATACGTTACTTACACTTCTGTAAAAGTTTTGGGTCCTGGAAATCGGTGGCGACATTAGGTACATTATAACTTGAACTTGATATTGTATGGAGGTCACATTACCACTTTAAAGGAAGCATATCTATCCACCCGTACGGGAAGAGTAAACCACTGGTCAGGAAGTAGCTGGTTGAAGTATGAAATGTCATATACTAAAAATAAGTCGGGTTTTCCTTCCAGACGCTATAACTCCAGAACGCACGAACCGATTTCCACGGTTTTGCATTCGTTGGAAAGGTCTCGGGCTTCGTGAGGTTTATAGCAAAGAAAATCTCCATAAAACGGGGCCGGGGTGGGACGGGGCAGGGAGCGAAACGAAGTTCGCTGGGACTTCTAGGAATACTGAATGCCTCTCTTCTGGGAATACTGAATGCCTCGAGTTGATAAGGTGCTGTTCCTGTTACGGGTGGATAAATCTTTTATTTTCGTCAAGAAATGCCTTACGCATACCATACCAGCGGCGGGGTCCGCCATTAGTGAGGAGTGAGCCACGAGTTAGCGCCCTGGGCATCTACCCTGAGAATTCTTCCGCAGCCCCACCTCTGGCTGTGGCTCGCTTGGCAGCGAGCGCCACCCACGGGTTGATAGATCTGCTACAACGTAACTCAAGAACGAATGGACCGATTCCATGATTTTTACTTTGTTGGATTCGTTTTTGCCCTGAATAGGACATAGGGATTATTATGGGAGGACAACAACATTCTAAGTTGCTTGTTATAGTGACATCTAGCAATATGATGTTAAGGTGGCCCCTCTTGACTTTATCAAAACATAATCATGTGTAAACGTGAAATTATGTTACAGTTATAAAAATCTAAATGCAAAGTTAAAAATCTTGTGTAACTGGCCTCTTTCTAACCACATTCAACATTTCTAATCCAGATAAGTAAACCATGATAACCTAAAACAGTCCATTGTGTGAACTGAAGACGAACGCATCTCATCTCAGCCAATATTTCAAAGACGGACAATGGACGCAGATTAAATTCTTTGAAAAGAAGTTTCAAATAAGCAGTGGTGGTCTAATGCAGTGATGAGAGCGTTTCGTATATTATAATAGAATAGAATATAATAATTATTTATTTGACACACACAAAAATACAAAGACACAAATAAAAAAAATTATAAGCATAATAATAATACATTAATTCATAAAATAAAATAAAAAATACTTAGATTGAGGCATCCATTGCTGCTGTGTGCCAAAAAGGTCCCCGCTCAGTATAAGTCGCTATATTGTTTGTGTTCTTTAAAATATCAAGCTACCTAATGCCCATAGGGCCTCTGATTAGGCTTAACGACTAATACCAACCGTTTTTAGCTGAAATTGATAGTCCAATTAAAGGTGCCATTCGAAGCACGGAGATTTTTTTTATTTGAAATGGGTTTGCTATTGTCTCCAGGCTAGACCAGTGGCATAGACAGAGACGAGGATGGAGCAAGCTCACCCAGAAAACGCCAGTTCACTCTAACTTTGAAAAATTTAGGTTTATAATCCATTTGAACACTAATGCGGGCTGAGAGTGATATACGTCACTTATAAGGCCGTAATGGTCACACATCTAAACACGATTACGCCGGCTAGTTAACATTTATGAGCCAATATGATTGACACTCTGGCTTTATAAAAACCCCTCCATCAATCCACACTGAGCCTGGCTGCTGGAGTATAACTCGTATCATATTGAGGTGAAACCTTGCCTTTACGAGCAGTAGTGGGATATACAGGTGTACTTTACTTTTTACTATAAATAGGAAGCATAACATTTTCTGTGTTTAAGACAAGGGCTCGTTTATTAAAAAAAGACAAGCGCGAATACTGACATTAGCTCTTGCCCTCGTTTTTATGTACCTCAATTCAGATTAGGTAATATGAGTCACTTTCTTTTCACTTAGACCACAGCCTCAGCGATTATGCGGTAAAGAGGAAATTTCAATCACCCACGTGTCGATTGGGGCAGACAACGGTATAACGTATTACCGCGTGTTTAAGCCCGCTGGCCAGGGCCATACCAAGGATTCAAACGGGCCATAGATATAGGTATTGAAAAAAAGAAGCCAATATCGTATTTATTCGATGTTCAATTTGAGGTATCACATCTTGCTAAAAGTCGTACTACCTCTATATTCCTTCACAGCAAACACACCAGACTATAAGTAGACTTTACTGCATGACGTTAAAAACCATTTTAAAAGTCAATGTAATGATATTTGTAATGTGATTAATTAAGTGGAGAAACACAAGCCTGAATAATGAAGGACATAAATCAAAATTTCTTAATATTATTTTACGGTAAAATGGGGAATGATATTCAATATTTTCTGTATACGCCATTGCCATTGCACAACCTAGCCCAATATTTGAGCGCTTACCAATTTTCATTTATTTCAAATATTAACGTCTTAAGATATAAATGAAAATATCATTGATTTCATAATATTGATTGTTATGTATATGCCGCCTTCAATGGTTGTGTACGATACCCTATTTCTGTTAATGAAACAGATTCTTATCACGCGTTACGGGAACACTGTTATTTCGTCCCGTGACCCAAAAACCCCTAGTTACGTCCCTGTCCAGCTATTAGCATACTTTTCCTTTATCGAATCATCTCACCTCTGATGGGTGCTGATTCTGCATACAATTTAAGGTATTATTTCGGGAAACAAACGGCAATTCAGGTCACGTACGTTGATAAGGGTTATCGGGTATGATTGTTGCTTCATAAATGGTACATTAGTTTGAGGGAGAATTTTATTTGACAGTTTTACGGGCTGGTAGGAAACCGTCAGCGCCATTGCTTAACTAATTGTTGCTTAACTAAAGCTCAGTTGCGTGGTCAATAGTTGAAAAATGGTGTAATAACGTTACGCGGTTGAATATTTACGATTGTGCGTGCCTTGAAGAAAAAATATAAAACCAAATGTTGAATGGCTATTTCAATGACCGTTGGTTAAAGGTATTTTTTATTCAAAAAGCGCACAATCGTAAATCTATATACATATAATAAAACTGTAAAGTAGGTGAATTCTGTACATTGCATATTTAAAAAAAAATTGCATTGAGGGGGCTTCTTACACGTAATAGATACCAAAAATTTTTTTTGAATTTTTTGTCTGTCTGTCTTTCTGTCTGTTTGTTCGAGCTAATCTCAGAATCTACTGGACCGATTTTGATGGGGCTTTTTTTATTTGACTCAGCATCACTTGGAGAGTAAACTAGGATAGAAATTATCACGCCAATAGACTTAGGGGGTAGGCAGAAAATAAATAAATAAATATCGTAAATAGCACCGCGTAACGACATTTAACCATCATTTGAGTTAAATATCGATAACGCAATTACATTTAAGATACGACTCCATTTCTATAACCCATTTCTTTTATTATAGTTTGGCTCCGTCATAAACTTGCAAAAAATATTTCCCTGTAATCAAACAAATCTACTGATTTCCTTGACTTGGTCAAAAATATTCCGTAACTACGGAATTAAAAATACTTATAGCGGTTGTTTTACAATGTTTTTAACACTCACAGTGTCATATTTTATTCTTAAAAGATGAAATAAACATAAACTGTTGCATAAACAGACGGGTAGATGGCGCTAACGTCACGCCACGCAATGACGTATCCATGAGACAAAGAATTTCGCGCGGTCAGACCGACAGCACGGTAGCTCAATTGGAAGAGCAGTTGGCCCGGTTAGCCAGAAAGATGCTGGTTCGAGTCCCGCCCGTGCGCAGTTTTTGGTTTCAAATTTCATCTTGTACTTATAACGGGTGATTCATTTAATAATTAAATTCTAACCCAAAATATCTTTGTCCACAGGTGTCAGACGACATCGGGTACGTGGTTTACTCAGCGCTGGGCAGCTTCTACATACCGTCTTGCATCATGGTCTTCGTGTACATTAGGATATACTACGCAGCCAAGGCGAGAGCGAGGAGGGGGATTAGGAAAAACCCTAGGGGGAGGCCGGTGAGTTTCATAGCCTCGATCTTGTCAATCGAACTTTATCGTGTGGTGATTCGATTACGAGTTTGACCGTTTTCACACGTAAAAAGACTACCGCATGAAAGAAATGAAAATGCGTAGAAATCGTGATCCTTAGAAATCAAGAACTATTTTTTTCTTTGACAAAGACAATTCGATCGGTAAACCTATTTCGTATACGAACTGCACGAGAATTAAAGCCCTGTTTTGACAATGCGTATGTGCTGTTGGTTAGTCCTGACTAGTATCATATGCCAAATGTTTATGTGTTGACCACAAACATTGTCCTTAAGTCATTGATGTTTCTGTATATTTATTTAAGTACTAATGGGAGACGCTCCCGTCATAATCGTTGTATTCGAAACACGAGTAAGGAAATTCGACAAAACAATTGGTGTGTTGGCCGGCGCATATTTTTTTAAATTTTGTTTGTTTTCTCTGTTCATCTGTGAAGAGTCCCAGACCGCAGATTTTCTCTGGGCCAAATGCGCATTTTCATATAAGCCGATGATTCATTTATACTGATTAGAAGCTAACCATTTTGGCCGAAATGTCAACCCAAAGAAAATCCTGATATTTCTTTGCGTGAAATATTTAAAGCTTTAGATACCTTGTCTTTTTTCAACAATCTTAACTAATGCAGTAGACGCCATCCGCCTGAATGAAAGTTATGAACCAGCTAAAGTAAACCATAACCCTCTTTTTGTTTCTAGAACGAGCAGCAAACGAGCTTCAGCAACCCGCCTAAAGGGACGAGACCGATGCCCTCCACGCATCCTATGCCGCCAGGGCATCTTAGCAGTACTAATAATAATGGGTAATTATTTATTGGACTTTGTAAACTATCCTGATTTTTTAAACGCATCTTTTAGACATTAGTTGGACACGTATAGCCTGTGTATATGATCCCCACTTTCGTGATTTGTACTACGGGTAATTTTGTACTCATTCTTAGGGTCGCAGCTAGATTATCCAATCGGAATCGGAACGTTACCGTGTCAACTCGAGCCACACAATATTTTTTTCTGAATCTCCGTTGCAATGTACTCTAATCGGAATCGTAACGTAATTGTCTCGACTCACGAACCGAAGAAAAAAATCTTGATACGGTGACGTTCATCTATATCGTAGCGTAACAGATACTTCGACTCAGAGACAGACTGGTACGATATATCGGGTCGGAAGGAGTTTTCCATTCTACATATTGACGTTCGTATTATTTTAATTATATAAAAGGAAACCCAAGGCGTAAAATGATTGTGAAAGCAGTCTGACCAGTACTTTTTCTTATTGCCTTTGATATTTTGGGATAAAGTTCAGAGCGTCAAAATTAAAAAATACCCATAGATTCCACTAGAATAAGTGTAGAGTTGGGTAATCCTCCTAAGAGTAAGATAACTCATGTTTCCTGCTATAGCAAACAGGCTCTATACTTCCTACACACCTACAGATAAACTAATGCACTCTAAAAGGTAATTATTATTTATTATATTTATATTCACATAATTTCCTCCTTTCAATTTTGGCAATGCATTTCTTTGGTATGTAGTACCTGCATGTCCTATCGGTATCGTATCAAATGTAAGTAAATAAATAATTGACAACTGAACCAAAACCTATGTTTTCCGATTGCGGAAGCGTTATGATTTTGGCAGACTTTATATCTATGTATGTTTGCCTTTATATCTGTGTTCCGCATTTGCGGCTAAATTACGGAGCCGATTTTGGTGAATGGGGGGTCCGGGTAATTAGACTACCTTTTGTTATAAAAGCAATATGGCGAATGTTACTAAAATATATTGGGGTACTTTAAAAAAAAGATTGCATAACCTTATCAAATGAAAGAAGACAAAAATTTTATTGCATAATGTTTACAGTTTTTAACCTATTTATCTTGTTATTTTCAGCGAAAGTCAAATAGCAACAATAGAAACGGCGCAAGTCCAAATACCGACAGTGACGTGCGACCTCGCGTCGGACATATCGACGAGTGAGGCGGGAGACACGTTACCCCCACCACCTGACGAGCGAAAGGATACGCTGAAGGTGAGACAGAGTTTATCATCATCAATATCAGCCTAAGGACGTCCACTACTAGTCCACTGGACGGTCGACCTCTGTGGTGTCTAAGCTGCGCTGGGTTTCAAGGAGTACTCGTTTCGAGATCCATGGTAACTAAGTATAGCACGCTGGGTTTCAAGGCGTCCTCCCGGGTTCGATTCCCGGTCAGTCAATGTAGAAATCATAATTTTCCATTTATGTGTCGGATCTGAGTGTTTCTGTACACAAGTGCATTAGCTAATTACTTTGGGGTCAGAAAAATGTATGTGATTGGTGTCTAATGTTTATATATTTATTACGAGTAGTATATACTGCTTAACATAGACCACTCCTATAGTTTTCCACAGCAATCTGTTGCAAGCAGCCTGCATCTAGTATGATCATGCGATCTTTACAAGCTCATCTGTTCATCTTGTCGGTGGACGTCCTACGCTGAGCTTTATGTTGAAGGGTCTCCAATCTAGAACTTTTCTGCCTCATCGTCCATCAATTCTTCGCGCTATAAAATATCGTACTCATAAACTTGAGTGAACTTTTTTAAGCATTCCTACCTAATCTAACTTCCTTCTTAACAACTCTTTTTTTTTCTTCAGGTGGTAACATCAGCGCAAGTGATGAAGAACCCTCTCGCGTCCTGCCCTCACAGAAGCTCCACGCTGTCCGTGAACGGTGAGCTCCAACTCCAGCAGAGCCGGGGGCGCGCGCCTAGCGTCGCCATCGACGCTGACATGGTCTCTGAACTAGAACCCTCTTCCTCAGATTCTGGCGTCGTAAGCCGCTGCGGAGGCGTCAAACCCCTAAAACTACGCATCTTCAAAAAGACCAACAGGAGACAAGAGAAAACACAGCCTTGTAAATCGGAATTAGAACCAGCGTTGCCTAAACCGCACAAACCTCGGGATCCTGAGAGAGAAAAGAAGAGGCTCGCGAGGAAAAAAGAGAAGCGAGCCACGCTCATTTTAGGGTTAATCATGGGCAGTTTCATAGCTTGCTGGTTACCATTCTTTTTCTTGTACATTCTAAAAGCAGCATGCAGAGCCTGCGTCATACCACCGAGCGCGTTCGCGATCGCGTTCTGGTTAGGATACATGAACTCTGTTTTAAATCCTGTAATTTATACAATATTTAACAAGGACTTCAGAAGAGCGTTCAGGAGGATACTGTTCAAGTGATGTTTAGCCTACCTGTGCTGCTATAGATGTGTCGCCAACCGCATCATGTTGGCTCAGCGAAGGGCAGCGCCAGGTCTTTACAATGTTCGCTAGTCGAATCATGTGTCATCTGATAGCTGATGTGAATTGATACCGAAATATGTGAGTGTTCATCAAATGGGCTGGTAGAAGTTCATAGGAACAGCAAGGTTCTTTGAAAATGCGTAAGATACAACCTATTTAAATCTCAAGAAACGATGTTTTATAACCCATTCTCATAGTCCATTTTCTTAAACATATGACAAACAACATTTTATTTAAAGTGATGAACGCACTTATTGATTACTGAAAAGCTTGGCTGTTTTTAACGTTTTATCAAATAGAAAATCTTACAGGTTTTCATTTAATACTATAAGTCTATCAGCCTCTTATAGCTACGAAATTAATAAAAGTAGTACTCTTACATTGGATACAGATAACTTTCAAGTTTAAAAGTAAAATTACTTTTTTTATTAAAAAACTTAATTAATGAAAAGGTTTCTTCAAAACAAAATTACCTCTTCTGAATTTGATTACGTTGAATATAATTAAAACTCTCAAAAAAGTAACTTTTTATCAATTTTTCTTTTAAAAAATATTATCCGCTTAATTTGCTTTAGGCATAATAAAATTCAAAGGATCTTTGCTTCAAATGGAAACATCTATCTAAGCCCGTTATTCAATAGGTTCAAATAATATTTAGTGATGATACATAATACATACCTACCTACATAGTACTATATCGTCTTAGGTCATATTATTGGTATTTTAAGCTTTTTCTAGAGTCCCGTGGTCATTGCATGTTTTATGTTTTAAGTACAAGATCTTTACGTATTTTTTTATAAAAAATAGTCATTTGTGTTGTTAAAATATTGTATTATGTTAAAACAAACTATTTCAAAAGTAATGAATAAATTATTTTTTGTATCGCGATTATTATTAAAGAATTTTATATTTAAAAAACGTTTGTTTAAAATATAATGTACATGTAATGACCTAATTAGTTGCATTAAAGACGAAATTGTAAAGTTTAAAAACGTTTTTTTTAGTAGAAAGTTTAATGTACGTAGCGGTCCTAGATTCTGTAAATTTTAATGAAACTGCAAAAACACTAAAGGATTTGAATGACTATACATACTTACTATAAATATATTCCTTTAATCACTGTAAAATATATTAAAAAAGGAATTTCATAGCTTTAATAAAAGAAAACTCATTTAAGATTTTGTGAGCATAGCTTATTATTAATAATTAGCTGTGTTATGTAGACTTTTCTAAAAAAAACTGCAAAGGGAAGAAATTAAAAAAATCTTTTTGATTAAAAAGTTTTTTGAAAAATATTTTTTTAGTTTAAACTCAGCCCAGCAGTGATACACATACGCTTAAGGTACGTACAAAGTATTTATATTGTAGATTTTGTCTATTATTTGCTAAATGTAAATGTCCTAAGAATTTTACCCCAGAGTCACTTTCTACTGTGTTCCACAAGACTAGAATCTCAATATTTATTACTAAGAGATCAAAATCGTATATCCAAAACTGTAAACACTAAAGCAATTTACAACATATTACTAACTCCGTGAAAATGGAAACTTCTTTTTAGGGTTCCGTAGCCGAATGGCAAAAAACGGAACCCTTATAGTTTCGTCAAGTCTGTCTGTCTGTCTGTCTGTCTGTCTGTCTGTCTGTCTGTCTGTCTGTCTGTCTGTCCGTCCGTATGTCACAGCCACTTTATTCTGAAACTATAAGCATCACATAGCTGAAACTTGGTAGGTAGGTGTATTATGTTTACCGCTTTCCGATTCAGATACAAAAAGTAAGAATAAATGATATTTAAGGGGGGGCTCCCATACATGAAACTAAAACCCAAAAATATTTTTTTACTCAAACCTATTCGTGTGGGGTGTCTATGGATAGGTCTTTTAAAATGATGTTGAGGTTTCAAAAACCATTTTTTCTAAAAGTGTAAGGTTTGAGATATAGACGCTTCCAAAGTGGTAAAATGGGCGTCCCCCCCCATCTAACTTTTGAACTAAGAAAGTGAAAATTTTGGAAAAAATATATGATGTAGATCTCAACAAAAACTTGCAACGAAAATTGGTTTGAAGGAGATCGAACCAGTAGTTTTTGAGATATTGCACATTTTTATCAACCGCAAATATAACTTTGTCTTTCATACAAACACTATGAAAAACAAAGTTATTTTTTGCCGTCGCAATATATTGTGATGTTTTCGTTAAGTGAAAATAAGTGGACCCTGAATTCAGTTAAGGGTGGCACGGAACCCTCAGTGCGCGGGTCCGACACGCACTTAACCGGTTTTTGAATGATATGTTTTTGATATCAAATAAACTATTTTAGCCTTATAACTCCACTCACCATTTGTATCCAATCAACACATTCAACACCATACGTAGTCAACTCGTAGCATTTGCTACGGAGACTACGGGATAGCGATCCAATAGCTCTGCTACAAATCTACACGCTACGGTCGTAGCACTACGAACTTCTACGAAACATAGTGGTGTACTGGCGGGAACTATCGATATTCATATTAAAAGTAACTTTTTTTCTATGATTGATACTGTGTGGTCAGTATCAGTATCACTATCTAGCAAAATAGGGTAATTTTTTTAACTCTCTCTTTACTTATTTTTTTTTGTCACAGATTATTTAAGGATATTAAAATTATCATTATTTTGATCTCTTACGAAGGGTAGTAGGGAAGACACTATATCACATATTAATTCACTAAGCACCATTCATTCATCAACCACCGATTATATTCATTGTAAAGATGCGGTGTTTTGACTGTTGTTATTGTGATTGTTGTTCTGGTTTAATCAACTTTTTTTTAATAAATCCATTTGTGTTCATATTTTTTTGACAGTGGTTTTGCAAATTTTTGTATAAAACTAGTACAAATAAAAAACAAAATAATTATTCTAGCTTTAAATTTGTTTTCAACCTGATTGTTTAAATATTTCCTATCTATTTGATTTCAAACTTTAATCCAGAAGACTTTCACAATATCTTCCGTCAGTTTAGGGTAATTCTATTTGAGTAAAATAATGACTGTGCCTCTGTGCCTATAAAACAAGCACTACACAAACAATAAGATGCACTTGATAATTATTGTGTATATAATTTAATTAAGTCTCATTTAAAATAGATTTTGTGTAAAAAAATGATACTTAAAATTTCTAAAATGTGTTCTTTTTCATAATTTTAGCGCTGGACGCTGACTTTTTATTATTTCTAATGTAAATACTGTACTTAGTTATCTTAAGATGTAAAGTAGATTAATAATTACTTAATTAAAGTAGGATTAAAAACCAAATGAACACCAAATACTTTGTCTAATCTTATGAATAACTTTTATCCAAAAATTATCCGTAATACTTAATATAATATGTATAGTAAATATGTATACGTGTCTATGTTGATTTAGGCAAATTTATAACCTCGTTAAGTTTTATAGATTTAAATATTCAACCCGTTTCCTACCGTTGATACCTTTGAAAATTTTTTTCTTTAAATAAAATAAATATATACTCAATGCTGAACAAAATTATTTAAAATTAAGTTAAATATTTATCAACTAAACCTACGACTGATTGATAGTTTTTAAAATCTTTTTAATCCTACATAAATATTGTAAATACTATCCTGACTCCAAATATAAATATATAAATATTATAATGAACAACAACGACAATTTAATTCTAAATCGGTGTATATTAGATCTTGCATTAGAAAATTTTAACATATTAAAAATAAGTAGTAAATATTGTTTTAAGTGAATTAATAATAATAAAACACCATTGCTGTTATAGTGTAATACTAGTATTTTTAGGAATTAAAATTCTTGTACAATTTACTTACGTACTGAAAAAAAGCAATAGCATTTGTGCAAGACGATTCATTTTAAGAATAAATTATTTTTCTCTCATTGAAAATTCTCATAGTCTTCCAAAGTGTGTGTGATCTTAATCAAATAATAGCTGTAATGTTTCTTTTAATTTTATATACGAACAAAACACCAATGTTTTTAATAAAAATTGCACATGTACTTTTATTCGTGTAAGTCGTAGAATTTCTTTTCCGATCAATGTCCATTTTAAGATATTATTTTAGTTTAGTTGATAAGCGCAGAGTGACAATTAAGTAATCATTTGTATCGTATCTGGGATTACATAATCAGCACCGAGCCCTTGCTGTTTGTGTCGATTTCACATACAGTTATCGATAGTATCGATAACATTTCTCACACATCACTATGCTATAAGCAAGTGGTGTGCGAGTGAAAATATTTTTTATTAGAATTTAAATGCAATAATTTAAATAAAGCATAACTTTTTAAATGATGAATTATTAAATATTATTCTTTAAGTATATCAAAGAGTTTTCCAATACATTATACAGGTTTTTGTACAGTCTTAAAATTGTAAATAAATTATTTGAAAAAAATACGCCAGTAATTTCTTATTTAGATTAAAGTTTAGAACGTTTCTTAATAAAATAATGACAGTTACCGATAGGCTATTCTGTACTATTTATTGATAACTAGCTACCTGTTCAAAAAAATTGTTCTAAAATATATAAATACTATTTATACTACTAATTATAGTATACTGTAACCTATTTAGAATTTGTTAAATATTTTAATTTTAACATTCAGGATGCGTTATGTTTCTGTTGTGCTCTACGACGTTATAATTAATTACAATAATCGTCTAAGATTATACGATAACTATTATAATTCTTATCGACTCAAAATGTAAATGAAAAAATATACGAAGTACCAATATACAAATTTTAATCTTTGGACTTTAGTTTTAATGTTTATGCCCCTAAAAATTAAGTACCTATGAGTTCAAAAGGTCCGTTCAAAGAGTACGTCGACTCAGGTAGTTTCAATATCAATACAAACCTTTAAAATGGTTTTAGAATGTGACTTCTAAATATTTCTGTACTGTTATATTATTTGGTAAATAAATTTTGGCGCAACTGAGTTAGGAAGGCAAAGGGAAGCGCTTCCTACCGACCGGGTGTTATGGCCGGGGACCAAGGTCCAATGTTCACCGTCTTGGTTTATTTATATGTAGTTAGATCCGATCTAAATCTTTAATATCGCGGTTCAGTCTCCATACATCGACTAACAGCGCCATCTAGTCGTGTCGAGCCGAGTCAGCGTGTTGCGATGATATGTAGTGACATTGGTAGATCATAGATGTCGCTACATCACTCCCCTCCGAAGAACCGGAGGTTGATTGAGCCAGGGTGGTTAAGCTCAGCAGTCTGTGCGTAGTGAGCTTGCAAGTGCCAGTGTTCGACGATGAGCCGGGATGTACATGCGCGATGTCCACGGTGAGTCGGGATGGGCATGCTTGATGTCCACGGTGCTACGAGACGCGATGTCCACGGTGAGTCGGGATGAGATGCGCGATTTCCTCACGATAAGTCGGGATGAGCATGCGTGATGTCCACGGTGAGTCGGGATGTACATGCGGAATGTCCACGATGCGTGAGGATGAAGCTCGAAGTCCACGGTGAGTCGGGATGGTGAGCTGGGTGAGGCTGCCGAGGAACCAGGAAGAACCGGTGTGGTCTGCGGTGGTGTCCTTAAGGCTGGAACTGGCTTGGAGGAGACTGCTGGCTGGGTGCGGCTGGCTGGTGGTGGGGAGAAGGAGGTGACGCTGACGACGACGGTGCGGCTCCACGGGTATGGATGATATCACGTCGGGGTCACCAATTTGGCGCAACTGAGTTAGGAAGGCAAAGGGAAGCGCTTCCTACCGACCGGGTGTTATGGCCGGGGACCAAGGTCCAATGTTCACCGTCTTGGTTTATTTATATGTAGTTAGATCCGATCTAAATCTTTAATATCGCGGTTCAGTCTCCATACATCGACTAACAGCGCCATCTAGTCGTGTCGAGCCGAGTCAGCGTGTTGCGATGATATGTAGTGACATTGGTAGATCATAGATGTCGCTACAAAATAAATAAACTGGTGGTCATCAACAAAAACTTTGGGATGTCCCTCTTGCGAGAGAGACCTTTAATACTTTACTTCAAAATTCCGTCAGTGATAGTTGTCGCGCTAGGCTCTTGGCAGTTTCCTGCAAAGACTCTGGCCACTGGCTTCATGCTTTACCATCAAAAAATCTGGGTACTCTCTTTGATAGTGAGTCTTTCCGGGTGTGTGTGGGTCTTCGCCTTGGTAGGTACTCCTATTTGTGAATTTTTTACGTGTCCCTGTGGCAAGGAGGTTGACAAATTTGGTCTCCACTGCCTTTGTTGCCAGCAAAGCGCTGGGCGTCTCGCCCGTCACGCCACTCTTAATGACGCCATCAGAAGAGCTCTTGCCACCATTAATGTTCCTTCCACGTTGGAACCACGTGGTTTGGTTCGTGATGATGGCAAGAGACCCGATGGCCTCACGCTCATTCCCTGGGAACGGGGTCGGGCCCTAGTATGGGATGCAACTTGTGTCGATACTTTGGCCCCCTCCCACCTCAGAGAATCAGCCCTTAAAGCTGGAGCAGCAGCGGAGTTGGCTGAAAACGCCAAGCGTCGCAAGTACGGCTCACTTGCAAGTGATTGATTATGTATTTGCGCCGTTTGGCGTTGAAACGTTTGGGCCGTGGGGGCCTTCGGCTAAATTGCTGTTTAGAAAAATTTCGCCAAAACTAAATTCTGTTACGGCCGATAGTAAAGCTGGCTGGTTCCTAGCTCAAAGGATTAGCATAGCTATCCAACGCGGCAACGCAGCCAGCATTATAGCCTCCTTGCCACAAGGAAATGGTTTCGTTTTTGAATAGGGTAGTCTTATTTTTTATTGTTGCATGTCTTAGTTTTAATTTTTTCTTGTTTGTTATTAATAAATATAGTATTTTAGTCAAAAAAAAAAACTGGTGCTGGATTTACAAAAATTAAGAACTCCACACTTAAACCCATCACAAAAAATCAGATGTTTCCTTTGAAAATAGGCCGGGGCGGGACGGAGCCGGGAATGAAATGAAGTGAACTGAGACCACTAGTATATTCATAGAAGAAAGTAATGTTAGTTACACCATTGCAAAACCATCGAAAACGAGCGACCCGATATTAATGATTTTAACTTTGTTGGATTTGTCTTGAATCGCTACCTGCATTATAAATATAATATAATATAATCGTTGTCTAGTGCTTCGTAACACAAGGAAAAAAATTCCTTACCACGAAACCAGACTATTGGTGTGTTGTCTGGCGCATATTTATTTATTTAATTTCAAATTAAAACAATTATAATAATAATAGTCCCCCTAGCTGATTTCGACTTCGGTGGCCTGTCACAACGACTTTAACCGACTGTGTGGGACATATTATAGTACACAAGTGTGTGCGCAAACACAGGTTCACTCTCTATTCCTTTCACTCTCATAACCTGATGGGACAGCAATCTGACACGACCGGAGAGAGATCAGGTGCAGAACCAACGGCTTTACGTGCTTTCCGAGGCACGGGGGTGAAACACCGCCAACTTCCAAACTCCGGACTACCCTGAAAATTTTTAAACAGAAAAACCCAAGTATATATTTTTGACCCGACCCGGGAATCGAACCCGGGACCTCTGGCGCAGCCGTCGCTTTAAAATGCGACCCACTTACCAGCCAGTTCTATAAATAGGAGTATTATAATAGTTCTCCATGTTCTACAATACTATTGGCCTGTTCACTCAAAGCCATACAATCCTGGAGTACTCCCCAGACGCAGATGTCAAGCCTGTGGCCTTACTCTGGACACTAAACCCGATCCAATGATTATAGCCATCCCTGTCACTCATACCAGGCCGTGTATGCGTGTGACAGGGATGGCTATATTCATTGGATCGGGTTTTGTGTCCAGAGTAAGGCTGCTAACCGATATTGACGTAGAAACAACAAGATTTAGTTACCACGGCTATTGTGGACCAGTTAGAGCCAGTTTGTGTTTGAGTGGACGAAAGGCTTTAACATGGTTGGGTAACACAGAGATTCATACGCGGAGTCATCCTGTGTGACCAGGGGGACAATTCTCGTTCAGTTCGTATACGAAAATAGTTAATTTTCTTTTGAGAAGTTATTCTTTTATCAGAGTTACATTTCTTCAGTGCGGTAGATGACAATTTTTTTCGGTTAAACGGTGAAACTCGTAATCGAATTACTACGCGGTAAAAGTTCGATTGACACCAGAATCTGGGCCCAGGGTCTTGATTCTCGCGTCAATCAAGTTTTTTTTCGTGAACCTATAATATCAAATAATATAACCAGCATGTAAGAAACTACCGCACGAAAGTAATAATTCATAAAAATCATGCCGTTCAGAAATCATAAAAATATGTGTTATTAGACAAAGAAATTATGCAAGCTGCATGAGAACTGGCACCCTGAGTCCATAGACTACAAGATTTGTTTAATCACGATCACACAAGCTTTTTCTCTCTTCTAATCATTCTAAAATATTCAAATCATTTCTCACATTAACTGTTATTCATTACATTAACCCGTTATCAGAATGGAAAAATTGGAAAGTTTCTGCAAAGACTTTGTTACGGCGAAATATTTATCAGGGAACTGAGATACAAATTGCAAATATTGAGTACAACGACACAAAAAAGTATGAATTAAGAAAAAGAGTCAAGTAATAAAAAAAATTGTAGGTAGATTTAAAAAAGCGTCAAGACATCACTGCTCAGTCTGTGAATATAGTATAAACATCTCGTGAAATTAAACGTTTTCTTGTTATTTTTTAGAAATGTGGTAGCTTGACGAACTCATTTATTACTATCTTGCAAGAAGAAATACAACTGGCGCTATGGGGATCGCGAAAAAAGCTTAGTACAAAAGTGAGTACCAAATTCCTCATCTAAGTTCTTTAGAGTATTGCATAAACACATTGTATTTATTCAATTTCCATTTTTATTCAATTTCTTACAGCTACATGCGTTTTATATCGTTAAACAATCATCTGCCCAGAAATCGTGATGTAAAATTTATTTCTCCTACCGAATTGGATCCGATTAAATGTTTCTTCGTTTCAAAATATTTCTATTCGTAAATAGTTATTCAAGGAATATAGAGTGAGAGCGAGCGAGAGCGTATTCTGCCTATGCTGACACGCTCCGTGCATGACACGCGACGGTATTGGTCGGTAACGGAACGGTCTATTAGGAACAGTGTCATAGTTTTCAAAAAGAAAAATGTGTACTATATTTTTTAATCATCATCATCATCATCATTATCAGCCGAAGGACGTCCACTGCTGAACATAGGCCTCCCCCATGGCTGCAACGACCGGATGTGAGCGGTCTGCATCCAGTGCGATCCTGCGATCTTTACAAGGTCGTCTGTCCATCTTGTCGGTGGACGTCCTACGCTGCGCCTTTGGTCGATTTATTTTATAATAGCACGGTCAAAGTACGTTACGATATAGGCAGAAACCTTTAGTTATTTATTTCAAACTCTAGCCGAATAATCCAATGCTGAAAAGTAGAATAGCATGAAATAACTTCTAATGAAAAATACAAAAGTGTTACAACGCCAGTACAATGTTTCCTAGAGATTTCAAAACTTTGTTGCACAGTATCTTGACATTGTACACTGTATTCGTTCAAGATATTATATTTTAAACTAGCAGTCCCAACGAACTTCATTCCACCCCGGCTTCGTCCCGCCCCGGCCTCGTTTTGTGGTTATTATCTATTTCGGGGACTAGACAAATTACAAAGTAAAAATCATGACAAACCGTCAACTCGTTCTCGAGTTAGGTGGTGTAACTAACATGATTTTTCTAATATTTATTGTATGTATAGATATTGTATATCCGGGCTTACGCGTTAAAGAATTCACTTGCTTGCCAATGTGCACAGGGTTCGATTCCTTGTCTAACACAATTGCTTTTTAGGGTTCCGTAGCCGAATGGCAAAAACGGAACCCTTATAGTTTCGTCAAGTCTGTCTGTCTGTCTGTCCGTCCGTATGTCACAGCCACTTTATTCTGAAACTATTAGCATCACACCGCTGAAACTTGGTAGGTAGGTGTATCCTGTTTACCGCTTTCCGATTCAGGTACAAAAAAATAAAAAAAATGATATTATAGGGGGGGCTCCCATACATGAAACTAAAACCAAAAAAATTTTTTTACTCAAACCTATACGTGTGGGGTGTCTATGGATAGGTCTTTCAAAATGACATTTAGGTTCCTAAAACCATTTTTTCTAAAAGTCTAACGTTTGAGATATATACGCTTCCAAAGTGGTAAAATGGGCGTCCCCCCCCCCCCCCCCATCTAACTTTTGAACTAAGGAAGTGAATATTTTGAAAGAAATATGTAATGTAGATCTTAACAAAAACTTTCAAGGAAAATTGGTGTGAGTGAAATCGAACTAGTAGTTTTTGAGATATAGCACATTTTTATTAACCGCAAATACTTATAACTTTGTCTTTCATACAAACACTATGAAAAACAAAGTTATATTTGCGGTCAGTATAATATTGTGGTTTTTTGACTAAGTGGAAGTAAGAAAGAATCCCTAATTCAGTTGAAGTTGGCACGGAACCCTCAGTGCGCGAGTCCGACTCGCACTTGGCTGGTTTTTTACAGTGCAATTAACAATATTAAGTTTGTATTAAGTATAAGAACATAAATAAAAATATTATTACTGTCTTCAGAATAGGGCTCCTGTTTTCTGCAGACAAAGAATGAAACTTGGCGTACATTCACCGAAATGACTGTCGAATTGTTGAATACTACGGAAAGTTACGGGAAAATATCTTTGAAGATTTAACATTTGTACGGTATGTGAAAGTTTTAAATAAAGGAGATAGCAGTGATTTGTTCTTCGGATACAATAGGATGTTACAAAAATGTTTCGTTTAAATTTTCTTAAGTTACGGATTTACTTCGCTTTCTTAGGGCCCGGTTTCGCGATCGTTGCCATTGGTTTGCCATTGGTACTCGTAATTATTCAACCACTGGTAACATCTTGAACCATAAGTTGAGGAGTTAACTATCGATTAAGAAACCGACCCTTAGTGGTCACACTTCAATTATTTAATCCGTAGTGGCAATAAAGTTTTTCTGGTTAAAGGATAAATTGTGTTGAATCTTTGTCAGCAAACGTTGAATATAATAATGAATATTACTATTCGATACGCAATAAACTGAAAAACATAAAAAAACATTTCAAAATTAAAAAATAACTTAAGCAACAAATATTAACAGCATCACAACGCTTCAATCATTTTCAAAACTTTTTCTACCCTAGGTAATACCATACCATAACCAGTTGACGTAAGTTGCCCTCTAAGGCACATAAGTTCAGTTTCCTGTGCATAAATAAGTAGGGGACCACACAGGTGGGCTAGGGAACAGAGGGGACTTTATTAGAGGGGGGAGCATAAATTTGCAAACGCATTTTCAATTAGGTTAGGTGTTAGTTAGCGGTTCCCCTGTGCCCAACTTCACTTTGTGTAAATACATACGGGTGTTGAGTAGGAGTAAACTGATTGTGACTTTAAACTACGTACACTGCCTTTTACCGACTTCAAAAATGGAGATTATTAATACGACGTGTATGTACGTGATATCATTGGAATTTGATAATATTTGAATGATGTTGATCTATTAAGGCTGTTAAGGATTGGTGGGTACACACACGTGTACCAAATTTCGTAAGTGTATATGTATGTTGTATATTTTTGTATGTTTGTCCAAAGATTTCTCAGAAATGGGATCTTTTTTTTGTAACTTCTATCATGTATACATGTATACTTAACCAACTTATGTTTTTGAGATATTATTATGGGTATTAACTAAAGATCATGAAAAAAAAAACCGCCTTCAAAAAACTGACTAAAAAGCTTGTTTCTCCTAAAAAATACAAATATTCAACCGTTAGTAACGACATTTAACCATTAGTTGAGAATGCTTTTAGCCAATCCAATTAAGTCCACCTTTTGTATACTTTTAATTGTACAATAAAGTTTTTAAATAAATAAACGATCGATCACCCAACCGGGCCTTAGTACCCATTCTTCCATGCTGTGTGTCAGCTAGCCCGAGCAGGTATGTGCGCGACTGTTGACTGCAACTCGGCAACAACTCGTCCGCGATTGTTTAGCCGAGTAAGGGCTTGTTTCACCATCGACGATAACACCAACGAACTTACTAGCACATTGTAAAAGTCGTAAAGCTGTTTACATATTACTCCGCGGCGGCCAGCTGTTTTGAAAGAAAGAAAGAAAGAAAGAAAAAACGTTTATTCAGCACCAAAATATTTTTACAAAAATTTTCCTTTAAGTTACACTTAAAACTAAACTAAACATTTTGCTCTTACTTTAATTGTATGTTTTCTATCGCGGAGGGCGTCGCTACACTAATATGTACAGATTGATACGAATGCTTTTTATTTAATGATTACAACGAGCGGTAGTTCCACACAAACTAATATAGCAACGCAACAATGCAGTGTAATTTGTATAAAACTTCATACAATTACACAAACGCAACGCAAACGCCTCGCCACGATCGCCCGGCGTCGAATGTATGCGACACGCGAATGCGGCAACGACTCGTATGAACAATATTGACAAGGATGCAACCGTCACATCCATCTATGTTAGAGTGAGACAATAGCATATGCCCATGTCACATACCGCATGCGAATGCGTTGGTGAACTAAACGCTCGTACCATATATTCTGCGTAGCGGCGGCGTCTCGAATTATAACGAAAAAATATCGCTTTGAAAAAGGTAACGGCAACGTTGCGTGTCCACGACGTCTCCACTACCGCGCAACCGCCCGGAAAACGCTCGCATCCCGCCTATATGATAAGGCCTTTAAGGCACTATCGGCGCGGGTTCCATTCCCAAAGGGCGAACATGCGACTTCGATGAACAGTTGGATTGTTGGATGGTGAGATGTTCTCACTTTATGACAGAAAGTTATAAAGTGAATCGTGTTACAAAGTCTTGCGTTATTCTAAAGCCATAGACTGACTTGACCGTAACTTAACATTCGAGGCGAACGTTTTACATATAAGTAGGGCTATAGATATGCCGTTACCGGCATCATTGCTTAAGCTGCCGACAACTTTGGCATTAAAATTTGAATATCTATGATCAATATTCTAATGAAAAGATAATATGATGTTCTTCTGTGCCTTAACAACTAAAAAAACACCCTCAATAATTGAAATTATAACATCGTCAGAATGAAATTGATAAGTCCTTCTTCCTAATAATTTAAATGTAGCTCTATTTTACTAATTATTAAAACATTCGCTTGAAGTTTGGATCCTCCAAAACTTAGGTTGGTTAATCCAAACTAAACTAAGATTGTGATTTTGCGAGTTTATTTAAAATTATCTCCTCAGTTGTCTTTAGAAACGGATTTGCGGATTATTGTTTGCAAACTCGAGTTTGTTGTAATTTGAATCGGTAAACAGATATCGGTATCGTAAAAGTTTTGACGAAGGGTCACGGCACCTTTTGACCTCACAAATGCCAAACTCCTTAAAAAAACACTAGTTTCGAGTTAGCAAATGGTAAAGTAAGAATTTTGTTTGGTGTTACTGACCGGGGGTTCTAAAATTTTAAAGGGTCGACGAAATCGACTACTTACCTTGATTAGTTGACTAAAACACTGTAAACTTATACAGACATATAAATCAAATACAATACACATTTACCCCCTTATTCATATTAACTCAAACGGTCTTTTAAACCTATTATATCTATAACACTGTTTTGTCTCATTCTTTCTTGGCGCTGTCATCATTTGACAGAAAGTGACAAAACAGTGTAATAGCTAAAATAAGTTTAAAAGACCGTTTGAGTTATTATGAATAAGGGGGTTAATATACAATACAATTTTTTATAACTTTTGGGTTGTTTTTAGGGTCTTGTACCCAAAGAGTAAAAACGGAACCCTAAAACTAAGACTTCGCTGTATGTCCATCTGTCCGTCCGTCTGTCTGTCACCAGGCTGTATCCCAAGAACCGCTTATAGGTATAAATAGTGCCATCCACGAAGGCGTGCCCCAATCTTTTGATTGAGGAAGGCGCGGGGTGCGGGGGGTGACACGCGCGTCAGTTGCGAGCCGGCCGTCATTGAAAAAATCAGACTCGTCACGAAAGTGGCTCTACTTAAATTATTTTTAAAATGTCAAGGAAAACCCAGTGTGTTTTACTGTCATTATTAAATTTACTTACAGAATTTTAATGGTAACTTTAACACCATAAACAATTTTAAATTAAAAAAAACATGTGGTACTTATAATAATATTACCGGGATGTACTTTATCGTGGAAGACTATAAAACATCACGCTAACATCACCTACGTGTACGAAGAAAAAACAATTCACGCATATGAAGCCCCGGTGGACCGATAGTTCTCTTATAAAGAAACTAAAAAAAAAAATGTTGTATAACGTTCTTACGTATTTCGTTTACGTCAATAGTAAACATGTTACTGGTGCAATTTAAAAAAGATATTACTCTTCTAGTAGCTTACCACACCTACTTAAAACTATATCTAAGTAGAGCACCTTTCCCTTTGAGTGTATTTTTTGTAGTGTGCTTGTCATTCAATAGTCATTAAGATGTTCTAAATTAAATTCAAATGTTGGAAAAAGCTTGCACACATGTACTATAAACGATTTGGACGAGTGGTGGAGCGCGCAGTCGTGGATGGCACTATCATAGACAGTTGATTATTTTTACAAACTATGTTTTTCCGATAGCATTATAATAATAATAATAATCGTTTATTTCAGGCAACAGATAATGAAATACAGGCCCGTAAAATAAATACCTTACAGACTAACATACATACAATATGATCAAAATAAACCAATTTAATTTACACGCTCTATGTGTTGTTCTTGATGTCGCGTAGACTTCCGCGAAAACGCCGGAATACGACACCCTTCGGCCAAAAATCTTCTTTCATGAAGGTCGTCAACGTTGCAGTCGGAATTCTAATCACAAAGGAATTAAAATTTACATTGCGACTAGACTCCAACATGACGACCCGAAGAGTATAGTTGGTCTTCTTCTGCACGTATTAACATACAACTGAGTCGTCGGAATCGCAGGACGCAGCAGCATGTTCGGTCCGGTCAGTGCGGTACCGCATTGATTGCGGCTGACGGGCTTCTTCTTCTTGCGCTCCACTTTGATGAAGCCATCCGTATCGGGCTCCCCCTTACGGGACACTTTCGGCGCAGCACTGCGCTTCTCAGTCTTTGGTTGATCAAAAGGCTTCTTGTTTTGCCGCTTATTATAGACGGTAGGTTGGCTAGCGGCGGCAGATGCATACGCACGAGAAGGTGACGTAGGCTCAGGCAGCGTCATTCGCATATTATAACAAAAAATACTAAAATCCAAATAAAACAAATATTTAAGGGGGGGCTCCGATACAACAAACACGATTGTTTTGCCCGATATTAATTTTACCTAGTCAATGGCGCGGATCCCCTCGAGCGCGAGTCTGACTCGCACTTTGGCCATCATCACTATGAGCCAAAGGACGTCCACTGATGAACATAGGCCTCCCTCATGGCTTTCCACTGTGACCGACCTCTAGCGGACTGCATCCAGTTTGATCCTGCTACAAGGTCGTCTGTCCATCTTGTTGGATGACGTCCTACACTGCGTCTTTGGTCAAAGGGTCTCTAATCCAGAACATTTCTGCCACAACGGTCATTAGTTCTTCGCGCTATGTGCCCCGCCCACTTGAGCTTACTCATTTAGTTTTTCTACGTATCTCCTCATTTCTGATTCGATCTCGTAGAGAAACACCTAGCATAGCCCTCTCCACCTCTCCATCGATTTTGAGCTACTCTATGAGGCCCATAGTTAGAGACCAAGTTTCGGATCCATATGTCGTCACTGGTAACACACACTGGTTGAAGACATACTTTACCGGTTTTTAATTTCTTTTTAATACACGTTAAATTTATTTACTTTAACAAACTGGTAGACAAACTGTACATTGGTACGTACCGAGCAAATTCCAAATAATCTACCGAACGTGGCAAACGAGAGACAAGAGAAACATCCGTAGTTCCGACGTTAGGGTGCGTCTACACATGCCATAGTAAGTAAATAGAACTTGTAAATCTGCTCTATGGTAGAATATCGCGTTCTTAGGGACAATAATACTTATAGTATTTCTTGAATTTACCAAATTTGAAAAACTGATTAAAACATCTAATTTTTACAATGAAAGCTTAAATCTGCACGATTGATTGTAATTTTGCATTTTAAATGATCAAAGATAGTAGAGCGTACCTGGGACAACCAAATGGGAGACGCCCGGTTGGACGTCCTAGGTACCGCTGGAAGGATGTTGTAGCTCAAGACCTGCTCAACCTCGGCCATAGCGACTGGCAAGAACTATCGCAAGACCGAGAGGCATGGCGTGATCTGGTGTTGGAGGCCAAGACTCACTTTGGGTCGCTGAGTCACCCAAGTAAGTAAAGATAGTAGGGCATGGTGCGTATTTAATCTTGTTTTTAAATAGTTCCAGGCAGTACAATTCCTACTCAAAGAGTTGAGTCGCCAAATTGGCATTACGATTTAACTAAGGGCAAATTGAAAGTACTTCTATTTAACTCACTCGTGTATTCACGTGTAGTGCTGTCCCACGCTAATCTGCTACTGAGTGGATTATACGAAATTGCACTACTACATTCTAAAACATGACTGCTTTAATGTCAAAACAGCATCGCAATACGCACCAAGTTTTCGAGATTCACATTTATCCAACACGAATAGAATAAGAAAACCTTTTAAAAAAAGGAAAAATAAAATGATTTAAGAACGCCAAGCTGAATAAGTATTATTGTATATTCAACTAAAACAGCGTTTATTTACTACAAGTTAATATTATATTAACCAAACTCCACATAATTATTTAATTTAGTGTCTCAGCCTAGCTCAGAGGCTGTTCCTTGGGCTATTAACTTATTATGTAAATGTGATCGCGCCTGGTTACGCCAAGTTATTATTTAGTAGTCAAACTTGCTGCCTAGCGGTATGGAATTTAAATACAACACAATTTTCAATGAAACTTTTGTTAGTTTTAGCTGCAAACTGCGCATTAGTAAATTAAACATAGAAGATTTTTCAGTTCTATTAGGATCGAGGCTCCAGGAAAAGTACAAAAAAAAACATTTATAGGTATTTTTGGCAGAGGCAGCCTGTCATTTGTTTTTTTTTTCACTGACTAGGGTACTTATTGATGATTAGCCAACGACGTATAAGTCTATGTGATTAGTAATTGATTCATTCATACATATTTTAAAGCGGAGCGTGAGCCCAACGCATCTATTTTGAATAGCCACTGTCAGATAAATTGTAGCAGACACAGTGACCCAATACTTCTGAACAGTAAAAATATCAATAACAGATATTAATGGTAACTTGTATTGTATGCAACTTACTGACATTTTGGCTATTCAGAAGTATTTGATCACCTTGTCTGCTATAAAATATCTGACAATGACTGTACTTACATAGGTATGTATAGGTATACATATTTTATTTTGATGTTAAGTACTTTATAAGTTTTTCAGTGATGTGTTTTTGTTTTGATACTTTGATTATATTATTGATTTGTCAATAGTGCTAATAAGATAAATAAAACGGTTTATTAAACCAGTAATACAGTCCATAAAATCGAAGACAACGACCAATATATAATATATAGGATTAAATGTATACTCGCCCTTACAACTGAATGCAGGCACCCAACTTCAGGGGAGTTCTCTACGTAATTCCATGGATGTACGCCGGAAGCGGTTGTTCCTCTAAATAACTATAATTTTGCAATTCCAAGGAAAAGCACTGTTATTTCGCTGTAATTGTACTGACGAGAATGTGGTGTTATAATCAATCAATTTTACAAATAAAATATTATATGACAAAATCTACTAGACCATCACGATTAGTCATTAACAAGCGGTAGGTAAAAGACGCTCAAATTTTAGTTTAATCTTAACCAGCTTTTATTATGACATTAAGGGTCGATTTTTCAATGGTCAGATAAAACTTATCAGACTGATCAATTACAAAAAGACAGATAAAAAAATAGTTACGCTGATTGCTGGTAATCAGGTGACGTTTTCATATTAGCCATATTGTATTTTGTTCGACAATATTTCCTATCTGGCTATTGAAAAATCAACCCTCAATGAAGTATTACCAAAATATATTTTCCATTTATATTGATGTGATCTATCGATTTTTGAAGGTTCAAGTGAGCCATCCACGCTCCATTGTAAAAAAAATCCAAAGCCCTTTAGTACTCTGAAGTAAAATTTACCTACGTACTACTAAATCAGGTATTAGCATACCAAGTCAAAGTGTGAACCTATTAAACAATTTACAAGTTAGCTGGTTGCGAAGGAACTGAAAGTTCCTGGCACGCGAGGAATGAATCGCTGTAAGCCAGGCTTCGTGAATTAAATACTTAAAGACGGTTAGAATAAAGGTTATTTAGGGAGGAGCGCAATCTTTACTCTACGATACTTATCGATAGAGCAAATGGCTGGCGTGACATTGTCGTGAGAAAGAAAAAAAACGTTTTGATATTATACTGCAGTCGTACGCTTAGCAGATTTGTCATAATTTTTTGCAACATCTTACTTACGCAACTGAATAAAAGATAGCGCAGTATTTAGCTAGATATACTGTTGTGATTACAAAACTCTGGCTCCGATTCGTCCTTTATCCCATAGTCAATAAAAATTCAGGGTTTTAATTATCTTTTTCCAAAATATAGAAATGAGGCAGACTGCTTATTTCCTCGTACTGTTTTAGATATTTAGATTTTCAATTTAACCAAATTTTATTTGAACCTCAAATCGTTTGGTTGACTTTAAAAGTCGCAGCCGCAACAAGTAAGAAATAATGTGTACCATAGAAAGTCCATTTTTCTTCACTAGTCGAATATTTTTCCTTTTTTGCAAAAATATTCCTTTTAATACAAGATAAACACAAAACTTACAACACACATAACTAATTCATCATTCAACACTGAGATCTTTTTTAATTAAATAGTAAATTTATTGTATTTGCTGATACTATTTTAAAAGTTACAAAAAGATTATTTACATTGTTGGACTAGCAAAGATGAATGGAGTTTACCTCTATATCGACATCGACAAAGTGACAACACTAGCCCGCACCAGGGCCATCCTTGTGGGAAATTAAACTGTACCAACAGAGCCACAGGCGTCAACTTGCTCTCTATTACACGAAAAGTATAAGGTGGCTGCTTTGTTCACAAACTAACACTATGATGTTATTTATTTATGATTTTGATCGCATTTTACCAAAACCCCAAATAATTTCTAAAGGTTAAAGCATATCTATCCACCCGTAAAGAGGTATTGTCATCAACCAGCCGTCAACCATACGAAGCACGTTATGTAAAGGGATCAGCTACGCCGGCATGGGATCAGCCCCGGATATTGTTTCTCGGATTGCGTGTGCTACAACTTATGATAGTTATTCTTGTAAATGACAGCCTGTTTGACAGGGTGGGCGGATAGTTGACGAACATCGAGCAACTAGCCGAAAGCGCGTGACAACGCATGCGCCGCTGGTCGAGAGTGGGTCCCGAGTTGATCACGATCCGAGGTGGTTACGCTACGAAGTTGATACATGTGCGTTGAAGAATAGAGTTTTATACAAAAAATACTGAACGCCTCCAGTTGATATGGTTCTCTTACGGGTGGATAAGTGTACTTTAACCTTAATGTTACTGGCAGGCAGAAGCGCCTTATCATCACCATCATCGTGATCAGCTGCCAGACATTCACTACTGAACATGCCCCTATCATCATCATCATCATCATTCTCTTGCCCTGTTCCTAGTTTAATGCGCTTTAATTTAAAAAGAAGCTCGCTTTCAATCTATACATGTGTGCTTACAACCAGCGGAAAATCAGCCTAATCAATTTTACTCGGTGAAAAATGCCTTATTCTTTAGGAAGCAAAGTGTAATTTCAGGCTTATTTTAGTTTTAAGGCTGCTGTCACCTACCTTCTAACAAAGTTCAAGTGCAGTTTTCTTCCCAAAAATGACTTAACTGACAACTTTTTTTGACTGATTTGTGTAGAAATAAGCTATCTACATAAGATGTAAGCTCTGAATTTTTGATTCAATCTTTAAAATGCCTGTAATTTGCAATCATAGAAGCCAAATTGACGGTTTTTCTGGTGCACTTTTCTAGATCAGTTGTTGACATCAGCTATCGAAATAACATAAACTTGATGGGAATTACGTTCGTCTACAAGGTGTAGACTCTGTTTTTTTTTATTTATTGCTCTGGTTATTCCAAATGAAGACAAAATTGAAACCATGTTTAAGCATAAAATACGCATCTAAAGGCAGGCGATTATCTCTGAGATACATTGCACTTATTGTGTGTTATTTGATAAAACAATGTTATAGAGGTTCCTATCTTTGACTTAGCATCTAAATTCTTGATTTTATCTTGTGCACTATATTCAAAATATCTTACTAAAGTAACCTATAAATTTGAGATTTGGAGCTGTCACGAACATTCATCTTCGATCGAAATTTGACAGACAGCGCCGAGCGCTCGGAGGGAAAGGGTGTGTCGCTCGTTGTCTTCGTTGCTACTCTTTTATTTCGTGTATGATACCAATTCCAAATTTGAAAATATCACGCTTTGCACAATTTTTATACGGCGACCAATTCGCTTTGAGGCTTTATGCAACAGGCATAAAGCCATAGTGCATTTGGATCGTCGATGGTCTCTAATTATAACAAAAAAGTATTCGTTCTTTTGTATCGATTAGTAGTTGTATTTAAATGATTAATCAATGTTATGTAAACTTGCATAGAAAGAAATCCTTATTAATACTATAAACAAGAAAGATTTATATGTATGGTGACTATTTCAAGAGGTTCATGAGTTATAACGAAGATCTTTTATCATATACAATTTGTATTTTCGAAACTTGATCAAACAAAATGTGCAGATACTAGGACCAAAATTATCGACAAAAATAATAATAATAAAAAATTGTCTACAAAATAAAATTGTGGTATATGATGAGCAAACTGTTTCTTTCACCAAACAGTTAAATGTCAATTTTAGACAAATACTGAATTAATAAGGCCAAGAATAGGCAATAGTATCAATTCTATTGCATATGTATGGGGTTGCAAATAATAACCTTATTTATATAAAATAAAGTAATATCAGTAACACTACTTTATAGTTCAACAACGGTAGACCGATTATCATGATATTTACTTTGTTGAATTGGTATTTACCTCTTACCCCTTAAGTTATTATAAAACAGGGCTGCGACATCTATCTGGGCATCGACTCCAAAAAGAAATGGTTTGCCTAAAATGGAGTCCTTTCAAGAGTTCATTTAAGACTTTTTAATGTGTTTTGTTTTTGAAGTCGGTTTTATTGAAATAGTATGGTGGTGAAGTGACCATTAACCCAACAAAATTGAAGACAAATAAGGGCTTTTGTTTTAAGTATTTGACTTTGAGTAGTAAATAAGTAAGTTTATAAATTTTCTTACATCATTCGTGCTTTGGATTTTGAATAAGAATAAACGGACGACAAAGAGTAAAAGGTCAGTTTTTCTTAATATAGACCGTATATAGGCGTTATTTAGTTCCACAACCTTTGAAACGCACTTGTACGTACATACCATTGGCCATTGGCGTCAATTCCATACTGTGTGGGACTTGTTTAAGGCATTAATTCCATACGCTAGTAACAGTGTTTCAATGGTTTAAACCTAAATAAATAGGGCAATATTTTGCTTATTTAACATTACTTTTCTTTCTACCACAATCTACAACCACAACCTAACTATGAACTTGTATAGTAAAACGCTTGTTTAAATAGAAGCGTTTCATGTGATGTGTATGTAGCTAATATGAACCTGTATTCAAATTGTACGCAAATGCCATGAAGTTCCATGGTTCTATTCAAGTCCATATTCATATAATATTTCATTATTGAAAAATGTATATGGACAAAATGATATAATACCGGTGTAAACCAAATAATTAAATAAAAATTATCTTGTTTATCATCTGTTATACATGAAATACTTGAAATCTTGATCGAAATTTTCTTAACTACATTTTCTGAATATCAGCTATAATAACTTGTGACATATTTCATATAGCAAAATACAAATCATATCAAAGAACAGCGTTACACTAAACAGCATTTATGTGTAAATAAATCCTCATAGCATCCAGCTGGTATGACACGTGGTAGATCAAGCGCAGAACCAATGGCATCATCCACCAATAACCCTTAGTCCCCGTTTCTCGTGGAGTTTACATTCGTATAAAAATACCTACTCTGAGAAGTCACGATTTGGGTGAAGACATAAAGAGGCAGATAACCGGTACCAACCTGTACCGACTGACTAGTGATGTGCCAAGTCATCTATTTTTAATCTCGAAATATTTAAGAAATTCGTTACAACAATCCAAATAAGGACCGACTGACACTAGAAAATTGTCGTTTGATACCTGACTGATTAAAACAAGATTCAAATCAAGACTTGAGTCGGAAAAGTCTCTATAAAGCATTCCAATTCCATGAAATAGCCAACACGGCACAACACTGGTTAGTCGTTGCAGGTCAGTGCGTGTTACCCGCCTCTATATGTCTTCACCCTTTGGATGCATTTCGTTTTTTCTATGCTGTAAGTTTTTTACGTTATTATAACTGTACGTTTGTGTTTAAATCTGTGAATTTAGTTATATACTTATCAAAAGGAAAATGTTCGCGAACGGAATTGACGCGAGCCCTGATTCCTGTAACTGTATTCACTGTATTCGTAATAGGTATTTCAAATACAAAAAAACTGGTATAACATTAATTTATCACATCGACTTTTTAAGACCATCATTTTCTGTGTTCATCATACGCATAGCCTACTACCTAGAGATAAAGTATCAAAATTGTTTAATTACAGTTAAAATTTTTTTTTGTCCCGGACATATAAAATCGCACACACACATTGATAAATTAGGTAAAATCTGAGAATCTCCAAACTGTCATATGGCTCTTAAGTTATCAGACACCTTTTTGAATGTTTACCTTCATGCTTTATTGCCTTTGCCTAACTTCTGACAGAGCTTTCATTCCGTCAAACGAATTGACACCACAGCATCTCTGTCACTAAAAAACTTGGCAAAAAAATACATCAGCTTTGGTCACCATCATCAAAGAACGAATTTTGAAGAATGTTGGGTTTAACATAAAAAGATGCAGCTACCGACCTGATGTTGATGAGTTTCCATGTGTTTTTGTCTGTGTGTGCCGAAGCTATGTTGTTATCCTTCGATTCTGTGCCCCTGTTTGTCATGTTTACCGTTGTGCGTGAAAGGTACAGTATCTTTATTCCTTTTTTAAGTACCTGAATTAAACCTAAACATTGCACTTGCGTTATATGATTACTGAAAGTTTGTGACCTCAAGCTCCGACCGGAACCTTGTCAAAAATTAGAAAATTTAAGAAAGTTTTGATGTTTTTACAGATTTTGGTAATAATTTGATGTCTTTCGTAGTGCCTCCTCAAGACAATTATAAAGTATAGGCAAGAATTTGGCCACGATCTCACCTGATGGCAAGTGATGTGGCCTAAGATGGATCAATCTGACTGGCAACATCATATTCATTCGCTTCGCACCGAGGCAGTAGCCCTCGGTGGCGCAGCGGTTAGAGGATCGCATTTTAAAGCGATGGTTGCGCCAAAGGTCCCGGGTCCGATTGGGTCGGACCAAAAATATGTACCTGGGTTTATCTTTTCGGAGATTCTCTGGGAAGCCCGAAGTTCGGAAGTTAATGGTGTTGCACCCCCGTGCCTCAGAAAGCACATAAAGCCGTTGGTTCTACGCCTGATCTATCTCCGGTCGTGTCAGATTGCTGTTCAATCGGGCTATGAGAGTAAAAGGAATAGAGATTGCACCTGTCTTTGTACACACACTTGTGCACTATAATATGTCCCGCGCAGTCGATTAGTCGTTGTGACTGGCCACCTGGCTAGAAAGGCTATTATTTATTCACTCGCATTGCTTTACCGATACAAAAGCATACTTTTAGGAATGTTAAAGTCCTTTCCTCACTCTACAATATTTTGGTTCTAGGTATGAAGTTCTGTCAATGTTTGTGCGTGGGCTTTGAAGTGGAAGATGGAACGAGATCAGGAAGCGAGACGTCGCCTCAGGCTAGAAAATTACAGAAAAAATCGAGCGGCAACGTCAAACTGTCTGAGAGCCGCCAGTCAGGGATATGATCATTTGAATTTGTAAATAAACTTCTGTAATTAAGTACCATCGACTTTTTTATTGTTGTATAATTTTAGGGCTGTATTTCACCAGGACACCATAGTGGCACTGGCACACATCACACATGGATAAACTTGGTAAGCTACCATACTAGACGCCATACAGACAGAGTCACCACACCACACTTACGGCACTCCACACACCACACACACACACACGGACACACACGGACACCAGGTGAGCAACTTTCTATGGAGAGTTACTTCTCTGGTGTCTATCTGCGGCATGTCGCATAATACGTGGGAGGAGGACTTGCAGTGCAGTGTATGCAGTCGCACGTTCAAGACCAAGTTCGGGTTTGCAAGTCGCCTCCGAGCTCATGCCAGAAACTGACAAGGTGTCGCCGGCGACGGACACGTCGTGGAGGACATCATCATCATCATTTGGCTGTAGTCTATATTGTCTTTATAGAGCTGTAGCATTTTGTTGATAGCGGTGTCTGGTTGAGCCGCCATGGTGTTCCGGTGGAATCAAGCCCTTTAGAGATGATTATGATATCATCATGGCTCTCGTACAACGTGCGTGAGAGGAAAACTCTAGATTCTTACTATGAAAACGTGTAGGTTTTGCTATTTAAATCAAAGACCTTTCTGTAATTTTTGCACGACTATATTGTTTGTTAAACTTTATTGAAATTCATTAGTTGTACAATTGGCAGACTTGAAGCCTTTCTCTCTATCAGTCAACCGAAAGTAATGAAGAAAATCGAATCAGTATTACTTACTTAGGTACTTGTGAAAAAAAGTATTAGTAGTACTTGTAAAAGAAAATAAAGTCTGCTAGCCAAAGGGTCCATGTAATAGATTCTAGAGTGGTGGGGTTTAAGCTGCATTCATCCAACGAGGCGTTGGGAACTTTACCTCAGATTGGAAATATATATTTTAAATTAAATAAAACAACATTCTCAACATTCTGCATGCATACCATTATATTTTCATGAAGTAAATGGTTAACAACACCAACACAACACACTCTATTTACTAGCATGCACAACATTATCTTTTCATATCATGATCCTCATAACTTGGACAGGCTCAGGCGGTGGACGCTGTGCCGGCTTTGGTGGACTGTCGTCATCAACAGGGATTTTGGACAATAAACATGGACATATTACTGGGAAACAAGCGATCAACGGCGACAAAAGAAACGGGCAAAATATACAAGCACAACACATTGGGTTACGCATCTATGCGTGTTCTTTCGATGCACTTACTTTGATTCTTGCACCAAAAAAGTTTTGTGACTCTAATCAGTTATTTTTAAACAATTTGATGGACGTTTTGCTTTATTCTTCACACGATTTATTCTACGAATCTTTATTAATAAGTTTTAGCAAATTCTTGATCGATTTCTTTGTAAATTTTACTCTAGTTACGTCGCTAAGTCTATTCGCTTTTTCCAGTGTTTAAATTACTTTCTCTTAGCTTTCTAAATGGAAATCCTGTTCTTGTTTATAGGTGTATTCCAAGTATCTAGAGGTAGAACAGGTTGACTCTTCGTCTTTCCTAGTATTTCTTTATTTTTCAGTATATAAAGACCATATTCTTCAAATTTGATCCCCGTGTTCTCTCGTCTCTTCTGCTTTTACTGCTTTAGTTTCATTTGGTACAATGGCGTCGAAACAACAATCGAAGCATGGTATACAAGACACAAATGGACTTACTAACAAAGGTAAAAGTATTGACATAAGACACATTTGTCCAGGTTTTTGTCCCCCGAATTCAAGCGTATTTCGGAACAAGAATTGAGTTTTGCTTTCTTGTATTTCTCAGCGATTCTACTCAATATCTGAATACCAGAAGAAGCAGCTTGGACTCCAGAGCATACACCATGGGCACAGACAAGGAATACAGAGTATACACGGAGAAACGATGAAGAGAGGCAGATATAACAAGCAGGGCAGCAAGGGGCAGAAGCAAATACACATGAATTTTGTGTGAAAATATTTTACGGTGAATTTTGGTGGAGTATTTGATACGTTACTTTGACGTTTGTTTTGAGGTTTTTTTGGCAGATGTGTGGCACAAGACTGCCAGGAAAAATTATATTATTTTCACATACAGAGACAATAATCATGAAGAAAAAGCTCTAATCACAAGTAAAAATGTAGTAAGTTCACTGTAATCATCAGCTATATCTCAGTTCCGGATTACGATTTATTAGTTTTTTAATTCATTATTATTATTGGTACTATTTTCAAGGCTTGGTGGTTATTAAATTCCAACTTTCTTAAAGTGGTAAAATTATTGTAGTATGTTCATGTACTGGTGTCACTTAAATTGAAAAGTTAGATTTTTTCAATTTACCATCATAAATTAAGACTCAAATTCTCCATCAACTTATCAGACAGCAAAGATGCCTAATTACGAATTTTCTCATCATTAATTACAATTCCGAAGTTACAAAAAACAACCACGCCGTGTCTCTATAGATTAGAAGTTTTGATTCATTTAAATTTTCTAATTTGTGAGGCGTAACTTTGAAATTTCTTATTAAAGCAGCTCTTCGATTAGTTTTAAACAATAAATTGGTTAAGTTATGGCGTACGTTGTTTAAAAGTTTCAGTATTGAGATTTGCTCATCGAGTAAGATAACGCCTGACTTTGCGGGACTCTCGTTAATGTCAGCTATTTCGATACTTACACAAGTTTTGGATGCTTTTTGAATTGATGTTGCCGTTACTCCTCGATTCGATTTTTTATCTGGTAACAATTTTTATATTATTTCAAGCAAGAGAAAATAATGGATAGCCATTATTTTCTCTTGCTTGTAAAATAATTTTTATATTATTTCAAGCAAGAGAAAATAATGGATAGCCATTATTTTCTCTTGCTTGAAATAATATAAAAATTATAATGCGGTAGAGTAATAGTACTCTACCGCTGAGAAGGCATCTCTTAAGTTGAAGAACAAGGATTCTTACTATTCCCATTTCAATAACACTTTTTAGTAACATTAGATACTTACATACCTATTTCGAGATTGTGTCAATAACTACCTAGCAAATAATTTGTTAATTTGCCTAAGCCCCTAAGGCGATGTTTGTACTGTAATGAAACATTTTTATTATTTTAATCACAACACAGTATTTTAATAGGTAACATTAGGGCCTTAATTTTGTCAGCGTTCATATGAAACTGTCATTTTATAAAATCTGTCGCTTTATATTTTATCAGTCTTATAAGTTTTATCTTACCATTAAAAATCGGTCCTTATTATAAAAGACATATCAGCTGATATTTATTTTCAACGTCAGTACCTGCCATATCTTCTATAGAACTAACTTTACAAACGATCTCCCAAATCGTAAAATCCAACGGCTCCTCGTTTGCAAGATCTACAATCTCTGCAAAGGGTTCAGATATTATTCCCGAGTTTAAAATTCACCAGACGTCCTAGAAATCCGGATAGAATACTGCACAGTGTCCAATGTAGCTGCCGCAGCGGGAATACCTCTTGCGACGCCGATGCATCTGACTGTGGACATAGTCAATATGGGCTCAGTAGGGCTATACTGCTATCATGTATAGTAAACCGCTTCGTTGAGACTTCGCCTGCGGGACATGGGTGCGGGGAGAGGCAAGATCGGGTTGTGTGAGCGGCGCGGGCGGGTGTACTCTCAATAAATACTCTCATTAGTCAACTCACGAGTACCTATAATGACAGTCTTCTTCTTCAGAACAACACTGACATCAGTAATTATGATTATACACATTCATATATTCTACATTGCCTCGGATCTCGGTGTTGTGGTACCACCGTTGTTTCTGATTTCCATAACACAAGTGACATCTACTTACTTTGGGATCAGAGCAGTGTATCTGATTTGTGTACAATATTAATAAATAAATAAAAAATACCTATCCTTTGCGGCCCTATAAATTATAATACTATTTATCGCCGTTGTATGTGTCATAAACATGATTTGTTTTTCTTATAACCTTCTGCATTCGTTTTTGCACTGTGACCCTTCCGTTGACTTTAACGAGAGTGCTTCTATCAGGGAATTGTCGCCAGCATGACAAGACTGTTTGCAGTTCATTTAACTGTTAGTTAGTTATGCACGGCAATTGTTTTTAGGTCGATAGACTTGATTATCGTGTGAGGGTCTTGAGCGAAAATTAATTAAGATACTAGTTTAGTTGCCTTTCTGTAGATACAGTTTCAGAGTGATTTGAAAATGATAACGAAGGTCGTCAATAATGAGATTTTAAAAAAACTTGCGCTAAATCGCGTTATCAAATGTAGATTTATAGCAAATTGATCTTAAGAGATTTGCTCCACATAAAATGTAATGGTAGGAAAATTTGTTGGTTTTAGTGTTACTTTTAAAACTTATTTATGTTTATTCTATAATAACTGTATGTTTTCCAAATAATAATTTACAAAATATATCTTTCGATACAAAGTGTTTTTACTGCAAACCAAGCGTAATAAGTGTGGCCAGGACGCGTCCTCCAAAAAACCTTTTATAAACCGAGGTTCTACTTTGAAGAACGTATAACATTTATTTAGAAGTTTCATTTTTTACTTTACGTGTTGTATATACTTTGCTTATAGCCTTTGTCAATGTCCTATTGGCTCGAGGTGGTGAGAGCCTGATGTCCTGTAATACAGGTATTCGATACCTAGCATAGGCATCAGACTTGCACTTACATTATTATTATATGTATAATTATTTGATTTTACTTCATCTCATGTGTTTTACAATGTACGTGTGAGTAAATAAAGGTATTTGATTTGATTTGATTTGATTTACGGAAGTTGTAATAATAAATAATAAAGGCTGTTGTTCCGAGATTTGGTGGGTGTTTGCGCCGTTTTATATTTTAAGGATATCTCGTATTTCGGTGTGCTTTACGGCAAAGGCCTCCTCCAATTCTTTCCACTGCTGTCTACCGCCACTCTTGTCCAGAGAGGCCCCAAAGTCATTTTAGGTTAAAACTGAATGGATTACGACCTCGAGTCCTAACGCCAACTATTGGGTACCAATCTGTCACTTGTTTGCTTCATTTGTCTTTATACACCGGAGCATATGTCCAATGTAAAGAGGCGTTTATAAATTATATTTTGTTTTTATAGTGTTTTATCACTAAACAAACTTAATAATATAAATTGCACTTGTAAAAAGCAACTGCGTCAGACGAGGAATCGAACCCAGTGTCTTACGCTATCCGGGCCTATACCCCCACTACTCGGCCACCGACACATTGGCAATTTTGCAAATGCTTTCTGTAACGCGTAGGCTGCGTGACCTCATCAATGGTGCTAGATTGCTCCGTTTAATTAACTTTAGTTAAGTGAACTGCTAGGTACTGAAGGTCGAAAATAAATTCATCAGAGTAGCCCCTCTCAAAACCTGTGCTGGAAGTCTGAAGTAAGATTTTTGTCATTTCGCGAAGACAATTTCTATATTATGATTTTCTGCTGCATCGAATATCCTTTTAACTTTTAGCTACGTAAGTTAAAGATAAAGCTAAATCTTTAATTTTTTTTTTTTTTTTTTATTTAACCTATATCATCCCACTGCTGGGCAAAGGTCTCCCCCAATTCCTTCCATACGTCTCTGTCAGTGGCCAACGACTCCCAATCTCTCGAGAAGCTAGACAGATCGTCACTCCACCTCTTTCTTGGTCTACCCCTTCGTCGGTAGCCGTCTGGTGGTATCCATCGCGTGACGATTTGGGCCCATCTATTCGGGTGCATTCTACACACATGTCCCGCCCACTCCCATTTAAGCTTTGCTGTCTTTTCGCCTACATCTGCTATGCCAGTTCTAGAGCGTATTGTGGTATTTCGGATCTTATCAATCCTTTTAATACCCAATACGCTCCTTTCCATAGCTCTTTGGCAAACCTTGAGTTTGGATTTCTGACTTTCGGTCAATGACCACGTTTGCGCTCCGTAAGTAAGTACGGGCAGGATGCAGGTGTCGACGAGTTTGCGTTTCAGTGACAATGGAAGGTCTCCCTTCAAATACGCTTTCATGGACCAGAAGCTCTTCCAGGCGTTATCGATACGACGACCGATCTCTTTGTCCTGCCTGTTTTCGAAGGAGACTATCTGGCCCAAGTATATGTACTCGTCGACATATTCCATTCTCTGCCCGCATACCACTATGTCGTTTTCAGCGGCATTGGTCATGACTTTAGTTTTTGACCTATTCATCAATCTTTAATAAATCTTAAAAATATTTGTATTATTAAGCTTGATTTAAACAAATTACGTTAGTTGCAGTCAGAGGATCGAAAAAAAACCAAATTTACTTAAAGAAATATTTAATTTAAATAATTAAAAATTACATTAATTACTTATAATTATGGAGATGAGACCTAATCGAAGTGAGATTATGGAATGCCAGAATAATGATTTACAGTAATTAGGAAAATGTCGATTGACGTCACTTTCACAGCACTTTCACTGATCTTGCAATCTCAATCAATGCACTTCGGACCGTTGCTCTTAAGTGGAGCAGCAACTCAGCGATCTGCATATTGGGCGATGGCGTAATTCCTCCCCCCTGAGAACGTCAACTATTTTAGCACGTTGAGTGAAAATGTTGACGGGGTGGCTGCAAGATGTGTCGGGTCATCAGGTGATGTCGGCGATTGTTCGTCCTTTATAGAGTTACTGCGCACGCAGATATTGCAGCGTCGGTGTAGCACGATGATGATAATAAGTGCACCTGCACTTATTAATACGACATAAAAAGGTATAGTCGTATGGTACAAGCTGTCGATTTGATTGCTATTAGTTTGTATCGGAGCTTGCATCATGATCTTGCCCTGGATTCTATGTAGTTCTTGCAGGTCAATGGAGTTGAGACTTATGTGAGATGATATCTTCATTTGTTCTTTCGCGTCGAATGGAATCTCCATGAGTTTAAGAGGCTGTCCTTTTATTTCGTCGTGGTCATTGGTGATGACGAACTCCGTGGTTTTCAAACGACAGTGAACAGGGATAGTGACAAGGAAACTTCCCTGGAGAGTGGTGTAGTCTTGCCTTCCACAGAAGAGTTGAACTTTGGTGGTATGTGGGAAAAATAGGACGTAATGTTGGTCGTCCAGCTTTTCCATGGCTTCTTTCTTCAATATAACTGTTGAAAATTCGCAGGTCTCTTTCAGGATCTGGTTGACTATGAGTTCGTGGATGCAATCAGATTTTGTGCGTATCTGATGATGGACGGTAGTTTCACACAGGAACCAGTTATTAAGCTTCGGACATTCTGTCTCTATGTACATGAATGAAATCTCATTAGTTGCTAGGAAAGGATAGGTTGGGATTAGAGCCTGTGTTTTTTTATTAGGAACTATTGATAGATGGTACAAGTCATATATGTCTTTGGATATGATTGGAAATTTAAATATAAAAACTATTTGATTTTTGCAATAATAAGAGCCTGGTTTAATTATATCATAATATTGTCTCAATTCCAGATCAATTATTTGTTCATCACCATAAGTATTCTTAAGTTTACTTATCATTGAATTTAAAATATCTATATCTATCATAGAAAGATGCGTGCTTGATGCACGAATAAAAGCTAAACTATTCTCTAGCCTAATTAATTCTCGAGCAAGGTTCTCAATATTTTCACTTATTACCTCTAAAAGTTGGGCAAGTCTAGCATATTTAGTCAGACTATTTTCTTTGTAGGCGTTACTGTCTAATATTAGTTCAAGAGTAGTATTGAGTTTACTTTGATTTTCTACCAGCTGTGTTAAAATATTATTATGCTTGGCTATCCATTCTTTATTGAGGCTTATGTGATTATTAAATTCAGAGACTATTTTATCTTGATCTTCTTTTAAGAGACTGATGGCTTTATTATATCTTTCTGCATCAGTGTGGTCCAAATTACCAGTTATGCTCTTTATAATTGACCCAAGGCCGTCCACAATACCTCGTTTTACTCTATTTGGTTCTAAAGATTTTAATTGCTTTACTGCATTGCCAAGTTTGTCAGTTAAATAGTCGATTTGTGTCTCAAGTAATAAGTAAGTGTGGTTGGATAGTCGATTTCTATAACCTTTTAATTGAATTTGTAGTGACTCAACTCTGTCTTCGATGTCATTCAATTGTACGTATTGTATGAATGTATGATAATGAGTTGTCAATCTCATTGGTCCAAGTTTGTACGGTAGTAGTCCTGGTCCATCATCTAAACTCTCAAGTCTTATTTCTTGAGACTGGATGATCCGAAGGATCATTGTTAGAAGTATCCTGCAACAAATTTACTGCTTTAGGGATACGTTTCAATCGTGATTTGGCCACGGGGCCACGTTTTTTAGAAGTATATATATGAATTGGCAAATCTGCTAAGACTGTATCCTGTGTGTACCGAGGGGCTGTCTTCTGGCGACTAGCTAAGGGATTTTTTATAAATATCTGTTGTTCGGGTGCGTACTGTATTTCAGGTTCTCTATCCTTATTCCTGGATTCTATTAAAGCTCTACGATTTGCTAGAGATGTATTATTTACGATATCGTAAACCTTTTTCATTTGTTCCCTATGATTTTGGAGGTACTGCTGTAATAGATGTTGGGTTATGTCAATGTCTAAACAGTCTCGTGGGTCAAAGTGTCCTGTTAGTAAGTCAAATGGTCTACATTTCGTGAAGCTGTGGATGGAACTGTTATAGGCTATGAGTGCATATGGCATAAGGTTCACCACTGGTTCTTCTTTATGCTGCAGTTTCAGGAGTCTAAGATGTTCAAGGATGGTTGAATGAAATCTTTCAATGTTGCCATTGTCATTAGGTGAATGGGGTAGAATCCTGTGATGATTAATTTTATGCAGTCTTGTAAACTCTAAGAACAGCTGGTTGGTGAATTCTGTTCCATTATCAGTTATTATGGTCATGGGCACACCATGGTGGGTACAGAATTGCAATAAAGCTTGAAGTATACTAAGGGCAGTGCCGTCACGTAAGTGGTAAGCTTGGCCGTATTTTGTGAAGACATCTATGAAGGTAACGTATTTCTCTGACTGGACGGTAAAGAGGTCTATGTGGACTATTTCAAAAGGTTTTGTGGCTGGGGGTACAACATTGAATTGTTGTCTAACGGGATTCCTGTCATATTTGCCTTGACCACAGATGGTGCATTCATTTATAAATTTAGTGATTTGATCCTTCATTTTAGGCCAGAAATATTTACGGGATAAAGCCAGATAACACTCATTGATGCCGCGATGGTTAGTTTTACCATCATGGTAATGGCGAATTATCTCTTGTTGGCGAAGATATTCTTTTACGTTCTCGATTTCAGATTTAGCGAGTACTAGGTTCATTGATGATCCTTTAAATTTATTTTGAAGGATTGGAATGATAGAGTACATTGCGAGTCGAGGAGTAATTAAGAGGGCTGTTCTAACTTTAGGGTTCACAAATTCCTTTATAGCGTTTATTACGTCTTCTTCAAGGTTGGTTTCTGACAGTTGTATACTTGTGCGTGTGTGAGTTTCAAAGGGTTTGGTCACGGTAGGTTTTCGTTTTACGTCGTTAACTACAGTCAAACATATCTGTCGGTTAAATTTATTTAGTGGTTCATCAGTAATTGGGATTTCGAGTATAGGGTGTTCATGGCTCGTATGTGCTGTTTCGGTTGAGGAGTTTTGTTTGGATAGTACGGTCTCCGCAGGATTACCTAACATGGAATTAAGTTCATCTATTTCTTCCATTAGAGATTTAGTGTCACCGAGGTGGATTTCTATTCGAGAAAGAGCGTCGGCATTAGTGTTAATTTTGCCCTTCTTGTATTGTACAGTAAAGTCGTATTCGCTCAGTCTGAGTCGCCATCTGGTGAGGCGTGAATTTGGTTCCTTCAAATTCATCATCCATTCCAAGGGTTTGTGGTCAGTCAGTACTTTAAATTTCCTTCCAAATAGATATGGCCTGAAGTATTTTGTGGCCCATACTATTGCAAGAAGTTCCTTTTCGATAGTGCTATAGTTCAATTCACTATCGTTTAAGGTTCGGGAAGCATAACACACAGGTTTATCTGAACCTACTGGACCTTGTGATAGCACGGCTCCAATTGCTATGTTTGAAGCATCGGTTGTAAGATTGAACTCCTTGGTGAAATCTGGATATTGGAGGATTGGGTCATTTGTGAGTAGGGTTTTACACTTCTCAAAGCAGTGTACGTATTCGGGATCAAGAGTGATCTTTCTGCCTTTCTTGAGACACTGGGTTAGGGGCTTGGTGGTACGAGCAAAGTCTGGGATAAATTTTCGGTAGTAACCGAGAAGACCTAAGAATTGCTTGATTTCCTTGGTTGTTTTGGGAATAGGATACTTCATTATAGCTGAGATTTTATCAGGGTTTGGTTTCACACCATCCTTACTGATTATATGCCCGAGATAAGCTGTCTCAAGCTTCAAGAATTCCGACTTGTCCATCTGAATCTTAAAGTTTGACTCACGCAGTCTCTGAAATACCTTTTCCAGGTTTACTATATGCTCTTGCAAGGATGTACTGAACACTATGATGTCATCAAGGTAGACCAAGCAAATGTCGTTTTGGAGACCTCTAAGGACATTATCCATCACTCTTTGGAATGTAGATGGAGAATTTTTAAGTCCCATGGGCATTCTGAGAAATTCAAAGTGTCCATGCTCAACATTAAAGGCTGTCTTCGAAATATCCTTGGGGTCCATTTCTACTTGGTAGAAACCACTTGCTAAATCGAGGGTGGTAAAGTACTGACACTTCCCTAACTTGTCAAGTACGTCGGTTATATTTGGTATGGGATATTTGTCATCAATTGTCTTTTCATTCAGTTTCCGGAAGTCAACTACGAGTCTCCACTTTTGCTTACCAGAGGCATCGATTTTTTTTGGCACAACCCAGATGGGTGAGCTCCAAGCAGAGTCAGAAGGTCTAATGATACCCTGGTCCAACATTTTTTGTATCTGATTCCTAACTTCTTCTCGATGCACAAATGGATAACGATAGGTTTTGGCGTGCACTGGCACATCGTCCTTTGTCCTGATTTGGTGTTTAATTTTATTTGTAAAAGTTAACTGTTCGCCTTCAATATAAAAGACATCTGCGTAACGAGAACATAGAGTAGTTAAGTTTGCCTTTTCCTCTTCGTTTAAGTGTTCTGTACGCAAGCGCGAAATGACGTCTTCAGTACGCGTCACCGGTTGTGGAGTGCGCGTGCACTCGATATTGAGTAACTCCGCGTGCGCTGGTCTATCGAGTGAAAATATAATATCATTCGCGGTCGGGTTTTCAATTTCTAAATAGCCGCGGTTACTACTTGCTGTAGTGAGGCACTCATGAACAATGCAATTACATATAATTTGCTCCTGAATGAATGCGTTGCCTTCCGTCACATCGAGTGGGACCTTAATAATTTTTGAGGAAAATGCTGGTATAATGTCTTCGTACAGATTCACGTTTCGCGAGTTATACATCTTAATAGTATTAGAAGCAAAACGAGTTATTAGCTGCCCCTCTTTAAGATCTATACGCGCCTCCCATTTGCTTAATAAATCTAATCCTATAAGTCCGTCGAAATAATCGTGAAATCTATATACGAATAACTTCATACTATCTTGGTCATCATTAAACTCAGGAAAGCATGGCAATGTAATTGAATAATCGTTTCTACTGGTTGCATGTATGTTTGTCACCTCAAACGGATCAAAGTTAAGGGGAAAGTCAGGAAAGAATTGTTCTACAGCCTCGGGGCTGATAAACGACTGGTTTGCTCCGGTGTCTATTAACAATTTTAAGGGAGGATGAGCTATTTGAATATATGGTAACTGCCTTTGTGTTTGAAGATTCAATTCTATTTTGGCTTTTTTAATATCGAAATTTCCTGAAAATCCTGCTCAGTATGGCTGGGGCCCGGCGTTGATTGAACCTCTTCAATCATTTTATTTTCGTCGGTCATGGTATAATAATTAAATTCGGAAGTAAAGTCGGGTGCATCACTAGTATAGTAAGAATAGTCAGTATAGTAATTGTACGCCGGCTCATGTTCGTAGTCGTTATAATAATGTAGGTCATCATATGTCGCGCAATCGTTTACGTTCATTTCTCGAGATTTAAAATAATTAGTGGGTGGCGGATTCCCTGATTTTGCCCAGTCATGCCCTGTCATTTGAGAGTGCGGAAGAACCCTAGGGGTAAATCGTTGGACTCCACTCATAGGTTGAGGAGCTTGAGATTGTGGTGGATTGTTCCGAGGCGGGAGACGAAACATGTTACTGCGAGGATTATAATTAGGAGGTGGTGCACTGAATATCCTTTGAGTATTATTAGGCACGCGCATAGGCTGCTGGTTCTGTACTGAGAACTTGAAAGGCTGAGGCGGGGGCCTCATAGGTTGTTGTCCTATGGGAGCAGGCCAGTTAGGTACTGGTGAATTATGTACCCTCGGTGGTGGAGAGAATAAAGACGGTCCTGGTAGCGACAATTTTGGAACAGAGTGAGCTTTAGTGGGCTCATTCCTTTGTTGAAGGTACATGATATTAAGTTCTTCCTGAACGAATTCAAGGGCCTTTTCTATAGTGGCGGGGCGCATACAACGAATGCGAGAACCTAAGGGCTCTTTTAAGCCGCGAACATATGCCTGCATTGTAACCTTCCTATATAATTCCCGTTTAGCTTCGATAGTAGTTAGCACTGATTCATGTAAAGTTACGTAAGTCATTATCGTACTGAACAACGTTTGACAATGTTCATAGAATTCTTGCGGGGTCTTATTTCCTTGCGTAGCAAGTGAGAGGTCATTGTACAGGGCCGTTTCGTCACGCTGATCAGAAAAGTTATTAATAAGAGCAGTTCTAATCCCTAGCCAGCTGTTAGGTATTCCGTTAGAATTGATTGTGCATGCAGCGGGTCCTGTTATTTTATTCAGTATGCCATTGATAAGACAAAGATTAGAAAATTCACTACCTGCAGCGGTACTTAAATATTTCGCTGCTAACTGATCACAAATACTTATGAACCTTGTCAGAATATTAGGATTTCCATCAAAGTCTGGAACGAGGCGGAGGGCCTTGAATATTGTATCTGGTTCATGAGACATCTCGTCAAACGAGTTATTTAAGGTTTGATCTAATTCTAAGTTCCTATGATTATCTAATTGATGCTGGCGAGCCTGACGTGATTCAGACTCGCTAGAACTATTGGCTCTAGGATGGTAAATCTTGAAGTGGTAAGATTAACACGCTAAAGGAATACTAAGGATAGACACTATGATAAAAAGGAAGCAACACGAGATCAATTCAAGTGTACTCACATAGATTTCATATCTGGTTCTGTCGTGAATCGAAGTCTGGATTCTCCTCCGGGTCTGCAACAGGTCCGTAGATTCTGGATACTCGACGACGGGGCTTGATAGCCGCCCGGGCGACTCGCGACGCGAATTAGATATAAGAAGCCTATTCCCGTCTCGCGAACCGGCCCGCGAGTATCCTACCGACTGCGCCAATTACGTTAGTTGCAGTCAGAGGATCGAAAAAAAACCAAATTTACTTAAAGAAATATTTAATTTAAATAATTAAAAATTACATTAATTACTTATAATTATGGAGATGAGACCTAATCGAAGTGAGATTATGGAATGCCAGAATAATGATTTACAGTAATTAGGAAAATGTCGATTGACGTCACTTTCACAGCACTTTCACTGATCTTGCAATCTCAATCAATGCACTTCGGACCGTTGCTCTTAAGTGGAGCAGCAACTCAGCGATCTGCATATTGGGCGATGGCGTAATTAACATTCTTCTCAATCAATAAATACACGGAAAAATACCAATTTTGTGTCAGCATTTTTCGAGCGCCACCTGGTGGTTTTACAGGGAACTATGTCGAGACTTCCACGCCTGAAACTCTTAAACTGACGTGTCTCCCGTCACGGCTGCTGAACAAAGCCATCACTTACATCCGATACGAAGTTTATTCGAGTTTGTCGCATGTTTTATTTTAGATAAAAGAAAAAGGCCGAAACAGATTAGCAAGTCTGAACCCGACATATCAGGAAACTGGGACTGCTGAAAATATTCCTTTTAAAACAAGATAAACAAAAAACTTACAACATGCATAGCTAATTCATCGTTCAACATTGTGATTTTTATAAATTAAATAGTAGATTTACTGATATTATTTAAAAACCGGTTAAGTGCGTGTCGGACCCGCGCACTGAGGGTTCCGTGCCACCCTTAACTGAATTCAGGGTGCACTTATTTTCACGTAACGAAAACATCACAATATATTGCGACAGCAAAAATAACTTTGTTTTTCATAGTGTTTGTATGAAAGACAAAGTTATATTTGCGGTTGATAAAAATGTGCAATATCTCAAAAACTACTGGTTCGATCTCCTTCAAACCAATTTTCGTTGCAAGTTTTTGTTGAGATCTACATCATATATTTTTTCCATAATTTTCACTTTCTTAGTTCAAAAGTTAGATAGGGGGGGACGCCCATTTTACCACTTTGGAAGCGTCTATATCTCAAACCTTACACTTTTAGAAAAAATGGTTTTAGAAACCTCAACATTATTTTAAAAGACCTATCCATAAACACCCCACACGCATAGGTTTGAGTAAAAAAAAATTTTAGGTTTTAGTTTCATGTATGGGAGCCCCCCCTTAAATATTATTTTTTTCTAACTTTTTGTATCTGAATCGGAAAGCGGTGAACAAAATACACCTACCTACCAAGTTTCAGCTATGTGATGCTTATAGTTTCAGAATAAAGTGGCTGTGACATACGGACGGACAGACAGACAGACAGACAGACAGACAGACAGACTTGACGAAACTATAAGGGTTCCGTTTTTTGCCATTCGGCTACGGAACCTTAAAAAGTAACAAAAATACTGTTTACAATTTGGACTAGCAAAGATGAATGGAATTTAGGCACTAGCTTGACTAACAAATAGCTTGTTAAATAATAGTTATCATTAACTACTCCGTTTCAATTTGTTTTCAATACATTCTACGCTTACAATTCAATATCAAGCCTACAAAATAACCGATTGAAGTTTGACGCTTTTGTCTGGTAACCACTCACCAATACCATGCTTCAAACGAACCTACCTTATTACGGAATTGCTTTGATATCAAAGATTTTGTGGGAGATAATAATATAATTGTTATTTGATATCACAATCAGCCAGCCTCTAATAGTGGAAATTGTGCTGTGCCAAGGTTTGAATAGACTGGAATTTCAATGGTTGCTTTTAGATAGGTATGTAATTGTCGTGTAAATTGCACTTGTAAGAAGCAATTACTGTGTTAGGCAAAGAATCGAACTGGATGTTTAATGTGTTGGTGGCCGTCAGAGTTGCGATTGATACGGCAATTGCTGAAATATACGCCATTCCACGATTTTTTTTTTTTATTATACGGCAAGCTTTTTTCAGCGTTGCGATAAACCATGATAACATAGAAAAAAAATTTTTTAGCCTTTACGGCAATTTCGTGTATATTTTTCATAAATACGCCAATTTCCGTTTTTAGATACGGCAACTCATTTTTTTACAGTCGCAACACTTGTGGTAATACTTTAAAAACTATAATAAATGAGGTATAGATTTCACTCGATCAATTTCATTGGACAAATCCCACAAAGACTGTCTATAACTACTTTACTTATTGCCGTAAAGCATTCTCCTAATCCTACTCCTAATCCTCAAACTATAGTACAATTATAGTAGAGTCGGCCTTCTATAATAGCATGCCATAGTATGTATCATTGTAAATTAGTATATCTAAAGAACAAAATAGTTTTAAAATTCTTAACTAGGTAAAGACTAAAGACTCACCCGATCCGAGCTTGTGTAGATATTATAAGGTATTTCATAATGTACCTTCTCGACTTAAACCCATTCAGAACTCCGAAGAGGCCGGAGGCCAGCTTCTCAAAAGTGTTTATTTTCAAAGGAGGCAGTATGAAAGGCTACCGTCAGCACACACAATTTACACTATTAGCCGCCCGCCATTTTGTATTCTGATCTTAATAGGTTTGCGCAAGCTTCCTTACAAAGAGAGAAAACGTTTTCCACCCCTTAAACGTTGTCTGATTTTGATTTTTTTTACATGTTAGAGATATTTTGAAAAACTGTGATCGTATGTTTTTTTTTTTAATATTTTATGTTTAAGAAAATATAAGAACATTAACATTCACTATTTAACTGAAAAATCTCTTCGGAATATCGTAAATTTTTAACTAATCAAGCCTTTATACAAAAAATCAAAGACATACAAGCGTAGTTCAGGATGTATGAAAACGAATGAGACCAAATTTTCTCACTCTTTTTACGGGTTGGAAAACGTTTTCCCCCTCAAGCACACGATCACGATCCTCTCTAAAATCGTATTTTCTTGTAAATCGGAATTTGATTTAGATTCCCCAGAACAAATCATCAACTATATAAAAATAAGTCGGGTTTTCCTATCTGACGCTATAACTCCAGAACGCACGAACCGATTTCCACGGTTTTGCATTCGTTGGAAAGGTCTCGGGCTCCGTGAGGTTTATCGCAAAGAAAATTCTTGTTTATCTTGCCCAACATATCGTGAAGGGTTAATAGATATTTTAAAATGATCATAGTTTGTTTAAAAAGTTTTAAAAAGATTGCTTACATTATTTCACAAGCAAAGAAAAACGGACTTTACTTAACTACATTTCTTTCTCATGTGAGGAAAATTATACTCATAAAAGTCCCTTGATGTTAAATTAACAAACGAATACGTATAACTACCAAATGGCTTTCGAATAAAATTTTATCGTCAATTATCGTGAACCCAATTATATATTAACAGGGGCCCGGATTAGTTTGCCGTGGCAATTAACAAAAAGGGTTTATTCGTATTGAACCGTTCTGGGGCTAATAAAAATGGGCCGAATAGGAATACCTATATTACCAATAAAGTAGGTTATTTATTAACGGATAATTAATACTACTTATTTTTCAATTCGACCTTAAAGTCGGATCTGATAATTTACCTCAACGAATTAGTTGACTGGTCTGGTAGAGCCACTTAAACGAAGCGATGTCTATATTTGAAAGAGTCGGTACTTTACCAACCTCTACTGGCGTATCTGAGAATAAATAAATTATAAACAGGTAGATAAAGACACTTCCTGTAACATATATAACCTAACCTAACTAGAAATAGTACCTACCATAAGTACCTACGTATCAGAGAAGCTACGCCAAGTAAAAAAATTGTCGCAAAAACGACGACAAGATTGTAACGCTTTCTTTGAAAATTTAAATTTATTATGATTTGTCCTAGGAGTTGATGACCGGGTCCGGGGCATCAATTCATGGAGCACAATTTTTTTTTGTGATGTCAGTTCCATACGCTAGTAATAGTAGTTCAATGCTTAAGAATTTGACAATAATCTTGTCATTTATTAATAATGAATGTGCAACTGAACCAATATTACGTACGTGGTTATTGGTTAGGTACGTATCTCGAGGAGATGGATTTCGAAACGTATATTAGTAGGTTTTCGGTAGCAAAATTACCGCTGGGATAATATCAAAACCTAGTAAAGTCAGGAACACCGTCCGTCACGTCCGGCGCAAATATCGCACGCGCTTAATAATAACACATTTTGGCGCGAAAACGTGCATTATTGTGTCACGTATTTTTTCAGGATAAGATTCGGTGATCCTGTGTTTATTACACATATACTGGGTATCCAAAAAAAAATATCAAGCCGAAGTAGAGAGATAAAAGCATCGCTAGGGCCAGTGAGCTGTTACTACTAATAGTAGTTCAATGGCTAGGGCTATCCGAATCACCTCTATGTATGTTTCGCGATTTTTGATAGTGTTCGAGTTGTGTTTTTTTTATGCCTGTGTTGGCACATTTTTGGTCACTGTGGCGCGTTTCTTTATTAGTTGAATACTAAGACTAGCTGATTATGAAGTTTTCAACATTAATATAAAAATATATATTCAAAAACCAAACTTACCTCTGGACTTTTGAGTGACTTGACAATATTTTATGGAACAACCTGTGTATGTAGTAAGTATGACGTATAGTTGACCTCAGAGTCACAAAAACAATGAGTAGATATTCTGATGTATATATATAGTTCTTTTTTAAACAATAAATACTGATTATAATTTTAAAAATCTTTCTAAAACTTAAGGTCAGTGTGTAAGCATTAGGCCAACCAAATTCAGTACCTTGAAAAGTTATGTTAGTATTTGTGAAAATTTTTACCAAATCAGTATATGAAGAACAATCATTTTGGAACAATACTGTTTCCAAAAAAAACCTTTTTAATCATTATTAATATCGATTTAATTCGATATATTTACACGACCTGCACAAATCACTGACAAACATTTCTGAACGAAATCAGGCGCCATGATGGATACGCAAAAAAAGTAAATTGTCAAACTGCCAACTGTCAAAAATCTACGTGAGTTTCGCTTTTTGTTGGTCGAATAAATTTTAATAAAATTAGCAAAAATGCCTGCTGGAACGTCTACCGCGGACCCTTTGAGAGAAAAAGCATTTCAAGATTACAGAAAGAAACTAATGGAACACAAAGAAGTGGAATCGCGGCTCAAAGACAGTAAGTATTCGTTGTGTGATTCTGGTGTTCAATTTGTGCCGAATCATCACTGCTATTTTCGCTGTTTTTGTCTACTTGCATCTGTTATTACTAATATTTAAACAATATTGTTAACTAAAAGGTCCTTTGGGACCCAATTTTTTCGTAATATTAAAGCACAAAAGTTAAAATTTATCAAATAGGTTATTGACAAAGAAAGCTAAAGTGACTCTAAAAATTTTGATTTTCAGTGCGGGAGCAGTTGAAAGATCTTACAAAACAGTACGACAAGAGTGAAAATGACCTCAAAGCTTTGCAGAGTGTTGGTCAAATCGTAGGAGAGGTTCTCAAACAGCTGACTGAAGAGAAATGTGAGTGTTTATCATCATAATTTTTTCACACTATCTTTTCCAACCTGACTTACTTGTATAAATAAAATAAAATAAAAACCTCCTCTAGCAGCATGTTCATTGAACCATAATTATTGTATGTTACTACTATAAATATAAAATTAACATGTTGCAGTTATTGTGAAAGCGACCAATGGCCCTCGCTATGTGGTGGGATGCCGTCGTCAACTGGATAAGAACAAGCTGAAGGGAGGTACTAGGGTGGCTCTCGACATGACCACACTGACCATCATGCGGCATTTGCCTAGAGAGGTAACAGGAGTTCCTTTTTTTTCAGTATTTATTTGAATAACTTGCGGAATAAATATTTAGCACATTACTTTACTATTGAAATCACAATCTAAACTATAACTTTTTATTAATATGGTATGGTTTTAAATAATTAAAATAAATAAATATGCACCAGACAAAACACCAATTCTCTTGGTTTTGACGTAAAAAAGATTATGACGGGAGGTATTGTTAGCCCATACCCAAGAATTGCACTTACAAATGAAAAAAAACCACTCAGTGTCAATACTTCACTCATAAAACACTCCATGATATATATTTTCTATCCCTAGAATATGATACCATTACATACCATTGGTCTAGAGTTCAGACAGTGCAATAGTAAGTTGTTTTTTCCAGGTTGATCCTCTGGTCTACAACATGAGTCACGAAGACCCTGGAGATGTGACATACTCGGCTATCGGAGGTCTGCAGGAACAGATCCGCCAACTCAGAGAGGCGAGTCAATATTTTATTTTATGTATTCAAGGGTGGAACACCAAAAATAAACTTAAGAAAGTGAAATGTTATCTCAGTTACACAAAATGATAAAAATCTTACAGCTTATTTTATATATCTTTTGACTGATGATGATGATGACGATTCAATAAAATTCAAAATTTTGATAATATTTTACTAACAATTCTACTTATGAGTGTCATATCAAGTTTAATCTAAATCTATCTAGGAGTATCTTTTTCTGAATTCCTGTTAACTACTTAACAACTAAACTAAATTACTTTTCGTTTATGACTTACAATTTTGCCCTGACCTTTTGGTGAGAGAAAAACTCACTAATTTAATATTCCTTTAAGATTAATGTCTTGGAACTTGAATTTAATGTTTATCCTACTAGTGTGGAAAATTGGAATAACTCTTAACATACTTAATAATCTTAGCAATCAATTTTCCCAAATCCCCACTGGTGTCGAAAAATTGAACATTTGTCCATTTATCTCATTTATTTTAACATACTATAAATAAAATAGCTAAATAGGCTTAAGGAACACAGCTCTTAACATCTGCATTTTGTATATACCCGATTTAATGGCAAATAAATAATTGTGAATTATCCACACCAATCACTGTAGATAAATGGACGAAAATTCAAATTTCCCACAATAGTGTTGATTACTAGTGTGGAAAATCGGAATAACCCCTACTTAGTTATTCATGAAGCAACCTCTTTCCACCCGTAGGTCATAGAACTGCCCCTGCTCAACCCTGAGCTCTTCGTCCGCGTCGGCATCACTCCACCTAAAGGCTGCTTGCTGTACGGGCCCCCCGGCACCGGCAAGACTTTACTAGCCAGGGCGGTCGCTTCTCAGTTGGATGCCAACTTCTTGAAGGTGAGTTATACATAGCCTATAATAATTTATTATGCTTGAAATGATTGCTGAGATATTGTCATTTTGTCAATTATAGTTATGCTACGCAATAAAATTAATTTAAAATTTTATTGTATTTGTACCTAGTAACCAATTAGTGACTTACTTTTTTTTTATTGTAATTTAATGTCTTATATTTTGCGTGTATTTGTATCCATTCTCAGGCCCCGCCCCCAGGGCTTATAGAAACCATATTATTTTTAATCTTTTTGACCGATCATTTTGTAGAAAACAGTAGAAATACAAGAACAAGTAGGATACCATGCGTTTACATAAATATGCAAATTGTTTTCAATACACAAATTACTTGATTCAATTAATTTTTAACCAATTTGATACAATTCAATCTAATAAATTTCAAGTTACTTTAACATTTAATTTATTTCAATTCAATCCACTTGAATCAAGTTGATTTATTTATTTTTATTAAATTCGATACACAAAAAAAACATATTCATATTCTTATATTAAAACAAGTGCCTCCGTTATTGAGTGTCGTAATTTTGAAACTATCTTTAAATGGGACGCTTCCTTAATTTTTAAGCTAAGCTAAATTACTGGAATAAAGAGCCAGAAGTATATTTACGTATTTGTTACGTAACCGTATATCTTTTATTCTCAGGTGGTATCCTCAGCCATCGTAGACAAGTACATAGGCGAGTCGGCTCGTCTCATCCGAGAGATGTTCAACTACGCGCGTGACCACCAGCCCTGCATCATATTCATGGACGAAATCGACGCTATTGGTAAGAAAATCTATAACAGTTTTGGGAAATATAAGTAGTTATACTAAAATCGGTTGATATTAGTCGTTAAGCCTAGTCAGAGGCCCTATGGGCGGCTTGATAACATCTGACAGCAAGGTTGGTCGCTTGCCTTGCAAACACCCCTCCGCCAATCCGCACTGAGCCCGCGTGGTGGAGTACGGCTCATGAGATCAGATCAGATCAGATTTATTACTTTTAAGTCCTAGTAGTCCCCCTAGCCTATTTAGACTATGGTGGCCAGTCACAACGACTAACCGACTGCGCGGGACATATAGTGCACAAGTGTGTGCGCAACACAGGTGCACTCTCTATTACTTTCACTCTCATAGCTCGATGGGACAGCAACCTGACACGACCGGAGAGAGATCAGGCGCAGTACCAACGGCGCGACGTGCGCACCGAGGCACGGGGGTGAAACACAAACAACTTCCAAACTCCGGGCTACCCTGAGAATTTCTGGACAGTAAACCCAGATACATATTTTAGCCCGACCCGGGTTCGTGACATATAAATTGCACCTGTGAAAAGCAACTGGGTAAGACAAGGTGGTGGTAATAAAACCCCAAAAGTTTTGCCAGCCAGTTTATTGTCCTGTATGTAGGAAGCCGCAGAGCAAAGTAAAAAGTAAAGTTATGAATCGGGAAAACAGTATTTACAAATCTATGATAAAACAGTATGTATTACCCGTGGCGCCATCTATGCGCCTTGGGTATGATTAGCTACCATGGCACCTATCTTAAGCTAACATGAAGATGTGACAAATGCCCAATAGGTGGCGCTACGTGTTTATAGAATTTACAACACAAGGAATAAAATCCTGTGTATTACGCTATCCGGGCGAATGCCTTTACCAATCGACCACCGACACATTGGCAAGCCTGTTGAATTTTGCAAGTGCTTTCTTCAACGCGTAGGATGCGTCAACTCATCATGCGAGATTGCTCTTACAATATCCGTTTTTTTTAACGATCGGTTAAGATGAAGGATCCCATTTTCTTTGTTCCGGCGTTTCTTCTCAGCACTTGCCTAATGTTTCTACATGCTGACCTCCAAACTTCAATTTGAAGATGGCACCCCATGATGATGATGATGACTTGCCTAATTGTCTGTGTTCTGTCTTGTTTCGCTGGTAGGGCCCAAAAGATACTTGTTCGGCCCTTTCAGGGCACATTTTTTTTTGTTTTTTTTTTCACTGTATATTTGACGTTCATAAGTGTCAATTCATGACCTAAATTGAAAGAAAGATTTTGAATTTGAATTTGATTTTTTTTTTCACATTATACTCGTAGAATTCAAGTAGCTAAAGTAAAAAAGTCATAAAAGTCGTTTATTTTTGCATATAGACCCACTGGGGGCACTTATACACGTCCCAATATAGACCCTACCACAGCTTCGGGACATGTGGGCTAGTGCTGAGAAGAAGCTGCGCAAGAAACTCAGTCACTATTCGATTCATATTGCAGGTGGCAGACGTTTCTCGGAAGGCACAAGCGCCGACAGAGAGATCCAGCGTACGCTCATGGAGCTACTGAACCAAATGGACGGGTTCGACTCGCTGGGGCAAGTGAAGATCATAATGGCGACCAACCGGCCGGACACACTCGACCCCGCGCTGCTGAGGCCGGGGAGGCTCGATAGGAAGATCGAGATTCCATTGCCTAATGAGCAGGCTAGGTGAGAAAAAAGTGATTTAAGTTGATTATTCTCTTGCCGTACTTTAATCGTAACTAGTGCTTTTTCATATCAAGTTTTACAAACAGATCTTAGCATTTATAGTTAAGTGAGTCGGTGCAACCGAATCAAAAAAAACCTAAGACTTTTTTAGGCTTCGTATCTACGAGCGTTAACCGTTGGTGAGAAAAAAATATATAGGTCCCCCTTGCCGATATCGACTACGGTGGCCAGTCACAACGACCAACCGACTGCGCGCGACATATTATAGTGCACAAGTGTGTGCGCAAACACAGGTGCACTCTCTATTCCTTTCACTCTCATAGCCCGATGGGACAGCAGTAATTTATTTTATAACCATTGAATTAGTGCTTTTTTTTTACAATAATCGGTTAGTTATTGTACCACCTTGCTTTAGGCGTAACCTTAACTAGTGTTTTGTTATAGTTAACACAAGATGGTGCAACCGAGCATATGTAACCCAGTAACTAGTGCTTTGTCATAACCAGTTTTACAAACAGATCTCTGAAGTTTGTTATAGTTAAGTCAATTGGTGCAACCGAGCCTAAAAATGACACTTTTTTAATAACCATCTACGAGCGTTTAAGCGTCGGTTAGCTATTACAAGGTAAGACGTGAAATACACTTACGGCCTGTTTCACAATGTCTTAATAAGTTCTGGGTCTAAACTCCACCACTTAACCCCACTACGACTGGTGGGACTGAGCTGTGTTGCCAATATTAAATATAAATACTACTAATTTTTAGGGTTCCGTAGCCGAATGGCAAAAACGGAACCCTTATTGTTTCGTCAAGTCTGTCTGTCTGTCTGTCTGTCTGTGTGTCTGTCCGTCCGTATGTCACAGCCACTTTATTCTAAAACTATTAGTATTACACAGTTGAAACTTGGTAAATTGAACTAGGAGTTTTTGAGATATAGCACATTTTTATCAACCGCAAATATAACTTTGTCTTTCATACAATTACTATGAAAAACAAAGTTATATTTGCGGTCAACAAAATATTGTAGTATTTTGGCTAAGTGGAAGTAAAAATCCCTAATTCAGTTAAAGTTGGCACGGAACCCTCAGTGCGCGAGTCCGACTCGCACTTGGCCGGTTTTTAAAAAAATTGACACATTTTACGAATTTAATTTGAAAACATTACACTTACACTTGAGAACACTGTGTATGAATGAGCAGTTTTCTTGACAAGAGATTTTTATATCATCGAGATATGGCGCTAGCGTCACTTTAGGAACTAACTTTTTAAACTTCATTTACAGTTTATAACGGAGGGTAAATTGCTTTTCGCCAACGGTTATATTAAACAGTAAAAAATATTAATGTAAACCTTTAGTACCTAAAGGACATAATAATGCCAAAAAATAAGTACTCTTATTATTCCATAAGTCATTAACGCATTTTACAATAATTAATTACGCAATTTTTCTTTGTATTTGGTTTCCCGCCAACGTGAAAAAATAATGTTCCTTAAGTTACCCTAACGCCATCTAGTGAGAGCTGTACAACGATGAGAGAAAACTGCTCATTGACTTCTGTTCTCATCTGTTTTTTGTTTTTCCAGGCTTGAGATCCTCAAGATCCACGCGCTGCCCATCGCTAAACACGGCGAGATGGACTACGAGGCGGTGGTGAAGCTGTCCGACGCGTTCAACGGCGCCGACCTCAGGAACGTGTGCACGGAGGCCGGCCTCTTCGCCATCCGCGCCGAGAGGGAGTACATTATACAGGTGGGCATTTGTCATTTAATACCCTTTAACTGTGGATAAAAGAAGCCTAGCCATCTTAACGTACATCACCGCGAGAAGTCTAGCCATCTCAACGTACATCAACCGGGTGAAGCCCAGCCATCTCAACAAGCATCAACCGGGTGAAGCCTAGCCATCTCAACATACATCAACCTGGAGAAGCGAAGCCATCTCAACGTACATCAACCGGGTGAAGCCTAGACATCTTAACATACATCAACCGGGTGAAGCCTAGCCATCTCAACAAGCATCAAGCGGGAGAAGCCTAGCCATCTCAACTTACATCAACCGGGTGAAGCCTAGCCATCTCAACTTACATCAACCGGGTGAAGCCTAGCCATCTCAACATACATCAACCAGGTGAAGCCTAGCCATTTCAACATACATCAACCGGGTGAAGCCTAGCCATCTCAACTTACATCAACCGGGTGAAGCCTAGCCATCTCAACATACATCAACCAGGTGAAGCCTAGCCATCTCAACATACATCAACCAGGTGAAGCCTAGCCATTTCAACATACATCAACCGGGTGAAGCCTAGCCATCTCAACATACATCAACCGAGTGAAGCCTAGCCATCTCAACATACATCAACCGAGTGAAGCCTAGCCATCTCAACTTACATCAACCGGGTGAAGCCTAGCCATCTGAACGTACATCAACCGGGAGAAGCCTAGCCATCTCAACATACATCAACCGGGAGAAGCCCAGCCATCTCAACGTACATCAACCGGGAGAAGCCCAGCCATCGCAACATACACTTGAAGGAGATACTATAGAATAGACTAATAGAGCTTAGGCTTGTGCGCAATACAACCTCTATTCCATCGTCATAGTTCGTTTAGATGGCAGCGCGTGCAAGCGGACGTGTGTGTCGTGCTGTACAAGGCAGCCGTGACTTTGACTGTGACTAGTCGGTCGACATTTACAAGCATGAATAAATAAATAACTGTACAGTTTTTTCCATGACAGAAAAACGCCAGAAAAATAACAATACAATGAAATTGCATGTATCTAAATAAACGGTTTTCTCGTTACAGGAGGATCTAATGAAGGCTGTGCGCAAAGTAGCTGACAACAAGAAACTGGAAAGCAAGCTGGACTACAAGCCAGTCTAAAGCATTTAGTTTTATTTTAACTATAGAATATCTACAGTCTGATAACTTTAGGAACTGCCTTAACAAGCGATAATATATTGTAACACAATTAGATATGGCTCATATTGCTTGGGCAGTAACTAACCGAGATGCCACGCCCATCTTAAGGCTACTACACATATGCCGGCGGCATGCGTCAATTAACTGTCATACACTATGGAAAATGCCGCTGGCTGGCTACACACATGCCGCCGGCACGGCCGCCGGCATGTGTGTAGTAGCCTTTAGCAGATAATATTGAAATGTAAGGTAGCCAAAGCGTCACCAAGTGAGTTAGGTACCATACATTTTAATATAATATGCTTGGATACTTGGCTTGCGACGTCGCAATGGCGTCTCGGTGAGTTACAGCCCTTAGTGTTAAAGGTTTCTGCCTACTACAGCGTGGCATACCAAGACACTGCTAGAAAGTGTCAGGAATAAAATATTATTTATATTAAAAACTATGTTATTGTTCCCACTAGACCGTTCCGTCACCGACCAACACCGTCGCGTGTCATGCACGGAGCGAGTCAGCACCGGCAACATATGCTCTCACTCCATATAACGGCGAGACACAATGCTGTAGATACATACGTTCAGTGGACGAGGTAGATCATATCGTGTTGCTTTTCGTGTCTGATACGCTCCTAGCACGGTCCTGGTATGGTTCGGTGCAGTGGGTCCAGACCTTAAGAAGTAAGTCTGTTCTTATAGTTAACAGATTGTACCTACTTTACTTCCAGTTTGAAATGAATGAGTTTTTTTGTATGTGGTTTCAAACTGGTAAGAATTCATTATGTACTGAAAATAATAAACATTAATTATATGTATTGCATTCGTTTATTTATTAACTTCTTAATATTGTATAAAAAACAAACTATAATACTTTTTGGTGGATTATATTACAATTTAAAATGACTGATTTCACATTATATCTACAACATTAACATCTCTTAAAACTATTTAATAAATCCAGGCAGCGTGCCATTCTTCCTAGCTTTTGCTACATTTTCATAATAACAAGAAAAGTCAACATAACCTTTGATTTTCTGTTCTTTCTCAAACTGTCTAGTCGGGTAAATATCAGACGTAGACTCCACCGACCGATCTGACCTATTCGTGTCCACATTAGAATTATTTGTTGCAATTTCATTGCTCAAATACAGTTCAGAGTCTACTTCGTTGAGTAAAGTTGTCGATTTAGACTGAACGATTGGATTGAATCTGACCGATGGATTTTTTGGTATGGGGTCATCGTCAATCGGAGGTAAGAAGTTGAAATTCCTTATTAGTAGCGACATGTGTGTGTTGGCCTTAGGCGTAAGGTTGTTCTTGACACAATAGGATACAAATTCTTCTTCAATTTCTTCTAGCACCGATTGGCTGACACTTTTGAAGTTTGATTGTTTTCGGAAGTTCTCAACTACTATTTGAGCAAGCTGTTTGTTTGTTTGTTCACTGCTGCCGCGGACCTCTTGTATGCGTTTGTACACTCCGGCGCTGACTAGGACTAGGAATCTGAAACATGAAAAAAAAATTGTTGCCACGAGATAGTCTAGTCACATAGAAAAAGCAAAAATGTTAAATGCTAAAATTGAATTGAAGCAATGGATTGAAGACTAGTTTTTTTAATTATTTTGCTGATTTATGTATCATCCTGAATCACTTTAGCGTCGGTAAACATTTCTATTGAAATTGGCTATTGAGATAAACCATTCAAATATTTCTAAAAGTTCTTTAATGTTTAAATGGATGTTTGTTTAGATGGATGTCCTATCGCTACTAAATAGCGTTAAAATTATCAGTTCAAAGTATCATAGCGACGCCTTCTAGACGCGCTGTTGACCAGCGCTATTCAAAAGCGCGTACTTGACTGACCGCTGTGAAACGATTTCAAAAAAGATTTGACACACTAGATGCGTTCTGCGGTCAGGTCAACAAAAACACTGCCAGATCCCGGTCAATTTCGTATGGACCTGACTGCAGAAGGCATCCGGTGTATCAAATCATGAAAAACATGAAAAATTACAAGCAAAATCTACCTGCAAGACTCATCCAACGTGATTGGCCCGTGTATCTCCGGAGTAGCGACAACGGGCTCGGAACTCGCCGGGCTGATAGTAGGGAACGCTTTATAAAGTCCCTTCACGAGGTAGTTGCCTAGGCAACGCGTGCCTGTCTGGTTGCCGAGGTATTGCGCTGAAATGAATAAAGAAAATAATAACTATTGGACAGCATCAAATATTTGTCTAATCCTAAAGTTTTGAAGTTTTACTGTATTCTTAACTTGATTTACCACACCCCTGAATTTGGCTCGTTTTTTTTTGTACAACCTGTATAAATGCTCAAGCACCTAGTACCTAAAAATCACTTATGTTATGAAAATTACAATTCAGTTAAAAACACAGTTCAACACTTAGACCAGAAACAAGAAAGAAATAAACTACCAGAGACCTGACCTACGTCCGATATTTACCCGACTAGACAGTTTGAAAAAGAACAGAAAATCAAAGGTTATGTTGACTTTTCTTGTTATTATGAAAATGTAGCTAAAGCAAGGAAGAATGGTACGTTGCCTGGATTTATTAAATAGTTTTAAGCGATGTTAATGTTGTCACTCAACAGTCCATAGGGACCAGGAACCCTTTAACTCAGACTTGGGAACACCTTTGAAACTGGTGTGCAGGCTCAATGGAGGTAGTTTAATGAAGTATAGCAGTAGGGACAAAGTCAAATATATAAAAATTTACAAGAAATATAATGGTTAGATGAACATACTCACCATTTCTCAACTTATTGACATCTAAACCCAACTGAGAGAGCCTCAACAGCTCATCTTCATTATTCAAGCTATGGTCCACCGTTAACTGCACCACTCTCAACACGGCGTTGTCATCAGTACGGCCAAGCAGCGCTCTTGTCTCGCCGACGTTGGCCACAAACAGTTTACCATTATGGACTAGGGCTATAACGACTGTGGCACCACCGGAGAGGTGTTGGTCGATTTCTTTAAGTCGGGAGACTATGTGGTCATATTGTGACATCTGTAATATAAATTTCAGCAAATAACAATGTGTATGTATTGTATATACTCGTTCAAATGTGTGTGTGTTTGTGATGTCCTAAATTAATAAATTCATTTTCTTTCTTTCTTTCTTTCTTTCTTATTTCAGTAGATACTCCTTCATAAAAATGTAGTAAAAGTATCTGCATTGTACTTGAAAGTCTCTAAAAGTACCTCAAACTTGAGGTAAGGTCTTAGTCCAGCAGTGGGATGCTTACAGCCTAACTTAACTAACTTGAAAGTCAGAAGATTTTTATTGAAGGCAAACCCAGGGAATTTTGTCCCACCCCAGCTCATTTTATGTTTTTTATCCTATTTGGAGTCAAAACAAATCTAAAAAAAAAAACATGAAAACCACAACATGAGTAATAAAAGAATCCTATGTTTGTCTCCCGGTTTTAAGCTACTGCTCTACACATTTTCAGCCAAATTGGTTTAGCCACTCTTGAATTTAAGTATAACTAATACAACTTTATTTTATATACATAGTATACACAGTTGCAAAATGTATTAATATAATAGTCCCCCTAGCCGATTTCGACTACGGTGGCCAGTCACAACGACTAACCGACTGCGCGGGACATATTATAGTGCACAAGTGTGTGCGCAAACACAGGTACACTCTCTATTCCTTTCACTCTCATAGCCCGATGGGACAGCAATATGACACGACCGGAGAGAGATCAGGCGCAGGACCAACGGCTTAACGTGCTTTCCGAGGCACGGGGGTGAAACACCGCCAACTTCCAAACTCCGGGCTACCCTGAGAATTTCTGAACAGAAAAATTCAGGTACATATTTTTTGGCCCGACCCGGGAATCGAACCCGGGACCTCCGGCGCAGCCGTCGCTTAAAAATGCGACCCTCTCACAGCTGCGCCACTGAGGCAGTTATCGTATTAATATACAGAAGATACGTACTTGCTGCTCTCCCATAGTTTGGGGTAGTTGATACTGCAAACTGGTTCTTTCTGCTATCATGCCATCATAGTTCTCTATGTAAGCTTTCTCTACTGAGACAAATGCATTCCTAGGAAATAAGAAGTCAACTTGTAAACAAAGATTGTATATTGTTGTGCTGATGTCTAGGTTAATATTCACACTCAAATGCCGCAATTTTTATAGCATTCATTGAATACCTGCATAAGGTCAACCACCATTTCAGACGGCTTACTTTCTGATCATCTAACATTACAACCTTTTAGAGGCAACCATAAAGGTATTTGTTAGTATATGCTAGATGTTTTAACAGTGCTATTGCTGTCAGATTCAATCATAACTATCACATATAAATATGTACCTCAGTCTATCCCTAATTTCTTCATCAGTATTGTTGGTAGATGGGGACGGGAAGAGGATCTCGGCTGCCATACGCTGCATGATAAATCTGGCTGCTTCCAAGCCATTATGAGGCTCAAAAACACCATATAAACACCTGAAAAATATTGTCAATAATTAATCATAAATGTAAGAATTAGTACCTAGTCTACTTTACAAGTTTTGACCTTAATCGGAGTTCAAAGACTCGTTAGTTTTTCAATAAAGCTTTAGAATGCAAGAAATAGGTACTCACGAATTATCTTCAGTTTTGCAACAGAAGCACAGATAGTCGTCATTTGTGTTATTATTGCCTCCAAGTCGAGAAAAATATGATGCCACGCAGGAATTTCTGCACTTAGGCAAATCGTCTGTCCAAGGTCTAGCTATCATTTTGTTTTTGTGAAGATTTTTGTTATTTCCAGATAAATTATTATTATTAGAAAATCAAAAATATATAGCAAAATATAATGACAGTGACAGCCTGATTTTTGACATTTGACTATTTAAATCCAACTAAATTGCGTTTTGATGCATTGTTCTTTGGAAGGCAGGGTACGTTTTATTTAGCACAACACATGTGGACTTAACGCCAAGCTGCATTCTCTACAAGTAGAGATGGTCACCTTGGAATTTTGGAAACTTTCATTAAGTGATGAGAATTTCTAGTCTAGTTAACTTATAGTCAGTCAGTAGACTGAATAGATTGTTTTTGTATCATTTTTCATTTTCTTAAAGCTTGCGAGCGAGCGAGCCTAACTCTTTATAAAAAGATCCTCCTTTATGTAGCTTTATTTTCCAGATTGCATTAATTTCATTACGGCCCATCCATGTGGGGTCTGGGGCCTGCCTAGGGATATATGGATTTGGATCATTTAATTAAATAGGATGATAGTCACTCTAGCAAAACTTCAATCCACCTACCTATCTCCTCCCTCATTCATATAATTTTCACACGTTATGAGCATGATGATGATTTAATTTTTACCTACTTTACGCACTGTCCTGCCCGCGCGAGCGATAAGAAAAAACCACAACTTTGGCTGGCACAGGCAGGATGGATACTTACCCCACCACCACCACCAAACTAATTTGTCGCACGCCACGCAGCAAGCATGCAACTCTACGATAAGCAATATTTTTTTTATTTTGAATAATAAATATCATTCGAAAATTTTTTAGACAGGCTATTATTACCTCATCTCCACCTAGCAACTGGTTCAGTTATTTTTAGTAAGTTCAGTAGCTATTATTACCGACTTCAAAAAAAGGAGGTATTTTAATGTATTTATGTGATATCGTTAGAATTGGATAAAATTTGATCTTTTAAGTCTTCCAAACACATGTGCAAAATTTTGTAAGTGTATGTATATTTGTCCACGGATTTCTCAAAAACGAGAATACATAGCGAAATGATTCTTTCTTATTTAAATCAAGTAAGTATATATTTCCGCTTAGGGTACAGTGTCAGTTTCATCAAAATCGGTCCAGTTGTTTTTGAGATATGGGATAGGTAAAAATTAGCTAAAAATCTTGAAATAAAAATATGTGTGTAAGTATCGTAGACTGTTGGTGTACCTACGTAAGCTTGACATCATGCACCGACTACAAAATAATTTGTTTCTTCTAAATAGAAGACGAATGCGTTAAGCTTTTTAGTCAGTTTTTGAAGGTGGTTTAATTTTTTCAATTATTTTTTGTTAGGTAAATTACTCAAGTGCCTTAAAACTAGGTAGGTATGAAAGCCTAATAATGTTAGTAGTTTTATATAGGTTCCTACCATTTCGTTGATCGAATGTCACTACTATATGAACAACAACTTGTAGTAGGTACTTACCTATCTCTTACTTATTTCAATTCAAATAAGTCATACGTCATACCAGTCAAATCAAAGAAGTCAAATAAGTTCTCTCTCCTCCCCCCTTACATGACCCCATGGCCATCACCCCCATTTTAATCGCTTTGTAAAATATACTAATTCTATATTGTGTTGTGTTATTAACTGTTTTGTCCTGTTTGTTTTAGGTGGTACATTTCGCTTAAAGCCAATGTAACAATCTTTTTTCTCTTTTTTTATATTCCTTGACGTGTAAATGTTACACACGTGTCTTTGGCGGAACGGTATACCAAGCGGCTGGTAAACATAAGTTCGTCGCCACAAAAGAAAAAGAAGTTATTTGACTGGTATGACGAAAAAAAACAGGCACACATACCTTACACATACAGATACAGCCAGCTCCACAGATTAGTAAGAGTGCCAGCTCACACATCCCAAGGTTGAGCCTCTCATAAAAGTTGGCCACAAAAAATATGTCTGTACACCTACTTAAGAGTAAAAACGATGAATGAATGAGTGTAATTAAAAGACCTACTTTAGCTTAATATCGAGAGTATTTTTTTTTACTTTTTCAAATGGATATGTTCAAAACAACTTCATTTGGGTAAAGCAACTAACATAAAAGTAGATTTTTTGAACACCCTTTGTATTCACTATTATTCAAGAAATGTCTACATGTCATTGGAATTTGGCCTTTAATTCAACCTAACAAGGTCTAAGACCTCTTATCGTGTATTTAACAGTTGGCTAAGTATGATAATTATAAGCTAATAGGGGTCAGCCAAATAGGATGGGAATTCAACACATTAATGCAGTTCTATTATTAATTCAATGAAGCTACATTGTTCTATTATTACACCTACAATAATTTAATTTAATTGAAAAACATTCGAATCAATCATATGCATTTCTCTGCTTTTATCCTAAGTACAAGGTATTATAAGAAAGAAATAAAAACAAATTTCCTGGACCAAAGTTTTAATTTTCTCAAAACTCGATCTTTTAATTTTTTTCAATTTTTATGGTTTTATTATACAATGTTAGCTCCGATAACCTAAAGAGCTATATGTGACTAAACTCCTCTTTTATACCTATTTTATTTTTAACTTTATTTAAAAAATGAGAAAGCAATTTCTTTCAACCAGATGTCATGAACCAACAACTTTAGAAAATACCATTTAAAAATATTACAAGGTGAATCTACACCTTTATTTACTATACATATTATTATATCGCTATTTCCTGGTGCACTGATAAAAATAATATAATACGTTATATAGATTTTGTATATTTATGTGTTTAAATAGCCAATATCTCAACAATAGGTTAATTACAACACTTAAGGCCTATTTGTGAGAAAATCGACACATTCCTCAGTAAGTATACAGTATAACTAAAAGTATTAGTGCATGGCAAAGGAGACAAGCTTTAACGTTCCAAAACAGAGATGGCTTTGTGGATTTCCAAAGTCCCAAGTAAAATAAAAATAAATCTGTGTTCCATATAATACCACAGAACACGTTCACATAATTACGATTCTACAATAAATGCGCAACATAATGAATTTGAAATACATTTATTCAGGAACACAAAACAGTTCAAATTAAAAATAACCGTTTGAGACACACCATTTTATGAGCCTTTGGAAACCCTAGCGTTCATATCACTTTATCAGGTGAGCAAAATTAAAAACTAGACCGTTCAATTGAAATGGATGGGTTTTTTAGTCAGTTTTCTTGTCAGCAGCTTTGGTTTCTGTCTCTTTTTTCTCCTCTTTCTTTTCTTTCTCCTCAGTTATCACTTCCTTAGCTTCCTGTTTGGATGCCTCATCGAAATTACCGACTAGGTTAGGTACTTCATCATCCTCCTCTTGTGGTTTCGGCGCGGCGACGCTTGACGCGAGTCTCTTCAACTGATTCAAACCTTCAGGCCCCAGCTGGCTTAATATACCAGGGAGCATCTCCGCGATTTGCTTGTTCTCACCATGCCCGGTGATGGCAAAAGTATTCGCAGCGAGCGAAGCCTGCGCCTTGGGATTGTTGAAATGTATCACTGTGCCGTCATCTTTTATCATATTGACCTCCTCGATGCCAGGGATAGTGTTCACTGACAACTTTTTGAGGGAAGACTGCAATTTCTTGTCATCTGTAGCGGCGGTCGCGTGGACAACCTTCTTCTTGCGCCTCGGTGTGCCTTTGCCCCCAATGCGCACTTGCGACTGCAGTTTCTTCAGCTTTTCGGTGTTCATTTTGTTAATTTAACACGCGGACCTGTCGAGAGAAACGCGACGCACTTTTTAGTGATGTTTGGTTAACAATTTCAATCGCGAACACACGAGTATTCCATGTAAATTGTTCGTACGCACGTGTTTTGAACACCGGTAAGTTACAAAGGGAAAATGGTGGATTTGCGACAGAGACAAGTTATTTCTGAATTTCCGATTCTGTATGTTGGCAGCTTTGACTTGAATGACACCCGTTCCATTTCACATGTTTGAGTGAGATATACTTATAAAATGTGATTAATGATGTTGTTAATTAGACAATCCTTAGCAAAATACAGCTATTGTACACTGTATATGATAATAGTACCTAACTTACTTTTAGTTTCTATTAATTTGATAGGTTTATCGTTTAAGCGAGACCTTAGACTTCTTGACGTTCGCTTTTTTTTGTGAAATAGATCGTACTCAAATAAAAAAAAGTGCAGCAGTGTTACCAGAAGAAATAAACTTTTTATTCAGACGAATTAGATTTTGGTGCCATCTTGTGGAGCTTTTGAGTACTAAGGAGCACGTCTGTTTTGTTAGAACACACTAAGAGATGGCGCTACTTCGTTTGTTCTACAGTTAAAAAATACGATAATAGATGGCGCTAGCAGTTTCAGCAAACTATCAGTTATCATAAATTTGTTAAGTTTATCATATTTATTAGTTGTGCAGTTAACTGGAGAGCGCTTATTTCTTTCAAAATGTTTATGTTCATTAAGGTCTTCCTTAGTACCTTCCTCACCACATAATTCATAATATTTATAAATAAAAAAAAAACATTATTTGTAAATGTTATTCTATTTTAATTGTGTTTATTTTCTTTTCTTTAAACTTTAATACATAGAATGTTATCGATGTGGATAGGCACATTTATTTTTAAGCGAAATACTTAGTAATATTAGATTAAGAAAATTAAAGTTTTCAAAATGTAAACCTACATAATTATTAAAATTTCTCAAATTTATATTAATATTTTAGACTAAAAATTATCGGTACTTGTAGTACCTACAATATTGTACGCCTCATTTTTATGTTATAAAGGAACTATTTTAGTATAAGCATTAACATCCGCTGTAAAAAAACCTATAACAGATGCAATAAATGAATATTTGATTTGATTTGATTTGATTTGATTTGATTTGATTTGATGAAGACGGCAAAAGTTAACGCTATTAGAACTACGTAATTTTGTTTTATTTTTTGCAAAGATTAATTTAGAAGAATTTATTGAATGGGGTATCCAATTTATATATAATATTTATATAAATAAATCGAATACAAATAAAACTTACATTTTCTTGACATACCTAATCAGGTCATACTAAGTATCAAAATAATTTAACCCGATCTATTTCTTAACACGTTCCGGGACAGTGCCCGCCTACAGGCGTGAAAACAATAAAACATCTATTGTGTCTGGAGTAGTGTCCCGGAACGTGTTAAGAATCATCCAAATATAGACTACTCATCAACTCGTAAAACCGTGTTATCGGGCGATAAATATTTATCTGCATTTACTAAATGGGCTACAAAACGGCGGGGTATAAAGCTGTCAACGGGCGATCGATTCGTGCCATCTTTTGAAGTGACTTGACAGCTATTTATAATTCGAATTTCGAACGCAACATAGCGTTTCGCTAAAACGCGAGCTGTTTTACGCACTTAGTGCGAAGTGATGAAAGATGTATCATGGAGTAGAAAAGTGTCTTCTCAGTTTTTTTTTCAGGGATCTTTCATTGGATCCTTTAAATGTGTCGCTGACTCTGCCTAAATGGTAATAAATTTTAGTAAAAAATAAAATCTACTACTTATAATAAAAGCTGGAATCTAAGTATCTTACATACTACATACCTATTTTATTCTACTTTCTATGTAAACATCTGCTTCAGTCGATTTTCAGTACAAATGCAAATTAATATTTTTTTAATATGTAAGTACTTAGTTGCTTAGTAAACAAATAACCCTAAAACCTAGTTCAGTAATACTAAACTATTAAGTTTCCCAGTTAACATAACGCACCGAATCTATCACGTAAATGGACTTTTTTAAACTTTTTTCCCTCATTACTTTTCGACCCGCCTGTATCTACTACTTACCTCTGAATAATAAACTAATGCACTTAAATTTGAATTCCGTTACGCGTTTACTGCTTTTTTATAATCATAATAATAACTTTAGTGTTACTCACTCACTGAGTAATGATTTGAAGATCTTCAAATGTATTGTGATAATAAATGTACTAAGATAAGTGCCAGCGCGACTAACGGCAGAAGCGTAGAAGAGTCAATTTTAGAGATATTGCTAGCAGAAAGTACTGTAACATTACAATGAAGGACGATCGTTTTTAACAGGGTCTTTACTTATTTCCAATAAATTTTAGGCAAGGTTCACAAAAGCGTTCGCTGTCTTAATTCACCTTACCTAAAATCCATCTTATATCTTTCTATCCGTTAGCCACCTCAATGCATCACAATTTGTTTATTTCTTTTATTAATGATCTAACGTAGTGATTACTTCATCATCATCATTATCATTATCAGCCGAAGGACGTCCACTGCTGAACATAGGCCTCCCCCATGGCTTTCCACAACGACCGGTTGTGAGCGGTCTGCATCCAGTGCGATCCTGCGATCTTTACAAGGTCGTCTGTCCATCTTATCGGTGGACGTCCTACGCTGCGCCTTTGGTCGAAGGGTCTCCAATCTAGGACTTTTCTGCCCCAACGGCCATCAGTTCTTCGCGTTATGTGCCCTGCCCACTGCCACTTGAGCTTACTGATTCGCAGGGCAGTGATTACTTGCTCATTGTTAACGACCAAGTTGGTTCAGTGCCTACTATCGAGTCATAATCGTTTACTTGCAACTCTTTGGTTTGAACTGACGCCCGTTTCAATGTTGTGAGTGCAAGCAATTTTCGTTTGAAAGTGGTAAGGCACTAAGGCGGCAGTGTCCAGTCGACCGTTCCTAGGTGCAGAGAAAGGTTCCAAAATACGGCGTTCGTTGCTTCCTGACTCAATAAATGATAGCTAAATCAGTCGATTTGCTTTGAGCTTCTTCGTATTTACTGCCTCGGTGGCGCAGCGGTTAGAGGGTCGCATTTTAAAGCAACGACTGCGCCAGAGGTGGGTTTAATCCCCGGGTCGGGCCAAATATATATACCATGGGTTTTTCTGTTCAGAAATTCTCAGGGGAGCCCGGAGTTTGTTTGGAAGTTGGCGGTTCACCCCCGTGCCTCGGAAAGCACGTAAAGCCGTTGATCCTGCGCCTGAACTCTCTCCGGTCGTGTCAGATTGCTGTCGCATCGGGCTATGAGTGTGAAAGGAATAGAGAGTGCACCTGTGTTTGCGCACACACTTGTGCACTAAGTATAATATGTCCCGCGCAGTCGGTTAGTCGTTGTAACTGGCCACCGTAGTCGAAATCGGCTAGGCTAGTATTACTATTACTGTATTGAGCTTCTATGTTTTGGTTCTTAATAGTGTTAGAAGTAAATCAAACAGCTGTTTGTCTTATGAGTTCACTGCAGCGATTTGTCTTACGATATTGATAGTTTTTTTTATAAATAAAGTCTAATGGCGATGAAAAACTTACAAAAATACACTGTAAAAGCTTTTCATAAGTTTTTATTTCATTGGTTATTTTGTAAGTAGGTTTTGTAATGTGGGATGAGTTTAGTTTCTTAGTAAATGTGTAAATAATATTATACTGTGTTTAACGTGAGCACTGGATGCAGACCGCTCACAACCGGTCGCTGTGGAAATCCATGGGGGAGGCCTATGTTCAACAGTGGACGTCATGTGGCTGATGATGATGATAAACGTAAGCTTAATTTGAAGATTAACAATTAAACTCATTCCTTATGCTATCTGAAATTTGACGGCCGGTCGTCGCAGGTTCGCACCCCGCAAGGAGCAAATGTTTATGTGATGAGCAAGAACATTTGTACATAAGTCATGGAAGAAAATTCCTTACCACGAAACCAGACAATTTGTGTGGTTTGGCGCATATTAATATTTAAATACTTTTTAGCAAGTTAGTGTCGTTGTTAGAAAATGAGTTAAACTAGACAAGTTCCATTCATTGACAGATTAGGTGCCTACAAGATTTCAAACACTTAATATTGATTTCAAAGATGCAATCAGTGTAGAGATAAAAATCAGCTTTATGGTTTCTACCCACTTATTACATCCAATCACACCGTGATCGTGCTATATGCATTATCTTGTTTTAAACTTTCATGGTCACTAACATTAGGATAGTAAGATCGGAAGCTCATAAATAATAAGGTACTACATGGTAGCAATCCGTATCTAACTATTCTAATGTTCATTATCTGTCATACACAAAAAGCAATTTTAAACAAAATCCAATCTACTAATACGAGTATGAAACTTAACAGTTTGTTTGTTTATTTCAACGCGATAATCGTAGGAACTACGGTTCCAATTGAAAAATAATTTGGGATAAATAAGCTTATCATTATTTGAAAAAAGCTTATAGGGCTATAAAACGCGCGGACGAACTTGCAATGGCTGCCGAAAGTTTTATTATAAAATGTGTTACTTAACTTGTTTTGTTGTGGTCTCTATCGAAAATATACAATCTATTTTTGGGCGATTCAACATCCCCATCTAGAAATGTATAATAATCACAGCATTAAGATCTCTTTCAACGAACCGTTTTAGACGAATCGCCGAAAAAAGTGTGAGTTGACAGTCGATTCTTTTTTTAAACAGCTATTTCCCGCGCATCGATCTATCAGCCCATTTTGGTGTCTTTCCGTCGTTTTAACAATTATCATGATAGGTTATCATTCTGTCAGAGCTGAATAAAAAATAGCTGAAAAAACTTTCTTGGAACAATTCCGGAATACGTTTAACTTAATTTGGGGCCGTTTTACTAATAAGATAGATGCTGCTGGAGCATTTATAGACGGTTGAAAAAATGTAAAAATCATAAAGGTGTTGTATTTTGACTTATCATATAGTCACATCGATTTTGATATGTAGTCTTGCAGTATTTACATAAAACCTACACTAATCTCATGTAATCCACCTTGAATTATGTTTTGTTAAAAACGGAATTCTGTCATTTTTTTAACATTCATTCATTCATTTCTGATTCATTCGAGTGAAGTAGACAGTTGCAAAAATCCTTTGATTCTACCCAAATAGCAAATTAAATCCCGTACATTCCGCTCTAACGAACAAAAAAATACGACACGTGACAAAACCGTTATTCCCATTTCTCTAATTTTAATCCCTTAATCTCTACTTTTTACCTCACAGCAAACCAAACGAGGTAAAAGATTAGCCATAGACATAATTTACTAATTTTAAAGCCAATGTTACAAGTTCTTAGCAAAGAGGTCGGGGAACCTCATTAGTTATCTAAACTAGGAGGAAAATAGATTGGACGCGACCACCCGCGAGAAGGTGACAGCTGTCAAATTTTGGCGGGATTTTATTTTATTTTTTTGCAGCAAACAAAATGCTTGCCAGTGACGTGATGCAAGAAAAGGATGGTAGAGCTTGAGACTTGTTTTTAGGGTTCCGTAGCCGAACGGCAAAAAACGGAACCCTTATAGTTTCGTCAAGTCTGTCTGTCTGTCTGTCTGTCTGTCCGTCCGTATGTCACAGCCACTTTATTCTGAAACTATAAGCATCACATAGCTGAAAATTGGTAGGTAGGTGCATTTTGTTCACCGCTTTCCGATTCAGATACAAAAAGTAAGAAAAAATAATATTTAAGGGGGGGCTCCCATACATGAAACTAAAACCTAAAATTTTTTTTTTACTCAAACCTATGCGTGTGGGGTGTCTATGGGTAGGTCTTTTAAAATGATGTTGAGGTTTCTAAAACCATTTTTTCTAAAAGTGTAAGGTTTGAGATATAGACGCTTCCAAAGTGGTAAAATGGGCGTCCCCCCCCCATCTAACTTTTGAACTAAGAAAGTGAAAATTTTGGAAAAAATATATGATGTAGATCTCAACATAAACTTGCAACGAAAATTGGTTTGAAGGAGATCGAACCAGTAGTTTTTGAGATATTGCACATTTTTATCAACCGCAAATATAACTTTGTCTTTCATACAAACACTATGAAAAACAAAGTTATTTTTGCAGTCGCAATATATTGTGATGTTTTCGTTAAGTGAAAGTAAGTGGACCCTGAATTCAGTTAAGGGTGGCACGGAACCCTCAGTGCGCGGGTCCGACACGCACTTAACCGGTTTTTTAATAACAAATGGGTAGGTAAGCATTTATTTCGGTAATAAGTTAATCATCTAAGTTATTACCTACATATTATTACTTTGGAATCTATTTGTTTGCATATTTTTTATAATTTAAATGAAAATAAATGAATTTAGGAATGACATTTATTTACACTTGCAAATGAAAATTATTCAGGCATGTAATTTAAAAGACAGACGTAAATATTTTTTCATCTCTCCTGTTCGGAAAATAGCACTTTCCTGTGTAGATAGCCGGGTGGAAAATAGCTTATCCATCCCTAGGGTGGAAAGTAATTTAGTTTTAATTAGCATGGTATAGAGTCAAGGCATGCAGTCAAAGCTTGAATCAAAGATAATTGAGTCGCATCATATTATAAAAATAATAAACATTATGCTTAGCTATACATTGAAAAACATGTTTATTATGATCGTTGATATAAAAAATATTCAATTGATTTAATCTATAATTAAAATATATATTTAATAATCTGTGATTAAAATATTCGGCTTCCCGCCACAATACCAAGATGACACTTTTTTTTTCCATTGTCAGTGTCATTTTTTCTTTTTGAACTCTATGCCTACTTTTTTTATTTTGACAATTATTATCTGTGGGGAAAATTCGATCGATATTTTTTACAAGGATTTTAATTATTATGTATCGTCTGCTTTTTCGTACTGATTTCATTTATTCGTGTCGTTATTCTTTCTAATCATGTTAGATGTTTGGAGAACTGTAAGTTAACTGTCTTTTTGTGCAAAAACTTGAGTTTTCCTTTCTCGCTGTACTACATAATACCTGACCATGATATCTACAACCACTATTGTAAATTTAACGTTTTTCCTCACAGTCGAAATGAAAAATAGTATGTTTAACTCGGGTGAAAGCACCATTTCACTCTCGAATTATTGGCGCTCTCACTTCGTTCGAGCGCCAGAAACATCTCGAGTGAAATGGGTCGCTTTCTCCCCTTGTATAACAATCTACTATTCTTTTAATAAGTACATGCTAGGCACATAGACATTTTATGTAAATAAAAAAAAATAGTTTCCAAATTCATAATATTAAAAAGTCTATAAGATTCCTCAAAAAAGCAAAACCTCATCATACTTTGAAGTTCTTCAAGACCACAAGACTAATCTTCTAATAAATTATACCTACTTATGAAGTGTCAAGAGCTTAATTTTTGTCAAATTAGTTTGAGTTTAGCGACAAATTAGGTAACGAATTGATTTTGAACATCTGCGTCGTCCTCATTTCGGGAATCGCTTTGCCGCCATTTGTTTTAAAATTGGTTCCGGTTAAAATGAAAAAAAAGTTGGAAGAAACACCGCTAAACCCGCTTACTTAAATTATGAGTGTGTTGTGAGAATTTTTACTTTTTTAGATTTCGTGGTTCAGTAAGTACCTATTAATTATTAGTCTGTCCTGAAACTGATACAAATAAAAAAAACTAATTAATTTATTAATGAAATATATCTACGTTATAACTATTTTGTAATAGTGAATAAGTACAAGTAAGTAGCTATTTAAATTGAAGTATCTGAAATCGTCTTCGACTCTCCCTGGCGAGATTCGAAACTACAAATTGTGGGTTATTCGGTAAAGTAATTCTTAAACTTAGGACTTAGTCTAAACATTTTAATTTTTTAAATATGGCAAAACCGATTTTATAATTTCATATACATAAAATATCTTAAAAATTTTATATTTAGTGTCGTTAATTTAATTTAAGACCTAGGCTCTTGATGATGGAGTTTATATAATTTTTTACGCTCTTCTGCCATTCTCTTGACCTCTTGAGACGCAAAATAACATTTAACACTTACTCTGGTCTTCGTCTCTTTTTTGTTCCTTCTATTCTTTCTTCCCTCTATAATGGTTTCGATGAAGCTGTCGAGTCGTTTCAATTGTTAATTTTTTTTCTCTCTTCTACTTTCAATAATTTCCATTAGTTTTGTCTTTTCCTTTACCATGTTCAAGAATTCTTCATTAGTTTTATCTCCGACCAGCTGGTTCTCTCTTCTCTCTGATATATTTATTGTAATGGTATAAATTAGCTGAACAGAGAACCTATTCAAAATGAGAGGCAATATTTTGCCAATAGGTAAGTACTTACCGTTCCTTCGATTTCTAGCTTTATATTTTGCCAATTTCTCCTCGTCTTCCTAGTCCCAAACAAAGTGTTTATAGTGGTTGTTTTTATTAGTTTCGTCTATCCCATTTTCGTTTTACTGCCCGCGACATATTCAATAGAATCGGTAGGAGTTTCTTCCTTTTTGCACACTTGAGATCAACCATTTCATTTCCAAAATGATGTAGGAGATAAATATTATTATGATAATTTCAAATTTTAGATATTTTATTAGAAAATTAAGATAATATTAGTAAAGTATCGAAAGTTAGGTAAATACGTTTTCCACTGTCAAGTTTAGGTGCTACTCGATCTTATAACTAACTGATTATGAAAATATTCAATATTTATAAAAAATGGAACTAGTGGGATATTAAAAATGACTAAGTAACGGCTGTTTCACATATCTCTTAAATAAGTAACCAGCACTTTATATTGCAATACCTACTAATTTGAATTATTTGTTGGTTAGTGATTATTTGTCAATGGTGACAAGCCCATAATAATAAAACGTATGCAAAGTTAAATCTTCTTTTTCATCGAGTGGACTCTCAATTCTCAATCTTTTTCTAGGCTTTAGTTTTTAAAATCGGTGGAAATTTCCTTCAAATTAAAAGTGTAAACAGAAGGAGTGAGCCCAACGGCTCCCAAAAGACGAATCCTTCGATTTAGGATTTATTTTGTCGGCTCAAAATTGCTTTTTGGCCAATAAACTGTGATTGGAAGTATCATGTTACTGTTGTTTATGTCCAACGTGTTGGTGATGTTGGCCCATTGTGCTAGGGTTGCCAATTAGGTAAAAATATGGGTTCTTACCCTTTATGAAAAAATGTAAACCTGCTACTTTCTACTTAACGGATATTTTTTATTATTGTACATTTTTCTGTCATTCGTAAGTGTACGTACGTATTACAACAGTTCTTTTATAAAGCACAGATTTTTACAAAGGCGTAGAGTTAAAAACTTGGTTCTACATCAGATTTCTACACATTTCGTGAGGTAGTTTTTTAACGTTATTATATAACTAGTTTTTTTGGTAAAACGGTAAACTCGTAATCGAATTTCCACACCGAAAAAGTTCGATTAACGCAAGAATCGAGGCCTAACTAACTTTTGACAGTGCGGCGTGTATAGTTTCGTTCAACATTTTCGCAACATTTTACATAAATAAATTGTTTTAAGCTTTCGTGATCACTAACATTATTGAGCTATGGGGTTGCTACCATGTAACATATTATTTATGAGCTTTCGATATTTCGGTACCGTTGCAAGATAATGATCACAGAGACTAATCCCGTATCCAACTATTGCGATTGATTTGCAATAGATTTGTCTTTTTTGGTATCCCTAATCGACAACCCTATTCAAATAGTAGCTGGTATCAGGTTACTCTATTATAGTTCTGGCTGTATCGATAGATCCGCCATAACCAGAACGAAACCCGAAATTGGGAACCATTTCGGTATCGGGTATCGGCTCCTGATTGTTGAAGGAAATAGTTTCGGTGGGACTCACAATTTTCTATTATGCTACTGTAACTAATAGGCAAGGTCTGTTTTGTTTTTTTTTTTATCATTATGAACTCAAATTTCCTCTAACACTCAAATTGAGACCCAGACTCATATTCTTTTTAAAGTTTCTCCTTTGTTAGTAATACGTATGCACTTATGTTAATACTTCATTGTTTTGTTTTAATTTCTTAGATATTGGTCAAAGATTAATAATGTGAAATGGTTATATTTTTTATTTTATGAGAGAATTGAAGGCTAAACGGAAACCACCACACTATCTTCCGGAGTTTTGGAAAAAACGCCGCCGACACGAGCTCTTAAATTTGATGATGATGAGAGAATTAAGCATTTATGGATACTTATGTAAAGTTTATGGATAAAACTTTATGATATTCACTAGAATTTGAGAGAATTCTGATATTTGAAGTTCTTGTGTGTAGTTATATCTTTATTTATATTTATTCATGCTGTAGCCTCTGAATTAAACCAACATTGTTAACAAGAACCTTCTCAGTATCGGTTCCCAATCCAATATACGTCTACACACATTTATTTCTCGCTAACAGAATCCAATCCCGTTTAAAACATTGGAAAATATCACACTCCCTACACCACTATTTGCGAAAACGACCAAATAAAATAAGGTGGCAAACAAATTTCAATCTTACATCTATTGGCGGTCCGGTAAAACAATGTTGAAACCTTTTTTTATATTAAGCCAGTCTCCTTTGACCTCACAATACGAGTATTTTGGTACATTTAACAGGTCAAGTTGAAATGGTACATTTGTTTTTTTTTGGCAAAAATCTTTGTCGCCATGCCTTGATCGATCCGTTGAGAGCAATTTTCGTTCGGGAATCGGCGAAAATGTTGCTTGTAGTTCTGAGGCGGGCTTAAACAGGCTTTCGCTTGTAAGTTTTCAGGAGTTTATTGAAAAAAAAACTTGATAACGGGAACAAAGTAAGACTTCTGAATTTGTTTTAGCGCTGAATTACTACTAAGCATCGCATCATTGTGAAACACAGAATTAAATATGAATCAAAGAAGTAAGCTGCACTATTTTATTTTTAACATCACTTGTAATTATCCGACAATAATCTGTGTTCATGTTATTATTATGTTATCCATTGTTGGAAGACAGGATAAGTTACTCTACATTGATATAACTTATTAGCTTTTAGTTGAATTTACATAGGATAAGTGTCCAAACATCCATCTAAGAATTTTACAGCTTTGGATGGGATTGAAACACCTAAATAAGACAAGTACTTATCTGAGCAGAAGTTGAGATGATTATTTTTTGATTTCTTTATCAGTCGTTCCTTCTAAAATTAGCTATGGATATTATAGACAAGCAAGGAAAATCAAATTCTTTTTTTTATATTTGATAACCAGAGATTTTAAGTACTGAGACAGTTTTAAAATATTTTTTTAATGTAATAATCAGACATTCATTAGTCTTCGATCGCACCTGATTGCAAGTGATGTGGCAATGCAGCCGAATCTTATTCTACTTATTGGACTGTAAAAATGTGTCTGACGACAATATTCCCCAACATTGGCTCGTGTGCACGCGGCCTAATGCAAATTTCAGCATCCACCCTCAGTAGTGCGAGGGAGACGGAATATTTGCACGTCTTACTAACGGGAGAGTGGCACTCCTTTAGCAAATACTCCTACTTCTGTACAGTTGTGTGGAAAATTTATAAGTCGAGTACTTCACTATATTTTTTAATGACCATCGGCAATTTATTTATTGATTTTCTGAACACATTTTATAATGATAATTCAATTAATTAATTATTTAACAACGCCGCTATTAGTTTGTTTTCATCAAATTTTATATTGGAGGAGATTCAATATTCGTATTATTATTCAAATCGATATCATTTATTGCAATCGGTCATATAATCGATAAAATATCATTATAATAAATAGCCGATAGTTGGAGACCATGTTTCGGATCCGGTTGTCATTAACAGGTAACACACACTGGTTGAAGACTTTCGTCTTCAGACACTGAAGGCTATTTTGCTAAAGGTTAAAATAACTTTACAAAAAAGTACATATTTTTTAAGCATTTATATGTTATTATTATTTGGTATCTAGTTTTTTAATATTAGAATATAATTCATCGCTAATATGAAAGAAAAATACGTGAAACTTTAAACTTAAGGTTCCTACTTACATAAAAATACCAGAACACTTTTATCACCGTCTGTCCTCACCTCCCCAAGGGGAGGGAGGGGTGGGGGTGTTTGTCCTCCATTACATCGCTTAACAGCCCCCATTTGCGATGCGCGCTCAATAACACTTATGTAACTAGTGCTAAGTACATAGGAACATTATGTTTTGTAATCGAGTTAGTACATAAGATTGCTTACTAATTGTTGCACTGAAGTCTATCATTAATAACGTAAGTAATATATATTTTTTATCTTTATTGGAAACACAACAGATTACATCGTGGCTTAAAACTATGACATTCATGATTAAAATAGAGTTATAACTAGAAAATAATCTTATAACGTGTTTTCACGGCCGCGGCATGCCAACATTGGTGTTAAAAGAGACAGAGATGTCGATATAAGTTAATCAACACAAGTCTAACTGATGAAGTACCAACCCAGTTTATCACAATAGATCAAAAACAAGTACATTTATAAATTTTGACAATTAGAATTGATTACTTGACTAGCTTTGCGGGAGATTGGTTGTCATTGGCTGCTAACAGAGACCAATGGAAGGTGTTTAGTGGAGACCTTTGCCCAGCAGTTTTAGATTAAAAAAGAAGAATTGATTAATATCTATTAATATTACTGACTTAGTTACTATAATTATATCTTTTGCCCAAATTTAATACTAAAATTGACATTATATATTTACATGCCGAATTTCGGTAAAACATGTTGATATCAATGAAATGTAATTAATTAAGTTTTTAACTGCTACTGTGTTTGTAAAAACTATGTACTGTACACATGTTTAAGTAAATAAATATAACTTATCTTATCTCTTAGGCAAATAATATATACTAATTAGGATCTATGATGACTCCTGAGGATGTCTCTTAAAACTGCTCTGAAACGGGTCATATTGGCGTTGAAGATGTCAAGGTAGGCGAATTGAAGACTGCACTCCTCGTACAGTTTACATGATCGTTCACATAATTGAATCATAATTCACAGCCTGTTTTACAATGTCAACAAGTTTCGGTACTATCTGTCCAATACCTCATACTTGTTGGTTAGTCCTTATTTGCAATGGTGAATTTGACCCTTAAACTTATTTCAGGAAAGTTTATTATAAAAAATAAAAAAAAATAAAAGAAATCCTACCCTTCAATATCAGTTAGAGTGTAGGAAATTATTTCATGAGAAAACTTACTTGAAACTGAACATGTATGACAACACGATAGTAATTTGTTTGTTTTGCCTTTTAATTTCATATTTAGCACAGAATGGGTTATCGACTCTATCTAGAAAAGGAACTGCAGCCTTATACGTAACGCTTTGTTTGCCCTCATCAACAAATAATACCTTTATATCAAACATAATACTTAAAACAAATGAAAATCACCAAAAACGCTTCCATTTCCCCAAAAATAGATCATCAGAGTAATTAATATCAGCAATTACAAACGTTAACTGCAAATTATTTTATCGGAGGCCATCCATCACCATTATTAAATCGCTCCAATTAGCTTGGAGATTGTACGAGTTCATTTACATACAAAATAACACTTTAACGTACTCAAAATACGACTCAAATTCTAAAACAATTAACTGTAGTGTGAAAATTGTCTTTACAATGTTTTGAAACAACTGAAAATCAACTGTATATCTTAGACACTCAGTTGAAAATGGAATAACATAGTGATCATATAGATTTAAAGCAGAATCAAGCTTGGCACGTACAGAGAGGCTGTGTGTCATCTCCCTCTGACACAAGATAAAGTCTATCCATCTCGTTCTATCTAGGCTCTATTGATTTTCCCTGCGGGTAGGTTTAAGAGCAAATCTGCATAATACAATTTATTGGGAACATTGGAAACTGTTTTTCCTACCATATCTTTGGATACCTGAATAAAAAGGTCCCTTGGTTACAATATCGAGGGATAGATGTTTATGAAATCCGTGAAAAAGTTGGGAGACCTCTGTAAATTTTTGGTTAGGACATGTAAATCTAAGGCTTCTACATTGTAGTGCTTACTTTGCGTGGGACAATTCTGTGAGTGTATTGAATCAGCTGTTTCAATAATAGTTCTTTTTGTTTGATAATACTTATACTTCATACTGTTGTTCTTTTTGGAGTTAGTAAATGTTCCCCACTTTAGAAATTAGATATTGTTAAATTACCTAATGTATTAAAATCACCAACTAATCCTTCTAATATTATAATTGACAAAGTTTGTGAGGATGGATGTGTTTGTAACTCCTTTATGCAAAAATAACTGGATGGGTTTTGATGAAACTTTGCATGAATAGCTTATACATTAGAATAAGACATAGGCTTAATGATATTGCCAAGGGAAACCGCTCGTCTAAGGAAATCGTATTTTTATTTAAATATTTACGGAACACGTCGTCATCATCTTTGTCAGGTATTCGGACACTATGAAGAAAAATCCTTACTTCAAAACCAAGATAATTGGTGTGTTGTCTAGCTCTAATTGATTTATAGTCCTTCCAACTTCAAAATTTTTACGGACTCGCTTAAATTAAAACTAGCCCGAGATTTCACAATAGAAGGTAATGAGTTAATACCTTAACATAATAAAGATAAGAATCTGCATTCAAAACTAAATAACACATAAAAACGAATAGAAACATGCGGACAAACGAACCACAATTAAAATGGCGCTCAGTTTTAACAGACCTAGATCATAATAAAAAGGCAATACGATAGTCTCGCAGAAAGCTGTAATGTTCCGTATGTTTAAGTTCATCAAAAAAAAAACATTATCCCCACATTCTAAAAAATACAGCGTGGATTTTAGTTATTACAAATATATACTTAGTGCCTGTTTTACAATCGACAAAAAAGCACTAACCAACGAATTTTAACATGGAATGCCATTTTGTACGAAAAATTAACGTCGCTGGTTACTTATTGAGAGCATTGTGAAACAGGCCGCTAGTTAGCTTTACTCAAATGAAACATCGATTGTTATCTCCGAGAATCGAACGAACACATACTTCTCCAATTTCGCATCATCATCATCATCATCATTATCAGTCAAAGGACGTCCACTGCTGTATATAGGCCTCCCCCACGGTTTTCCACAGTGACCGGTTGTGAGCCGGGTCTGCATCCAGTGTGATCCTGCGATTTCGCATCAAACTATTCTGATTAATGCTAGTGACCATCAAACCGATAATAATATAAAGTAACACTCTCATTCAATACTTACGGCTAACTGACTGGATTCATGTAGCATCTGACATCAGTTATCTACCCAAACCTTTCTCACACAGAATAATTAGGTAAATAATTCCCTCACTCAACCATTCCACCATTACAGTTTTTCCGTTCCACGACAGTACACTAAAACGCCCTACCAAATTACTCGGTAATATTAAAGTTTAATTGAGTAGAAGGTTCCTCCCCCCTGATTCGAGCTATAAGCTCACGCACACATAAAGAGAAGCGTTGTGATTGGCTGGACGTGGACATGTGTGTGTGAACAGATATTTGTGCTATGCAGATGTCGTACAGGGTGTTTTGAAGAATATTTATATTAACTAAGTATCAGTTTCGATAAAAAATTAAGTCACTACTGTAGCTAGAGAAACCGCGTCAATGGATTATTTGTAATTAAGGTAATTTGTTTTACTTTTTCTGCATAATGGCTGTGAATAGGCCTAGGAAAATACACAGATCTGTTAAATGAATTATTTGAAGCTGCAACATCACATGAATGTCACTAAATAGCGTACGTATGTGCTATCCTAATGGATGAACTATATATTGAAATATTGCATCAAAATCCATTAAGTAGTTTTTAAACAAACCAAAAACAAACATGTAGGTTACATCTATCCTCACCAATTATAGTCATTTATTATATTAGCAGGATTATTAGAAATTTTTAATCGGAAGAATACACGACACCCTGTATAACTATTCCGCTTGGTAATGATCCAGTAACAGCCTCCCCCCGCCACCGACCGCCGCGTTCAAGACCGCGAATGTGCTGAACTTGGGAGCTGGATTAAGTGGTAATGTCTACACTCTTTGTTACGTATAGTAAAAGGCCACACACGATAGATTTCTAAAGATATATTATATTATTTCCTATACAAAATATTTGATGGCTCAGCACTCCCCTAACGAAGTTTTTTTTTGTAATCGGGTCAAAATTTTCGTTTTGACCTCTAGTGTGCGTGTGACAAACGGCTAAATACACCGATTTTCGTTTTTTTTATTGGAAGCCGTCCACTTTTATTAAGTGTATTTTATTATGAAGAATATGGCTGACCATATGTGAGGACTGAGTGAGCACACATTTAACGAAGTATCTTTCATTCAATCGTATTACAAAAAGAGAATCTTGTTTCTACAATTGTTTTAAACTATTAACTAAATGATAAATATACTTTTAACTGGATCTAGAGCTGCTCACTCGATTTAAACGCAGGTAAATAAAAATAATTAAGTCTGAGGATTTTCTAAGGTGATTGATAACTAATGATGATGAATTTATCTTTAATATCTAGTCAAAAAACATACAGACGATAATTCTACTTATCACATTAAAAGCGAGAGCGACAAATATAAAAAATAATATCTCATAAAGATGTTTATCAACCCACACCCGCCTATCCAAATGAAGTGAAATTATGTTATCTTCATGATCGGGGCTTATAAATTAATTGTGTCATATCTCCATTGGGGGCTATTACAGCCCCATGGGACTACTATTACTTAGATTGCTGTGATTCAACTATATAGGGGTATGGTTGACACTTTTCTGGAGTTGCAAAGGACTATATTTCAACCCGTATAATATCGTAGGGATGTGTTAGATTTTTTTTGTAGTTGTAAGGGTGACTATATCCCGTAAATTCTTATACGAAAATTGAGACGTCATTCATCTTATAATTTCACCTTTAATAAAGCGAACAGGGTATACGATCAAGGAATAATTAAGATTGGGTCTCCATTGCACCAAATGTCTATTAAAACCATTATTAATCAAAACCATTGGTTACTTAGGGCCTATGTTTAAAATTGTTGTTGCTATTACAGGCCCTGTATAATATGAGATTTAGTAAAATACTGTATAGATACGTATGATCAAGATAAGGTTAAAAAGATAACACAACTTATACTCTTGTTACTTGCCTGCTTATAAAATTACGATGTCATTCCAACTTCTCACAATTCACACACACTCTTCAATGTCTAAAATTATGTAATGAAATGCGTATGTACTTTCATCCTGCGACGCTTTTTGCATTATCAGAATTTTGTAATGGTATTTATCAGTGACTAGCGGTCCCAGCGAACTTCGTTTCGCCCCCAGCCCCGTCCCGCCCCGGCCCCGTTTTATGGGAATTTTCTTTGCTATAAACCTCACGGAACCCGAGACCTTTCCAACGAATGCAAAACCGTGGAAATGGGTTAGTGCGTTCTGGAGTTATAGCGTCAGGGAGGAAAACCCGACTAATTTTTATATAGTAGATAAGTTGATTCTTTATCGAGCTAAGAATTTATCAAACAGATTCTGATGTTACCGGTACCTATTCCATCATAATAATAACGTAATGTTATTTATAAAAATGTGATCTAAATATTTGAATAAAAAAAAACTTTAAGAAAAGTGTGGTGACAGTTTGCTTAATTTTTTTTTCGTCAATCGACATAAAACAAAGGAACCGAAGAATGGAGAAATCAAAACAAATAAAAATGGATTCTGGACAGCCTTGGCGACAGTATATTATTGCTGGCATTGGTATTGTACCTAATAATGATGCTTATGTATAAAAATTACAGTTACCAAGATTAATTATACTGTTTTTTATAAACATAACGCTGGCCGCTTTAAACAATCCAAAAACCGTTTAGGCCTGTCCGATTTTTCTTTTATTTTTACGTCAACTTACTGACCAAAAAGGTTTGATTTTTTTTTCATAGACAGTGAGTGCCACTGTAAAACATGGTGGTCAAATACAGTGGTACTGAAGTTTGACCACAAGACAAAAAAGACAAATTAAAGATTTTGATATGAAATAGAAGATGATAAAGGTAGGTACTTGATATTTTCTGAAAATTCTTCCCATCTTTATTCCCCAGCAAACATTTCCATGACCATCATCGGCTATTGTATGGGATGGACGTCCCCAGTCAACGTCATTTTGAATGATAAGGACTTGTCACCATTGCCAGAACCTGTCACCTTGGAAGAGGGAGCTTGGATAGGGTCTTTACTCACTCTTGGACTCATAATTGGTAAGTGATAACTATATTAAGTCACATCTTTAATGGTGTGTGGTGTATTAAATGCTTTGACAAATTAACTTCAGCTTATGTCATATTTCGTAGAAAGTAACGAATATTTTGCAAAAAAAGTACAGTCACCAGCACATAAGGATACTAGGCTGCTATTTATGTATCCGGAAATGGCTAGTTAGAGAACAATATTAAAAAAGTAATGATAACATTTGAAAATAGAACTCCTTGGCTAAAGAATATAATAATTGCATCAACATCCCACTATTATTAAAATAATTAATTAATTGCGCATTGTTTACAATGGTGCGCTGTTTGCTGTCCTTGCAGTGTTCAGCGATTTTGATACTGGGTGCGTATTGCGATGTTGCTTTGACAGCAGCTCTTCTATTGAACGGATTAGGAAATTCGTTCGTGATTAAATTTCATATAATCCTCTTAGCAGATAAGCGTGGGCCAGCAAAATAAAAAGTATTTGCGATTGCACGGACACTTACTCGAGTAGTACGAGTGAGTGAAATGCAAATACTTCAAATTTTTCTTAAGTGGCGTCGCAATGACAATTTGAACTTGTTGAGTGGGAACTGCCTGGAATCGGAACGGATTGAAGCAAGACGCAATACGCTCCTTTTGCTGCTATACAAACAACAGATTTCATATTTAAACGGATTTTTGCTTTTATAATTACTATAGAAACCACTAATATCATAAGTCACTTAAGTTCTCAGGCAAATGACACTTTAACTTTGTGGTACTACTTCTTTTGCATGTTTTTAGTACTCACGGACTAACAGAAGTTTTATTGAAATTATATTGTACTTGCAGCAGAATAACTGTAAAAACTTGTCCTTTTTCAGGGCCGTTCCTCGGTGGGTACGCTACCTCAGCGATCGGTCGTAAGTGGGGCCTCCTCAGCACCTCCTTCTTGTTCTTCGCAGGCTGCATCATCATACTCCTCGCCGCCAATGTGGCTATGATGTACGCGGGGAGAGTGCTATGGGGCATCGCTGCTGGCATGGCCTTTGTGATCCTGCCCATGTACTGTGCTGAGATTTCTACGGTTAGAATATTATATCTTGTGTTAGTAACACCATGCCTAGTATTGTGATATTCAACTACAGGTTTTTAATCTACGCTACCTCTAGCCTACCTAGAGGTGCTACCAGAATGTAGTTAAGTATCTGTTTTCTTCATTAAGGAAGAGTAAAGTTCGCTTTACTATGATTCTGAAATAGCATCTACTTAACAAATATTATAGAATCGTAGATGATACGTACAATGCTAAGATAAAAAAGTGTTAAAGACAACAAGGGAGAGAAAAGAAAAAGACGAAGAAAACTGCTTATCAGAATTGAAATTTATAATCTCCGTTATATTTCAGTTATTTGTGGTTGTGTTTCAGATAAATAAAACAGGATACAATGTTTCTTAGCAAATAGATCATTTTTCTCTGTGGCCAATCCTCTTTCAGGTGGAAGCTCGCGGCGCTACCGGCTCGTTTCTACAAGCGTTCATCACATCTGGATTCTTGCTTGTGTACTCCATTGGTCCCTTCACTTCGTACGCTGGTATTGCGTACCTTGGCGCTGGCATCGTGGTCGTCTTCTTTGTGACGTTCTTCTTTATGCCGGAAACGCCGACTTACTATTTTATTAAGAGTAAGTTTTATTACTTCATACTTCATACCTAGTAGAGGTATTTTGAGTGCATTATATTTTCTGCAAACAAATACAGAATTTACACCAATTCATAAGAAGACCAAAGGCTAAGTGATACGAGTAGTAACGGGACAACCAGATTCTACTAGTGAATAATTGAAGATAATATGTGTTAATTTGTATGGAATTTCAACATCATTCCAGTATTGATCCTTTTTGTAGTGCCTATCTGATTTGCATACACTAAAACACTGTTTCTCGTTTACATACCTAATATGTACTTATAAAAATAAAAATAAAAACATATTGCAGACGATCGGAAATCAGCAGCAGAAGCCCTTGCCAAGATTCGAGGACAATCTATAGATAGATTACAAAAGGAATTGGATCTCATCAGGGCCGCAGTAGATGCTTCAAGGGATAAAAAAGGCACGGTAGGACATTAAAATATTATGACCAATCTGATCGCTCTTATGATTGACGATCTCCGCGGCTATTTGTAATCCGTTCAAGTTCAAGGCAGTTCAATTCCCACTCAACTAGTTGAGTCGCCAAATTGTCATTGCGATGCAACTTCAGACGAATTAAAAGTATTTCTATTTCACTCATTCGTGTAGTGCTGCTGTCCTACGCTCTGCATAGTGGACTATACGAAATCACAATGCGATTTTTTAAGTGTCAAAGCAACATCGCAATACGCACCCAAGTATAAATCTCAGTCGAATACCACAATTGGTATTTATATAATATTTTATTATTGGATGGGTTTTGGGTATTGTGGAACTTACTTGCACTTTAAATATTCATTAATTTTACAGATAGCGGACATCTTCCACCGCAAGAATCTAAAGGCCTTCCGTATTGGCTGTGCTCTCGTCTTCTTCCAGCAGTTCACTGGCATCACTGTTGTGGTATTCTACATGACTGATGTGTTCACAGCAGCTGGATCTAATTTGGAACCAGCTTATGCTACTATCATTGTTGGTGTTGTACAGGTAATACATTTATTAGTTTCAGACTCACTAGATGCAACCTATCAGATGACACTAAACGTGACATTTTGGAAGTTGTAGTTGATCCAGTCCAAAATAAGTATAGAATACTTTAAATGTATGCGTTATGGTTATATTCCCTCACAACATTTTCAGTAAATTTATTTTGAAAACCCAAGCTAAGTTACATGCTCTTATAGAGATGTAATGTTATCTAGATGATCTACTTTGTATGTCATAATAATTTGTTATCTACAGTTTGTAGCTTCCCTAATGACACCGTTTGTGGCGGAGAGATTTGATAGAAGAACTGTGCTGATGTTCTCTAGTGGTGGCTGCACTGTTGGTCTTGTAAGTTTATCTTCTTTTTCTTCCCTTAATCTATTATCTTGTTTTATCGAATTTTATTAACGTTATTATAAATTTTAATAACGCATGTGGAATGGTATTATTTATACCAACTAATAATACTACTAAGTAACTAACTACTAATAAGTATATTATGTCAAGCAGCTCTATTAGGTCCTGCCGATAAAAGTATAAGTAAACATGGATAATTGAGTCAAATATGATAAAGTTTTCGTCACCCACAGGTTTTCCTAGGCCTCTACTTCTTCCTAGCTGACATAGGCAGTCCCATCATCGACAGCATAAATTTCCTTCCCCTCATCTCCCTGATGGTCTACATCGTGATGTTCCGATGGGGTCTTGGGGCTCTCCCGTGGACTGTTATAGGAGAAATGATGCCCATTGAAGTAAAGTCTACAGCTACTCCTGTTGCTACAGCTTTCTGTTGGATGTGCTCATTTCTTGTTACTAGGTAAGTAAAGGTACCCCAATGTAGGTCTTACATAAGGATGGGAAATTGTCGTGGAAAAGGTTATGAAATAATGCATTATGACACTAGAATATCTTAGATTTCACGTCCCTTACCCAAAACATCGTTGTTATGCCAAATAAGTATAAATGATTTGTTTTTACAGAACAGATACATCATCCAAAGTTTTAGATTATATATTATTTTTCAGATACTACAGTGCAATAGCTGAAGCAGCAGGCCATTTTGTAGTCTTCTGGTTATTTGCTGCATGTTCAGCGATGAGCTTCCTGTTTGGACTGTTTCTTCTACCTGAAACCAAAGGAAAAACCTTCAATGAGATCCAGGATATGCTTGCTAGAAGGTATTTGATCTCTACTTTGTATCTTCCTATTTCAATTATAAAAAATGCTTATCTTTGTTTGTGTAAGTGAGGTATAGATTTTTGTTTCTTTTTCAGAAACAAAGGCAAGACGAAACTTATTCTGTTAAAATGAGAGCAAAATACTTTTTTTTTAGTAATATAATGACTGATGCTCTCTTTACCAAAAATAAATAAATGGGCACTAGAGTACAAAGAGGTTGAAAAGTTTCGCTGGTAAAATAAATATGTTGAAAATATTTATCATCTTAATATTATTTCTGATACCTCTTTGAATGACTTTAATATGAAAGACATGGAGGAAGTTTTCTTAAGAAATCTGGATCCAAGTTAAAGAGGTGGTAAGAGCTTTTAGTGCAGGAATTTTGCAGATTTTCATGTTCACTATGTCAAATTCTTTTAATTCTGTATGTAGACTTACTATGAGCACTTATTCACGTCTCATCATGTAGATCCTACAATCAGCTTCAGAAATTCAGAAGGAACTATGTACGTGCAGATTATACACGTCTACATGTTAGCTCTACTTGCCCATTACATACATGAGAAAACTTCGCATATCTCTTGAAGTATACGCCATAAAAATAATATTCTCGCCAATATTTTCTCGTATCGAAAAGCGATATTGTGTGAAATTTACAATGATATTATGCGCATTTGGCTGCAATGAAGCGTGGAACAAATTCCCAAGTCGTTAAGGCGGCCAAAACAGGCGGGCTCAGTGCAGCTAGTATAATGGTTGGAAACACACGGGAAGAAATACAGTACGTGACTGCTAAATATGCTTTTAATAACAAAGTAAATGTAGAACTATGAAGTTTACTTGAAAGATAAAATATGAAAAAAAAATCTCTTCGGACGAAGCACTTCGTATAATTATGATTGAACTTCACGTACAGGTAAGTTCGTTTAATCATTAATTATGAGGCCCAGCGTTTTCAATATTGTTTTATTGTGACTCTAAATAAAAACACTAGATTAAAGGATCAAAAGATTAGCATAGCTATCCAACGCAGTCAGCATTATAGCCTCCTTGCCACAAGGAAATGGTTTCCTTTTTGAATAGGTAAGTCTTATTTTTTATGTTGCATGTTTTACTTTTAATTTTTTCTGGTTTGTTTTTAATAAAGTTTATGTCCTTGTCACTGTACCGAATAAACCGACCCCTAAAAACCGGCCAAGCGCAAGTCAGACCCGCGCACTGAGGGTTCCGTACCACCCTTAAACTGAATTCGGGGTCCACTTACTTCCACCTAGCGCTATATCTCAAAAACTACTGGTTCGATCTCATTCAAACCAATTTTCGTTGCAAGTTTTTGTTGAGATCTACATCATATATTTTTTCATAATTTTCAATAACTCTGATTCAATGACTGATTAGGTTAGATCGCTGCTTAAAATCTAGTTTTAAACAAAAAAAAATATGGAGACAATTTCCTTACTATTCAAGTATTTTAGCGGTACCGAACATATTTGTCTCCCGTATACATCCAACTGCCCGCACCCAGCAGCACGGCTATCGATAGATTTGACTCGCAAATCGACGTCTCGTGCGTCGACGCAACACTAACTTGACGCAATAGATATCGATAAAAACAAAACGCAAACCGTTGTTTTGGTTAAGAGTTGAGTTTACAACAAGTTTAGGGTATGTTCACAATGATGGATATGTAATATATTTGTATATGACACCCGTATTTGTCATGCAGTTAATTTTAAGTCTGTTCTAGTTTTTTAGTTAGCTAAGTCATTTACTATGATGGATGAAAAAGAGACCAAATAAAATCAGAATAAAAGCCACCAAGGATTTCAATTTTCTATACCTACTATGGCCAAATTAGCTTAAGGCCACCAATTATCATCATCAGCATCATCGTCATTACCAGCCAAAGAAAGGCTTCACTAAACATAGCGTTTCCTCCAAGGTTTTCCTCAGGGACCTGTTGCAAACGGTTTGTATCCACAAATATTTACATAGTATTTTCTAATATTCCTTTTTGTTTGAGCTTATTTAATAATAACAAACAAAGAAAAAAAAATACACAGATATGCATCATAAAGAAATCAAAAACGTATTTATTCAAAAACGAAACTATTTCCTTGTGGCAAGGAGGCTATAATGCTAGTTGCGTTGCCGCGTTGGATAGAAATGATAATCTTTTGGGCTAGGAACCAGCCAGCTTTATTATTTGAAGTAACAGCTTTTAATAATAATGCTTAATTTATTTCATATCATACTTATCCACAGCCATGTAAACAGAGCCTTTACTAAAACAAGTCCGATTATACGCCACCATACAGGGTGACTGCGGATTTGAACACAATCGCCCGTCCTGAGTGACGGCCCGCCAAAACAATAAGCCGCCTTTTTGCTATAACTGTGGTGTCACCTCACTATTTGTTGGATACACGGCTTGGGAATAAGTTTAACGTGCTTAACACGTTCCGGGACACTATTCCAGACACAATAGATGTTTTATTGTTTTCACGCCTGTAGGCGTTCACTGTCCCGGAACGTGTTAAGTGAGAGATGGATAAGTTTGAAGAGTCATGGTAAGTGTAAAAACTAAAAAGAGTACTAAGATTTGCTACCTTTTTGGTATAACTGAGGTATCACCTCACTATTAGTTAGGTACACGGTTTCAGAATAAGTTTACCCAGGTTTTAGAGTAGAAGTTGCAAAAATATGGGTTTTCGTCCATTCTTAAAATATACAGACCATTTCTTTGTGTTTTGCTCTGCTATTCCTGTTACAAGGCTACATTTAAATATCTTATGATGATATTGTGTTAATAGCCTCAAAAACGATAAGAGATAAAACAGTATAATTTAATATGATTACATAAATAAATACTTCATTATTCAATTAAAATTAATATCTGCGTAAATAAACATCCTTTGTCTAAATGCATCTCGTATCCCACTTCGTATGCAATCATACGTTCCAAAACCATTTTGACATCATTTGGATACCCCATAGAAGTGTTAAAACATTCAAAAAGACGATGCGAACCATTAATTTTCCGCCCAATAAAATAGACGGTGATAAATCTAATAAAGTATATCTGCTTTGTAACCTGTCAGTTGCGTTAAGTCAACAAGCCCCATGGGGTGAAATCTACCCCATGTGAGGGGTTGGATTCACCCCATTTGTCCTGTATTTGGATTACCAGCAAATTGAGTTGGGTGGGGCGAGAGCGTTCATTTTTATTGCAATTTTTGATGGCGTAACGATAAAGGCGTTTTTTATGGATATTAGTATCATACACACATTGCTTTTAAATTCATAGGCTTTATGGGGATTGAGTTTTGTTATGTTAAATTCATGGAATGAAAATTTAAGAAAAATTTAACGGAGATTTGGTATGGCTGATTCATACGTTTTTTTTTTAACAAAATACTGCTTAACTCGTCAAGTATGTGTAAACGAGACACAATAAAAATTCCATTGTTATGCGACTCTCGGCATTCGTTTGATACCTGACTGATTAATAGAAGAACAAAGAATACACAGAAGTAACATCTAACTATGGTTTCACGTGTTATCACTGTGTCTACTAAAAAACCGTAAAGTTAAAAATGAATTTATTTAAAGATTTTTATGCCCCCAGTGAAGGGTACATGTGTTTTCATAATTCGAACAAACAGTTTAAAAAAAATGGCCTATAACAAATTCTTACTGGCCAGCACTTTTGCAACCTTGTAATCAAACCTCAGTTGAATTCCTTTTTTGACATTGAAAAAGTTTGTCACCTAAACTTTTTTATCCAACCGCAAGTGGCCAGTAACGGTACAACTTTTTTCCTTAACCCAACTCTATCTCCCACATAAACAAAAGCTAATTAGGCTCATTTGAAAAAAACTTTATGTTACGTCAAGTTGACAACATAATAGGCGTCCGTCCGTCTGTTCGTCGCAAAAACTCGGAAACTAATGAAGTGATTCGCACCACGCGCCTGTTCTTTCTAAGAGGCTGTATACACTGTGTCTTTGCTCATAGATGCTTTTGAAGACTTTAAAGGTGTTGAAAGGAGTGTTTATGCTTGTTGTATTTGAAAACACATTTGTAAACAATTTCTTTAATATAGAGAAGAGTGTAGTTATAATCTCAACGGTATGTTTGCGGCTTTACAATCTTACTATGTATGAACAGCTGTGTGCCAAAGAATTACATATATTTTAAATACTAGAAACGCTGCACTGCTCAGAACACATTTTGTGTCACATTTTCACACGGTACCATGGTAACGCTTTAAAGGTGCTCTATCTAGCCTTATTTTTTTGAAAACATAGGAAATGAAGATTTTAATCATCACTACCTAAAAGCCTACAAAAATACAAGATCTTACATAAAATAGTCAAAAGAGTCAATAAAAAGTATACGTATGTTATTTCTTACGTCCTCAACAGAGAGGTTAAAGAAAGACATATTTGGGTTTCTTATGATGGCCCTCTGAATTGCTAGATGTAAAACTTAATTATAGTGATAAAATATTGGCTTATTTAGGAGCTTAAAGCAGCGGCCCCGATATTCTAACTAAATATAGTTTCGTTGACGTAAAAGAGCCTTTACACCAAAGATTGAAATAAAACCACCACTTTTCCCATTGTTCAACAGTTATCCCGTTGCCCACATACTTGTGTTAATTTCACCAAGTGTTGCCAGCTGAAATATGTACGGGCACTTTGTGAATGCCGCCAAAAACCGCTATCTAAAACCAATTTAGATTTTGGATGTGTGATGTCAAAATGTGGGGAAAAAAGAAATCGGCGATTCGAGAAAGTGTTTGTCACCGGTTATTTTAACAGCATTCAGGTATTATTTAGGCGCTAACCTGATGGTAAATAGTGTAATAATATTAGTGGAACTTTTATAATTGTCATATAGTCTAAGAGCCTGCGAAGATCGACCTTCACCGATCTTATATACTCAATGAGACATTTTTTTTTAATATAATTTATAAACGTTTACCTATGCCTATAAGTATGTGATAACGAGTTATTCCGTTCTGATCCCCCAGATCTGATCCCCTGAAGGTTTTAATTCCTGTCTGATCCACTATGAACTTTGAAATTCCGTTCTGATCCCCTTACTCTTTTGTAAGGTAAGTACGTACAGTCAAAAGAAAAATAGTTGAAAACTAAAAAAATATATTTGGTTATTAAAAAAATATATATAATGTATATGAATGTAGGATGGACTCCCTCCTCACTTGGCCGGTTGCCCTTGCAATCCGCGTGTTGACCTTTAGCCCAAAAGTGTGAAGAGAATGCCATTTGGCGATAAGTCCACCTTTTGTACAAACTTTGGTTGGGCAATAAAGTAAACATAAATCAAGGATAAACTATCAAAGATTAATCGAATAAAAAAATAAACTTAATATTTTCCTTTAATTTCGGCAAGTACCTACCTATAGCTTAAACTTTTCTAAGCAGTGACCAACTGTAATTTTTCCAGTTCGGAATTGTTCCTTCTCATGTTGGTACCATTTGTCGCTTACTATATCCTTTGTGAGCCGCCGTTTGCCAATGTGAATATATTTCAAATCAATGGAATTTTATAATATTTGAGTATGATGAGATCATCTTAAGAGAAAATTTTGTAAGTGTATGTATATTTGAGTATGATGAGATCATCTTAAGAGAAAATTTTGTAAGTGTATGTATGTTTGTATATTGTATGTTTGTCGACGGATTTCTCGAAAAAGAAAAGTCAGGGCGAGATGATTCGTCTTAGGTTCTATCAGGTATACTTCAACTTAGGATACAGTGTAAGTTTTTTCAAAATCGGTCCAGTAGTTTATGAGATGAGATATGGATATTACTTAAAAAATCATGATTTTAAAAAGTATTTTTATAAATTATACCGCCTTCAAAACACTGACCAAAAAGCTTTTAATAACGCATATGTCTTCTGTTTGGAAGAAAAAGATTCTTTTGGAGTCAGTGCATGTTGCCAAACCAAATAGAAGACAAATGCGTTAGGTATTGCAGCATCGCAATGGCAATACCGATCTTCATTCAGCACAGAGGCGACATGTCACTTTTCGCTAACTGTTTCAGCAAAAAATGACGTCGCCTCTGTTGTAAGTTGAAATAAGTTGGTCATAGGTTTTGTAATAGGATATTGTTTGGTTTTGTGTTATGGTTTGTTGTTATTTTCATTACTGGTATGAAATCAAAATTGTCATAAGTCTGTATTTATGACTATTTTTTGTAGATTGTTCTTAATTTGTAATAGTTTAATAAACCCTGAACGTTATTTTTTTGCTGACTGTCTCAATAATCTATAATAGATATCTAGGGGATCAGACCGGAATATAATATATTAATTTATTTCTGATACCCTGCATGGTGGATCAGACCGGAATAGAAAATAATTTAAAATATAACTGATCCCCCAGGGTATCAGATCTGGGGGATCGGAACGGAATAACTCGTGATAACTTGCCTATCGAAAAGTGTTCTTTCATCAATTTTCTTTCATCATCTTCACTCCACTCATATCATAACGGGATGAGTTTTATCTCAATTGATAGTTTTAACACACAGGATATGCCTAGGTCGACGGAGTTACCTATATTGACTTATCACGTACTCACTACTTGCCAGGTAGCCATGCTTTTTTTTTTTTCGTCAGGAAATGGCTCCCCCACCCATATAGGGTGGGTATACCCACTAAAACCTGACGGTGTCCACCGGTGCCAATAGTGAGGAGAGAGCCACGAGTTAGCGCCCTGGGCATTTGCCTTGGGCATTCTTCCGCAGCCTCACCTCTGGCTGTGGCTCGCTTGGCAGCGAGCGCCACCCGGCTTCAGGGAGAAATGCATGTTCCCCCGGTCTTTGTCAAACGGCGTGCCGGACACACGCAACACCGTCGCAGGCCTTTAGCGAGCGGCTGACACCCCCGAGTCAGTCGCTCGAGGTCCATCGAGGAGCCAGGTAGCCATGCTACTGCAAGCCTACCTAGGCATATTCTGGCTTTTAAAAACTATCAATTGAGATAAAACTCACTCGGATAACTATGATAAGAATGAAAATGATTAAAGAAAATTGAAAATCTAAAAATATTCAAATAAATATGAACCCTTTTCGACAGACAAGTTATCATAGGCATATTTTTCTATAAATTGATAAAAATATGTCTCCTGGAGTTTCAGATAGGTAAAGATCGACGTTAAGCTAGTCTATAAATTGTTCTACTATGGGCCTATATTGCTTTAATTTAATTTTTAGCCTGTAATTTTAATTTAGCATACGAAGTAACAAATCCCTTTATTTTTAACTATTTTCACCACTTCTTATAACAGTTTCGCTAACAGTATCAGCAAACTGATCTATTTACTAAACCCATAACCCTATCCTAACGCAGTCGGGTAAGCTGGACCAAGAATGTTTGCCCTGACTGACGGCATCAAACGTCCCAAAGAAATCAATAGGGTAGGTGTTTACATCGCCACTTTGCGGAGCGGAGGTGTAAAAAACTTGGCAACATGGCCAATATAAATAGAGATAGTAGGCCCTTTATTTTGCTCTTACGACTTTTTTTACAAGCTTACATTAAGAGCCTAATAGGCCTAACATTCTGCCAACGAAATTGGTTAATATAAAAGCCGGCCAAGTGCGAGGGAAGGAAATTCCTTACTTCAATATTAGACCATTTGTGTGTTGTATCTTGTATGTTTATTTATTTATTTATACTACCTCAGTTATTTCCAGTGACAAAGTTTATAACTTTTCGACTTTGTCTCGTTTCTTTTAACGATGTGCCTAATAACTAATAAAGTTTTTACCTAACAAGGATTCCCTTCAAATCGTAAGCTTCTCCATGCATCCTGCTTCTCATTGCTGAGGGTCACGACACCCCTTTAGGAGTTTGCTTCTGATGTTTGTCTTCTGTCTGTTCATCTGTTCATGTCCTTGGCGTTATAAGCGCTGCGCGGAGATCAACCTTATTGGGCCAGATCAACCAACATATGTTATGTTGCCGTTAACCATTAGTTGTTCGAGGTTGTGTCCATCTTTTCTCGCAATGTGGCTGAAAAACTCCAGAATCTTTTGAAGGCAGGTGTAAGAAAGCCTGATTTTATGCCAAGCTCTTAAAGGACGGATTCGTTTGTGTGATTGCAGTCCAAGAAATCTCCAGCATCTTTTGACAGCTTCACATTTCGATGACATCAATGCGAACTCTGTCGGCCTACTGCAAAGGCCATGTCTCTGCTCTGTAGCTAAATATGGAGAAAACTAAGGTGTTGACAAGCTTTAGCTTTGTTTTACGAGATATTTCCACCTCTTCACAAGTCCACTTTATTGTTCAATAAAGTTTAAAAAAAAGCTGCCTGGTTTCTAGCTCAAAGGATTAGCATAGCTATCCAATGCGGCAACGCAGCCAGCATTATAGCCTCCTTGCCACAAGGAAATGGTTTCGGTTTTGAATAGGGTAGTCTTATTTTTTTTATGTTGCATGTCTTAGTTTTAATTTTTTCTTGTTTGTTATTAATGAAAGTTTTTTTTTTAATTTATAAATCTATACATATATTATAAAGGTGAAGAGTCTGTTTGGACGCACGAATCTCAGGAACTACTGGACCGATTTAAACAAAAACATCTGTGTCGGATAGCTTATTTATCGGGGAAGGCTTGAAGCTATAAAACATCACGCTGCAACGGGAGGGGAGGAAACAAACTCAAAACGTGCGAACGCAGTCGCGGAGGACCGGTAGAAATAAATAAATGTTGGGAAAGTTCTTTGCCACCGTATCATCTAAACACCTTTGGATCTACTCTGTCTATTTTTCTTGTGTCTTCAGTATACGGGTGTTTAGTAAAAATAAAACAGCCACTATCCAGGGAGCAGCGAGCCAACAAATCTGCTAAACTAAGGCTTATTATACGCGAGCGACAAAAACGCGTTCGAAGCGACATCGAAACGCGAAACTCATAAATAAATACATATTGTGGTGTGTGCTCTGAGTTGAGAGAAACAGCGGAGCAATATCATTATATTGTCTAGTATCAAATAAATAATTTATTCAATTGTTTAAACTTTTGCGGGTGTATTATTGATTTTGATAGTGATTTTTCCGAATCGAGTTAAATAAATTCTTGAAACCAATTGTAAATTGTAATTATTAATTGAGTTGGGTCGCCGCCTGAGAATGAGGACCAATGAGATTCGGTCGGGATCATTCTTGGTGCAGAGAATAGCTGTAGCGGGGAAATGCTGCGAGCGTCATGGTATCAATAATTGTAATATTATGCTTATATGTATTAAAGTAGATTTTAATTTGTTTAAGATTTATGGAAGTCTTTATAATATAAGTATAGATTAGCATGAATAATTTGAATTTTAAATGCAATTTATTGTAAATTATTACTTAACTATTTTCATATTAACTGTAGTGTAATACATATTTTGCTTAGTTTGATGATAGGTGATTATGTGTTTTTTTAACCACACAGGCTTCAAGGTTTTAGGTTAATTCTTGTTCTAATTGCATCTTTATAGAGTTGTAAGTATGCAATTAACAAATGAATAAATAAAATATCTGTATTTTTCCATTAAGTAATACCGTACTTAGAAACATTTTTTTTGGCCTTTTGCTGTTCTGTGTTAAAGTAATTTATGTATAATATTTAGTATGTGTGTTTGTGATGTCTCTCCAATAAATACTTTTCCTTTCTTTCTTTCAAAAATTGACCAGTGTACTTACTAAAACGCTCCCGCCACCTCTTCTCCCTCAACCCAGCCGCAAAGATGAAAGACAACACCGCTTGCGTCCCAATGCATGAGGCATCAAGAAAAACCTGTGAAAGCCCTCGTAATGGTCGCAGAACATTTGTAAAATTATACCGCGAATCGTAAGATGACGCGCCCGGCTCTGTCCCAACGGATTTATGTGACCAACCAGCGTTTTTTGTCGCAAGCGCGCGGTGATCCTTAAATTGTTTGACTTATATGTTTAATTTATGATTTGGGGATAATAAATATCGGTGGTGTGCGTGGATTTAGAGTGAAGCTGGGTTGAGCAGATTTGTGATAGTGGAGTGTTTCAGGTTTTATTTGATCTAAATCAACTGGTAGCTTAATAATTTAATGCTTTTGGTTATCTATATAACGAAAATGAATTGCTATTTGTGTTAGTCTCGCTAAAACTCGAGAACGGCTGAACCGATTTGGATGATTTTGGTCTTTAAATATTCGAGGAAGTCCAAGGAAGGTTTAGACGGTTCAAAATATGGGAAACGGGGCGGGGCTGCCGAGGGCAACGAAACGAAGTTCGAGATAAAAATTAGTGCCATTGACGATATATTTATATAGGCTCAGACGCAGTCTCTTCTTACCGACTTCAATTAAAAGGAGGTCGACCTGTATGAATCTGTATAAATGTGATATCGTTAGAATTGGGTAAAATTTGAATTTTCATTGATGATGTCTAGCTTACGTAAGTACAGTTGCCAGCACATCAGGCTACCCACTTTTGTTGCAAACTAGCCCTTATTACAACTGCATAAGATGCCGCAGTGTTTACCTTGACGTGCTGTTGTCCATACACCAACTGAACAGCCTACGCTCATCATGCACCAACTGTTTCTGTTTCCAAATTGTTTCTCCTAAATAGAAGACGAATGCGTTATTTTAAGTTTTGTAGAAAAAAAAATTAAGACTTTTTTAAAATAAAAACTATATAAATAGCCGAGTGGTATAGGCATACGCCCGGATAGCGTAAGACGCGGGGTTCAATTCCTCGTCTGTCACAGGTTCACAGTTGTCTTTTAACAAGTGCAATTTATATTATTAAGTTTGTATGGTAACAAAACACTATAAAAACAAAAATAAACTATAAAACTATGATCGTCAATCGTCATCTATTTTTTCATATTAAAGGCAGCTATTTAGCGCTTCATATTATAGGATGCATAATGACAAAGATAATCTCCTCTCTATTAAAAACCAATACAATTAATTCCTGCCCTGTTATTTATAGTGTTACCGTATAATCTGTTTCTAAAGTGTTTCTCATACACACCATTAATTATGGACACCATAAGATGCCAGCCACCTTCGGCATCGGTACCACGCTGTGACCGTCATGAGGGAAAAGATGAAATAATAACAGCAACACCATTTGTTATTTGTTGTTCTTATTACAGACTTCAAAAAGGAGGTATTCAATTCGATCTGAATGTATGTGATATGATATTTTTTTTATTATCGGCTAAGCAGATATTTGACCTCGATCACACCCGGTGTTCAGGTGTAGATGAGGTCTAGGATGATGCATATCTGCTTAGTAGCAGCCTGTTCACTCTTGCCTTAAAGAGACTTAGGTCATACTCCGTAGGGAAAACTTCAGTAGGCAGCGAGTTCCATTCCCTAGCTGCACGCATTAAAAAAGTGTTAGCAAAGCGCAATAATACATCAATATCAAGCTTACGAACACCAAAAGTCTACACATATCATGCACCAACTCAAAAAGAATTTGTTTCTTCTAAATAGAAGACGAATGCGTTATTTTAAGCTTATTAGTCAGTTTTTGATCACGCGTGTAGAAAAATTAATCTTTAGGCTGTTTGTAAAGGAAGTTATGATAAAAGTAACAGATATTTAAAATTAGTCAAGAAGCAGTCTCTAAATATATATTTCCTTAACACGTTCCGGGACACTACTCCAGACACAATAGATGTTTTATTGTTTTCACGCCTGTAGGCGGGCACTGTCCCGGAACGTGTTAACACGTTCCCGGACAGTGAACGCCTACAGGCTTGAAAACAATAAAACATCTAAATTGTGTCTGGAATAGTGTCCCGGAACGTGTTAATAAGCCAAGGTAACTTGGAACAAAAAAATCTTAAAACATCTTATCTATGTTAACAATTGACAAATAACTATCAAACTTCATACCCCGATAATCATATGATTCAAGTTAAAGTTGGTGCAACCGAGCCCTTATAAGTTACAGTAACTTGGTGCCAATATACTGGCCTAAAATTGAGCCATAAAAAATATTTAGGGTTCCGTACCCAAAGAGTATCTATTTGGGATATTACTAAGACTTCGCTGTCCGTCCGTCCGTCTGTCAGTCACTAAGCTGTATCGCAATTTTTTGACTATTTTGTTTACTTAGTTCATTAATTCCGTACCATTGTATGGAACCCTTCATGCGTAAGTCAGACTCGTACTTGGCCAGTTTTCTAACCTATCACTTTACTTTTAATAACAACATAACACAAAACATTGAAAAACGTGGAAGCAATGCCGTATTCAAATCATTAATGCATATTAATGCCCTTCAAACCTTAATAAACATCGTTTTTGCGCCGAACCTTCTCATACCGATAAAATCTATCACCAAACCCGAATCCCAACACCTTAACCTATTAAAATTACCAAAATAATAGGTGATTAATCAGCCCGAACAAAAAGCGTTTGAATTTACGACCGCTGTCAAAATAAATATAAGTTGAGATCGGCTAACAAGATCGTGTTCTTTCAAAGACCAAATTTAGTTGTTTAACAAAATACTACAAAAAGAAAAAGGTGGCTTTTTATTAATTGGCTTCGGTTATAGTACGGGCACCGTGAACGGATCGTTATTATTATTACGGAGAAATATATTCGTGTGCTCATATTAACGCCCGGTTAGATTTGTTTTTGGAACGGTCAGCGGGCAGTGGGTGGGTTGAGTGAGTGAATGAACGAATGGTTAAACAAGAAACAAAACACGATGATAAATGCGATGTACTGTAATAATGCTATGCAACTTGGAAAATGAAAAATAAGCAAGGCGTTAAAGATTGAAGAAGGTTCTTAAGCGTTTTTGAGTAATGTTCATAAAATTATTATCTTATTGCATTTTATAAATTGTTATACGGTGAGTCATTGGTGAAAAGTGGTTTCAACTTTATGGTTCATGAAGCTCCGTAGCATACGTTAACCTTATTGAAAATATTGACGTGTTAATTTGGTTTAATGTATCTACCAAGTAGTAGAGCAAAATTATTATTATATGCTGCAACAAAACAAAAATGGAGGTGGCCTCTACTTTAAGGTGCTAAAATACGTATTAATACCTGATGTAAATCTATTGCACCATCAAATCGTTCCCTGAACGAATGACCGAATGACAATGCTAAGGGCTCAGTGTACGCCGCGCCCTACGATGTTATCAGTACGTTCCAAGAAGGACATGTGTCGACCAATAAACTAATTGGCCGTGGAATGCTCGCGCAGCGCCTAAAGAAATTTATTTTATTTTATTTTATTTTTTATTTATCCACCACGATAAAACCCCGCGCCGTAACGAAAAGCGTTTCGATCGGATCTTCGGAGATGTCTTAATTAATTTATATTTAAACGAAGCCTCTTTTGTTTGTAATTAGCAGTCGTAATAAGGACATTGGGCCATGAAATGGTTTTTGGTCCAAATCTTTTTTTACTTCAATTTTAGAGTGCTGTTGTTGTTCGTCATATTGATAGAAAGCTTTTTGTGCATTAAAATTGTTTAACATATATTACAAATTGCTACATTTAAGGCCGCGTTGTAACAAAAAAAATTACATTTATTTAAATCATAATATGTTTAAAAGCACATGTACGTTATTAAAAAGATTGTTAATTATCCTAAGGTAGCATTTAATATATTAATATTTTTTAAGGAAATTGTGTTTGAATTTGCATTGCCTAATAGAAGACTACATGTACTTGTATATAAAGATTTTTATTATTTATTTATTACTATTATCATCTTTAAAATAATTTGAAAAAAAAAATACATTGGAGTGAGAAATGATTTCTTAATTGAAATTTATTAAAATTCCTGACTAATTTCTTATAGGATGTTATAACTCTGATTTCACACATTTAAGTAAACCCTATTACTTTAGACATCACATTTATTTGAAACTTATCTGAATCTCACTTACGTTATGAAGTAACATGTAAAAATATTACAGATATCAGATGTCAGTCGATAAGACTCATATGACATCCTGCAATGATGCACTGCGCTTACGAAGTACGAACCCTTAACATTAAAGAACGTTGTCATTGATTTTCAACCTTAACTTATGGGTTTAAAGATCAAATTGTATCTATGTATAATATACCAATCTGCTTCAAAATATGGTTTTGGAACTTAACTCAAAGAATGAAGGTTCGAATTATCTTACATACTTTGTACCTTAAAATTATAAGGGTTGATTTTATCATTCAAATTGGTGATGCAGAATGAATTGTAAATGTATTTAGTGTTGTCATATTTGTGGAAATATTTTGATTTCTATTATGTTGTATGATATTTGTATTGGTTTGTTTTATTTAGATAACTTTGTTACATTTAAAGCTCATATGTAGAGCATTGGAAAACGTCACGATTGTATAAAAGCATAGACTTATCCATAAGAGACCAAAAATTTCGCGCGGTCGGACCGTCCAGAACGGTAGCTCAATTGGAAGAGCAGTTGGCCCGGTTAGCCAGGAAGATGCTGGTTCGAGTCCCGTCCGTGCGCAATTTTTGGTTTCTTATTTCATCTTTTAAGGATATACTTATATGTATTTTATACAAGACACGTTGTTCAGAATAGATTTGGTGGCAAATTTTCTAAAATGTCAAAGTATGCACAAACACAGCAATTACCATGGAAACTTGAAATATGCTCCATCTGACATCAATAAAATCTTTAAACATCCTCGCCAGCTTCTTGAGGTGAGAGAGGCGGAGGACGTTTGGCAAGGTCTTTGTCCTAATGAAGACATCCCAGAGGCACGTCATCATCAAAAACTCTGGGATGGCCCTCTTGCGAAAAAGACGTTTAATTCTCTTCTTCAAAATACTTCCGATGATTTAAGTCGTGCACGGCTTTTGGCAGTTTCTGACAGACATTCAGGCCACTGGCTTCATTCATTACCTTCAAAAAATATTGGTACTCTTTTTGACAGTGAGTCATTTCGGGTGTGTGTGGGTCTGCGCCTTGGCATACCAATCTGTGAATCTTTTACGTGTCCCTGTGGCAAAGAGGTCGACAAATTTGGTCTCCATTGTCTTTGTTGCCAACAAAGTGCTGGGCGTCTCGCCCGCCACGCTGCTCTTAATGATGCCATCAGGAGTTCTCTTGCCAGCATCAACGTACCTTCCACGTTGGAACCGCGTGGCTTGGTTCGTGATGATGGCAGGAGACCAGATGGCCTCACGTTGATACCCTGGGAGCGAGGTCGGGCCTTAGTTTGGGACGCAACTTGTGTTGATTCTTTGGCTCCATCTCATCTCAGGGAGTCAGCTCTTAAAGCTGGGGCAGCAGCGGAGTTGGCTGAAAACGCCAAACGACGTAAGTATGCTTCACTTGCAAGTGATTATATATTTGCGCCGTTTGGCGTTGAAACTTTTGGACCATGGGGACCATCCGCTAAATTACTTTTTGGAAAAATTGCCCATAAATTAAATTATCTTTTGGCCAATAATAACGCTGGCTCGTTTCTCGCTCAACGGATATGTATTGCTATCCAACGCGGTAACGCAGCCAGCATCCTCGCCTCTTTGCCTCATGGACACGGATTTATTTTTGAGTAGGTTTTAAGTTCATAATATTAGTTTTTATCCTTAGTTTTTGCATGTATATACTTACAATTACCTGTCATTTTATTGGTTGTTCACAATTTAGAAAGCTCCTTAATAAACCAATAGAAGAAGAAGCGAATAATCCGTATGTTCTGAAAGAAGATTTTATACAGGGTTTTGTTAAAACAGCATTCTTGAATTCAGGTGCAGATTTATTACACAAAACCTTTTTCAAATAACAAAACGATACAGCTCGTTACGTCGACGCTACAATGTAATTTGGGATACCATATAAATAAAAAAAATACATAATTTTCACACCGAACCGGGTCAGAATGATTACGTTTTACCATATCTTCATTAAGAACGGCACATCCCAATTACTAAAAAGTATTTTTGGCTTAACGACGGACATTTTGAGCGCCTCCATTTTGTAATACGACAGTGTTCTCGAGTTATTAAATAATTGAAAAATACAGTCAAGATGCCCAAAAAGATATGACATGGAAGATGTAGCGGAGAGTTAAGAGCCAGCTCATGTCAACCTATATAGCTAACTTTATTATGGAAATGTTAGTACTTTGTAGGATCTATTTTCTTCAATCTTTTGTAATTACTGACTCAACACATTTCACTCATTTTTTATGCTCAAAGTTTAATGGCCGTTGCAGCTTTTAAGGTCACTTAAGCCATTATTTAATTATTTGAAGCACTTCAGAGATTGAAAAAGGCAAACCAATTTTATCTTTTAAAAAATAAAACAAAATAGAACCATGACTTTTTAATATCAAACGTCGAGCTCTAGTAGTAGTAGTATTCCAATATAAAGATTTAACAGTTCTGTTATCTGTATTTTATTGTGTCGGTGGCCGAGTGGTTTAGGCATGCTCCCAGATATGCGTCAGGCGCAAGGTTTGATTGTGTCCCTGAAACAGTTCTTCTTATAAGTGCAATTAAAAATATAAAGTTCTGTATCAATCCAAATGTCCAATTCAAGGACGCTTATTACGATTATATTGTAGTTTTGTACAAGCCCTTGGGCTGGTTGTTCTCCATTGGCTGTGCCAATTGCGATGGTCCTCAAAGATAACTTTTATGACATTTAATATTTGTCGAGCCAGGCATTAAGAACAGCATTAAGAGAGACGGGACTTAATAACTATTTTGTTAAATAAAAATCCATTTTAATTAACATTATTTATGGCAATGAGCCCCCTTAATTTTTGTCGTCAGAGAAAGCGATTTTTAAGTGTGTTTTTTATTAGTTTGTTTTATATTACGAGACTATTTACAAGGTTTTTAAGGCAGTAAGGTCTAATTGGGCAGATATTTGCATATTCAATATTTTTATAAGATTATTTAGCATCAGATGAAGATCGAGATCAAATATTCTACAGGAAATCTGTATCATCATAGCTATGTCATTACTTAACGAAAATATTTAAAGTTAGATAGTTTCACAATTTTTATACTTTTGTTACCCATGCATGAATGATATTATAGCCATTAGTTTTTTCAAAACTCAAACTCAAAACTCAAACGTTTATTTACCAAGAACACAGTAAATAAAGATCACATTTAAAAGTAGTATACATGCGATTTTTATTCTCATTAGGTTTTAACAATTGGTTTTTGCAAAGGCAAGAATAAAATTGGCACATAGTTATGTACGGTTAAAAATACGTAACTTTTTTGTATGGTGTTTTATAAATCTCTTACTATAACAAAGGTAAAGTAAGCTTTGACATATTTTTTTACGTGAATGTAATTTTTTTTAAGATTTATTCCTCATAGATAAGGTAAATGGTGATTATGCCGAAATGGAAACCCTAGACCGCCTTTTTGAGGTTTTTACTTAGAACTGAAGAGATTAGGTTAATTACCATTTAAGGTTCCATAAGAAGAAACGTCTTGGTGTTAATTGTTAATTAGATCACTATCTGAATTTTTGTTGAGAGTTAATGTAGTAATTTGTGACATCCTTGTGAATTATTGCCAGTACCATGTAAGTTGTGTTTTACCACAGTTTATTTTTGAAAGGCCCGATTTTTCAAACGTCGTATAAAACTTATTAGACTGAATAAGTGTAAAACGACCGATTTTAAAATGACATTTACATTTTTAAATGATTGCTGGCAAATACACCTATTTACGTTTGGTTAATGGCTAATAACGTAATGGCTATTAACGTGGTGACGTTGAAAACGTTATCAACCATTTTTTTTTAATTTGAAATGGGTTCGCTCTTGTCCAGGCTAGACCAGTGGCATAGACAGAGACGACGATGGAGCAAGCTCACCCAGAAAAAACCTGTTCACTCTAACTTTGAAAATTTTAGGGTTATAATCCATTGGAAACACTGATGCGGGTAACGAGTTCCACATTTTTTCAGTGCGCATTATTAAAGTTGACGAAAAGCGCCATATTGTATTTTATTCGTTGAAAATTTTCTTATCTGGTCATTGAAAAATCAGGCCCAAGCTGTACAGCTAACGATAAATTCAAGTATACGTAGAACGACATCTATGAAGTCTCTAGCATGATATCAACCGAAACATACTTGGACATTGTAAAGCAAGGCCTCAAAATGCGCTCTCTAGAAAATCTATAAGTCTAGCATATTGTGACGGACAAACAGACGTAATGGATGAAGTGTCGATGGTAAATAATGTCTGTCTGTCTGTCCGTCCGTCAGCTCAATCCAGCAAGATTTATTGGCGATGCTGTGTACGTCGAATTCCATTTTCTCGGAAGATGGAATACGATATAACCTAGGGGTCGTTAAAAGACTATATTGTTTTGTTGGTGTTGGTACAAGAAGTGATAGAAATGGTAAGTACAAAGTGTAATTGAAAAGATTTGAATATACTTTAGTTGAATCGTTGTGAGGAATTGTAAAAATAGGCGTCTAAAATTAGATGGGATTATTTTCTATTTTTGCATGAGAATCGTAAAGCGATTAACAGGATACACCTACCTATGAAGTTTCAATTGCGTAATACTAATAATTTCAGAATAAAGTGGCTGTGACATACGGACGGACAGGCAGACTTGACGAAACTATATGGGTTCTGTTATTTGCCATTCGGCTACGCAACCCTGAAAATGGTAATGGAATCGTAAGTTCTAGTGCTTGAAAGGAAAAAGCCATAACACAACATCTGATTTGTATTCAACTTTTGATTTGATTAGGATGTACCATACACACTTAAGAGTTTAATAAATTATAACATTTATGTGTGAGTAATATTCAAAGAGCCTTTACTAAACAAACCAATGCACATTTTGAACACACGTTTTTGTTTCTTTACGTACAGACAGACAGACGTATTAGTGAGTTAATAAGAAACTCACTGACAAATACCTTTAATTTTGTGTTTTATCTCAATCTCTTAGTACAAACGAGCGCAAAAGGCGATAATTTTAATTATCAACATTTTCAAAGTAGTAGTACCCTTAATGTGTTATTTAATTTCTTCTAAAGAATCTCTAATTGTTTTTATTTACAACTAGCGGCCCCCTGTGGCTTTATTCGCGTAAATATTGTATCGCATTAAAAATCATTATGCCTATGTGTCATTCCAGTGTATCAACAAAATTATTGAGTTTCATTAAAATCATCCATAGCTAGGTTTTAAGTCTACTTTTTTGTCGTGAATGGCTTAGTTTTAATTTGTTCTTAGTTCTAATAAATGTTACTTTTTGTGCAAAAAATTAATAAACATCCATACATACTCACCTAAACATTTATGATATAAGTAGACTAAAAATATGTTAGACTTTGGTGGATTCCCAATCGTCTGCGCAGGTAAAACTAGATGTCTCTAGTTTGTTTTATGTGAGTACCTATATGAGTATTGTAGGGTAAATAAAAACTACTGAAAATCAGCGTCAAGTCCTCTAGAGGACCTGCCTTATGCTTAGTGAGGTCCTATTGGTTCGGACGTCACCGACACACACACGCACTGCTTGGCTGGCATTTGAGTAGGTAATAAGTTACCATTTTTTCTTTTATTAAACTCTGAATTATACATGTGTTTGTTTGTTTTTTATGTATGTGTGTATTTGTGATGTCCGTTATGAATAAAAGCTTTCTTTCTAAATAGTAAAAAAGTAAAAGTAAAGTTAGCCTGTAAGCATCCCACTGCTGGGCAAAGGCCTTACCTCAAATATGAGGTATTATGAGCCATACTCCACCACGCGGGCTCAGTGCGGGTTGGCGGAGGGGTGTTTACAAGGCAAGCGATCAACCTTGCTGTCAGATTTTATCAAGCCGCCCATAGGGCCTCTGACTAGGCTTAACGACTAATATCAACCGATTCTAACCGCTAATTCTTTCTAAATAAACAAAGTTAGCACTTTCGCACCCGCCTGTACGAATCACAGCTAATTATCATATCCTCACCCGTCGGCTGAGACGGGGCTGAGTGAGCCGTAATTGAAACCCTTCGAGCGACGAGCTAGAGACCTCATACCGTACCTGTATCTGAAGAACGATGTTAAAGCCTTACCTTTTGATGATGAAGAGTGAATAGGCTGTTACTAGGCAGACATTGTCACTTAACATCAGGCGGCCAATTCTTTTGCAGTTCGTATACGAAAAAAGTTCACCAATCGAATTTTTTTTTTCAAAGAAAATACAGTTGTTGCTTTTTTGTTGCGGGTCACGATTTCCATGCATTTTGATTTCTTTCGTGCGGTAGTTTTTTTTTTTCGGAAATCTCGTAATCGAATTAACACACGAAATAAGTTCAATTACGTGAGAATCGTCCCCCTGGTGCAAATAGCCAAAGGTCTGGCTATCTAATAAAAAAATGGCTTGTATACTTTTAATGTGTTTTTCAACTGCAAACAGTATAATCATTTAACTAAGTTATCGATAGAGGAACAGTGGAAATTGATATGATTATTTGAAGTCTTCAATCTCGAAGGACAGCCCCTTTCGTTAGCAACAAGTTAGCCTGTAAGCATCCCACAACTGGGCAAAGGCCTTACCTCAAATGTGAGGTAGTATGAGCCATACTCCACCACGCGGGCTCAGTGCGGATTGGCGGAGGGGTGATTGCAAGGCAAGCGACCAACCTTGCTGTCAGATTTTATCAAGCCGCCCATAGGGCCTCTGACTAGGCTTAACGACTAATACCAACGGGTATTAGTCAGTACCAACGGCTTAACGTGCCTTCCGAAGCACGGATATGCTCGTGATGTACGCCACTTATTTGCTCGGGATGGTCACCCATCCAAACACCGATCGCACCGTAAGTTACTTAACTTCGGTATTACTACCAAAGCGCTGCCACCACTGCGCTACGAGCACCTCCAAGCGAGCACTTTCGAGCCCCTTTCTATGGTAGGAAAATGGTTTAAGCCACAAGATAGAATATTTCAATATGTACTTTTAAGGCTTGATTAATAAAAAACTATAGTGTGGCGTAGTCAGCGATTCCTTGTTTCGAAAAAAGTACATTATCTTTTGTGATAATTAATCACCATTTTGCTCAAAAAGGTTAAAATAAAACACATGCATCAACTTCATATTTACACTGATGAAACCTACCTTCTCAAATATAAATCCGTGAGTCCATGTGGTAAAAACCGGCCAAGTGCGAGTCGGACTCGCGCACTGGGGGTTCCGTGCCAACTTTAGCTGAATTAGGGATTCTTACTTCCACTTAGCCAAAATAGCACAATATTTTGTTGACCGCAAATATAACTTTGTTTTTCATAGTGTTTGTATGAAAGACAAAGTTATATTTGCGGTTGATAAAAATGTGCTATATCTCAAAAACTGCTGGTTCGATTTCGCTCAAACCAATTTTCGTTGAAAGTTTATGTTGAGATCTACATTACATATTTTTTTCAAAATTTTCACTTCCTTAGTTCAAATGTTAGATGGGGGGGGACGCCCATTTTACCACTTTGGAAGCGTCTATATCTCAAACGTTAGACTTTTAGAAAAAATGGTTTTAGAAACCTCAATGTCATTTGGACAGACCTATCCATAGACACCCCACACGTATATGTTTGAGTAAAAAATTTTTTTTTGGTTTTAGTTTCATGTATGCGAGCCCCCCCTATAATATCATTTTTTCAAATGTTTTGTACCTGAATCGGAAAGCGGTAAAGAAGATACACCTACCTACCAAGTTTCAGCGGTGTGATGCTAATAGTTTCAGAATAAAGTGGCTGTGACATACGGACGGACAGACAGACAGACAGACAGACTTGACGAAACTATAAGGGTTCCGTTTTTTGCCATTCGGCTACGGAACCCTAAAAAAGCGAGGATGCTGGCTGCGTTACCGCTAACTTTTGTCACCGAACCTTAATAATGTACCTACTTTTCCTTATTTTGGTATAACCGAGGTATAATAATTTCATAAGAGTCATTGTTTAGTGATCACTAACCTTTTAAGAATAAAAATAAACAAATATTTAAATCCGAAACCCAAAAACAATGTCTGGCAATGACTCGACACATACCGAATCGCATCCGAGAGATGGACCGATAATGATCGTATCATTATAATGATTTGATGATTAACGACGACGACCGCGTCGGTAATGATGCCTAATGATTCGGGACTGTTTTTGTGAAACAGTGAGTTTTGGTGTGTTTAAATGTTTGGGTTCTGTGGGGTGACACATAAACAGGCATAAATTTATTAAAATTTGGTTTAGGTTTCAAAGTTTTGAAAGTTTACTCTATCTAGTGAGTATGGTACTACCGACAAGACCCACAGTTTTGAAAATCTTTACCCTACTTAACAATTTAAATTGATTTATTATCTTCTATATAAAAATACTACCTCATATTTGAGGCAAGGCCTTTGCCCAGCAGTGGGATGCTTACAGGCTAACTTTACATTACTTTCACTATATAAAAATAAGTCGGGTTTTCCTCCTTGACGCTATAATACCAGTACGCACGAATTCCATGGTTTTGCATTCGTTGGAAAGGTCTCGGGCGCCGTGAAGTTTATAGCAAGGATAATTTCTATAAAACGGGGCCGGGGCGGGACGGGACTGGGGGCGAAACGAAGTTCGCTGGGACCGCTAGTCTACTATATAAAAATAAGTTGGGTTTTCCTCCCTGACGCTATAACTCCAGAACGCACGAACCGAATTCCACGGATTTGCATTCGTTGGAAAGGTATCGGGCTCCGTGAGGTTTATAGTAAAACGGGGCCGGGGCGGGACTGAGCTGGGAGCGAAACGAAGTTCGCTGGGACCGCTAGTTTAGAATAAAACTGCGAAGACAAAGTACACAAGTGTCAATTTGAAAATTAGTGAAGAACCAGGAGTGGAAATACGAAAAATTCAAACTTACAGATTAGACACGATACTAGCATGTATGAGTTTCAAATAAAATTAGTTAAATATATCTTATTTAGTTTCCAATTGAAATTTTTACACTGTTTCAAAAGCCGGGATCTGATCTTGAATAATTTACCTAGTCTGGTTAGTTCTGGCTCCGGAACCCACACCCAAATTCTCAGTGCACACCTGCCACATATTGTTACATATCAATATGATTCATTAGCGCTGGATGATTGTGCATGTCTGTCCGTGGCTCCTGATTTCCGTGATTTATAGATCACAAGTATGCGGTAGCGATGTCCGGGCTATTAATAATTACTATTTACTTTTGGGAATGGTAAAAAGTATGGGAAAATAAATAAACACTCAAATGGTTAGAGAGCGGTAAATATGTACAGGGTGTGGCCTGCAAAGAAGTAAAAATTTAAAATGTAGGCCCTTTAACGACCTGTAACAAGCAATAAATTCTAAATATTTTTTCTTTATTATAATGAAGAATTTGAACTTGACATTGTCATTTACTACAATGAGTTAGAGATTTTGATATACATACAATGATTAAGGATTATAATTGTGAATAACCATAGCTCTAGGTTCAAGCATTTTAGAACACTATTAATTATTTATCAAGGTAACTATAGGCACACTCTGTAGAATCATTCATTAAAATGTTTGCTCCTATTACAGGCCACACTCTGTATAGGGGTTGCTTGCACGTTTATTTAGAAGTTTGAAAACTTTTGGGAGGTAAAATTTGTGTTAAACACGACTATTATAATGACTGTTTGTGCCAAAAAAAAATATGACTGCTATGCCGCCGGCAAAGCCGCCAGGAAGGTGTGGATACACCTTTACGTTCAAAATCTTCTTTTAAAAACTAATATGTCGCGTTAGTAACGACCTCAATGTGTTATTTCTTTAGCTATATTATTGTAACGGTGCGATAATCGTATTATAACCCAATCATTCACAATAGTCACAAGTGAATAATCAGTAACAGATTTGATAGGCCGTGATTACTACACGACTCATAATTGAGCGTGGATACATTCGGATATGAGATTTAACACATTTGTGAGCGAGATTTATAAGGGGAGATCCGATTGGAGTTGCGCACGAGTGGGATCGGTGAGGTTGATTGTGAAGCGACCTTTTTACTTTTTTTTAAAGTAGGAAGAGTAGGTAAGGGAATTGACGAAAGTATTGAAAATTTAGAAGGAGAAGTCTTTCAAGACATCTCTAGAATGGTAGACATCGGAAAAACAAATTAGAAAAGGTGCTAAGAAGCCTCCAGTACTTGTACTGTGTGTCAGTGATAGCTATAGCGAATTCGGAGGTACGTATTTAAAAGCAGATTTACATAAACTTTGGTTATTGAAACAATACCGAAAACTTGAAAAAAAAAACGCTTTTCCATACTAAAATCATTGTTGGTATGGGTACATAAGATTTTAGGTTACTTTTCGGTATTGTTTCACTAGTAACTTTAAAATACGTACCTACAGTATCGCTAAAGCTATACCGGACACATTGTATACTAGGTTCCAATAAATTTATTTATTTTTACTTTATTGCACAACCAAAATTTGTACAAAAGGTGGACTTAACGCCATATGGCATTCTCTACCAGTCATACCTTATTATCATGCAGTATTTATGATAAGAGTTTGAATATATGCTACGGCTACCATCCCGTGCCTTTAGACATAAAAAAAGTTTTCTTTACCTAGCCTAGCGTTCGCGTTCCTTAAGTGACCTCAAAGTTTTCAATCCATCACCTGTGAGATAGCTACGTTTTTAAATACATCTAGATAGGATTGTATTTATGAAGATGAAGATCTGACCGTATAAACCCATCGCCTCCAGCCGATGACCCCAAAGCTAATCACGATCCGAAAAAAAAACAAGTGAAAACAACATCATAATTCAAATACGCCACGTCGACCGTTGAACAAACACCCGAGAGCGTGACTTTTAATATCTTTATCCGTTTTAAAATATCAAATTATAATATTAAGCATTCTCGGAGTGGGTTCATTTATTTGCTCGCTACAATGGCCCCCCGGTGCGAGGGTTTCGACACAGGACAGAAAGGGGCAGTTGGTCCATCTACATACTACTAAGCTACAACACACTAACAGCCTTACCACCAATAATTGAACTAAGGTTGTACAACTGTTATATTATATATTAAAATATAATATGGCTAGTTGAAAATCAACGTAAATCGAGTCTAATGACATGAGGGTGACATACATTTCTCTTTAGCCTCATAACATTTAAACAGTAACATAACAGTTAACATTAGTCGTAATTTTTTTTAATATTAGTCGTAATTTTATTTTCTGTAAGACACTGTTGCAATTGTCATGTAGTGTTTATACATTTTGGTAGTCAATCTAGATCTAAGACACTAACCAAAGCCTTAATATTTCTACGATTGTCAACTGTAGTATAGACATATTAAAATAAAATAAAAAAGTAGTTTAAACCTTGTTTATTTATTTGTGGTAAGGCCGTAAGACTTCAGCGCCCAAGAAAGAGTCAAACACCAGTCTTGTTTATAAATAGAACCTCCTTCTTTTTAGGGGCCTTTTTATTTTTATAGGAAAATGTATTTTTTTTGTGCTTATTCATCAATGTTACGTTTTTGCGCAAACCAAGCCTACTGAATGTCGTTGTATTGTGGTCGGAGGCTGTATGGAGGCGTCAAGCGCAGCTTCCCCGCGCATCTGATACGCTGATTCGTGTTGTGATGGAACTAGTGTTTGTCTATCACTGCTTATGGACAATGAGATTGTCGAATCCGTGAGGTGAATACATACATACTAGGATATTATGCCCTTTAAATTGTACAAAATCGGAGTCACTATAAATTCAAATAAAATAACTTTGGCGCAACTGTGTTAGGAAGGCAAAGGGAAGCGCTTCCTACCGACCGGGTGTTATGGCCGGGGACCAAGGTCCGATGTTCACCGTCTTGGTTTATTCATATGTAGTTAGGTCCGATCTAAATCTTTAATATCGCGGTTCAGTCTCCATACATCGACTAACAGCGCCATCTAGTCGTGTCGAGCCGAGTCAGCGTGCTTGCGATGATATGTAGTGACATTGGTAGATCATAGATGTCGCTACATAACTACACATGTATATGTGCCTAGTATGTCATTTTTGCTTTTACCTCATTGGTTGGGTGGGTAAGAACTATAGGCTTATCTTATGCTTATTCTTTCTGTATGTTTTCTAACTCAAGCGAGTTTATTTATTTATTTATTTTATTTTTATTTATTTAGAAAACCAACAGCTTTACAGACAATATAAACAAAAAGTATGTATGTAATAGTATCGCCAATTAAAGGTTTCCCTTAAATTAACACATGACTGTAATTAAAGGAAGATATAAAAAGAAAAATATAGTAAAACTACAATTGGAGTGGAGTTCATGAATGTTACCTAAAAATATCCATTCTAGAACAATACTTTATTATAAAGAGTGAAATATAAAATACTAGCTTTTGCCCGCGACTTCGTTCGCGTGGACTTCAGGTTCGTCCCGTCTAGTAGCGCAAAAAATGTGTTTTTTTACGACCTCACATTAGAAACCTCAAAAATTGTAGCCTATATGTTATTCTGATGTATAAGCTATATTGTGGTAAAGTTTCATTCAAATCCATTCAGTAGTTTTTACGTGAAAGAGTAACAAACATCCATACATCCATACATCCATACTTACAAACTTTCGCCTTTATAATAGTAGTAGGATAAAAGCAGTGTCAATTACAAATTCATATGTACATCGACTCGAATGCATGGGCGATAGCCTCCCTATCTTTGTCAGTATCCTTGATAGAAACTTAGGTTATTAATTTCCGCCATAAGTGAATAGGAAGAGTCAATCACTATGGAATAAATAAATGACATAAAGAGTAATTAACTTGACTTACGGCTTGTTTCACAATGTCCTAATAAGTTCTGGTTAGCGTTAATGTGTCTAATATTTTTGCGTTGCGTTGCGTATGCGTTTTATTTTTGAATTATTTGTTGTTTAGTGCTTATTTGTCAATGGTGAAACAGACCCTTAGTGTATTAATTTCCACCATATCTAAATAAAGAGTTACTAAACTAACGGCCTACTTTTCAATCCCCTAATAAGTTCCAGTTAGCATTATGTGTCTAATACTTCATGCGATATGAAGTTCTATTATTGTATTATTCGTTGGATAGTTGCTTATTTAACGCTGGTGAAACTGCCCCTTAGCGATAATTCTTGATTGCTTTATTACAGTTGGGACCATTAGTCAATCGCTAGTGGTGCCCAATACTCGGTTTGACAGTTAAAAAACGCTACTGGAGCGACGCAACAACATCATTAGCGGAGAGTGGATAGGCGTTAAGACGAGCCTTATTACGTAGGGTGACCAGGATTAGGAAACTATTTGGGATAACTTAAACTAAGATATTATTTATTCATAGTTTTTTAATCTAAGCACACGCAGTCGCGGGGACAACTAGTACACTAGTTAAAACACACACTTAAATTCTATGTATAATTTTTCATATGTCATCCATCATAGCTAGCCAGCACGTCAATCGGGGCGTGGCATTGTTGTGGTTAACTTAATTACATACAAACATATGACATTGTTTTGGCTATGTTGGGGGCAATTCATTAACGGCAACATCACCGCTGTGTTCGACGTCGAGCTTGAATTTCAGAATAGCTTGACGGTTCTAAGTGCGCTGCTCAATTTTGAAATAAAAGAAAATCGACAAACTGTCTTATCGTTCTCGATGTCAGCATTGTCATTTGCTTAGTGAATCGACATACAGCAGTGCACGTCCTTTGATTGATAATGATAATGATGATATTTTTTGGCAAATAACATCATATTGCGGAATGCCACTATTGATCATAGATCTCTCCCGCCCCTCAATAAATCAATATAGTACATATTGTGAAACTGGCACTCTTTCTGAATCTTATTAAGTCCCAACACGTCCTAATCTGTTAAAATCTATAGCCACCAAACCATAACTGCTTGAATAAACATCGTTAACAGTGATAGATACGGGTAGTTATGAAAATAAACCAAAAGATCGCCTGCTTAACGAGCATCGCTACCAAGTAACAATCTCTACATGTACACTTCCCTTTACACCTTACACATTGCTTGTTTTCTAAGCCTCTATTTTTTCGAAACGAAGCGAAACGAGAGATGTATTTCGCGGTAATGTTTTGCATCGGTCCTTGACCAAAAGATGAGATCTCCTGTGGTGCAAGAAGATGACATCCCGCTGTGACATAATAATTCTAAGTTTATCCCTCTCACATCAATTGAATGGGTTATTTTCGTCTCTTTTTCTCATTGACAAACAGTTTAGTAGCGTGATTGCTTCTTAAGCTAAGAAGGTTTTAGAGGTGACATTTAATTTTAGTTATTTTCAAATGCCTAAACGGGCAACACTTTTACGTAAATGTCACAGTTAGTAATATAAAATGGCTACTGGGCTACTGTTGTAATAAAATAGCTACAAAGAAGTTAAGGAAATGTTAATTCTTAGAGCTGTAACATTTAGAAGAAGAATACTACTTAGAAATAGGCACTTACTTTGACAATCACTTTGAATAATACAATAACTTAATACTATTATTAAATCATCATAAGTACTGAGTAAGTTGGGTGAGCTAGAAATATTTGTCACAAATGTTCCCATAATCGTAGTTTAAATAAAAATGTGTGGTTTAAATTCTTTGTTGCAGACCTTACTTGTTTATAAGCTATGATAAATCTATATATACATATATATAAAAGAAAGTCGTGTTAGTTACTCCACTTATAACTCAAGAACGGCTGAACCGATTTAGCTGAAAATTGGCAGGGAGGTAGTTTAGAGCCAGGAGAAGGACATAAAATACTTTTTATCCCGTTAGACGGGGCCGGGGCTGGGGTGGGATGGGGCCGGGGCGATACGGTGGGGAGGTAGCTTAGAACCAGGAGAAGGACATAGGATCCTTTTTATCCCGTTCAACGGGGCCGGGGCTGGGGCGGGACGGGGCCGGGGCGAAACAAAGTTCGCTGGGACCGCTAGTGTTTAATAAAATTCATGACAAAAATATACCTACTTTTAGGTGACGATACAAGTTAAGTTAGTAAGAAGTCACCGAGCTTTTACAGTAGTATTATTTTAAATGTGACTTCAATAGCAATATTCATCTATCAGTCCCGTAATTTCTCTTTCTCTTAGCGCTCCTGACTATTTCGCCGGCCCTCGCGAGTTCGCATCCCGCAAGGGGCAAATGTTTGTGTGATGAGCACGAACATTTGTGCCTGTGTCATGGATGTTAATATTGTGTATTTAAGTAACTATTTAGGGGAGACGGTGTCATAATCGTTGTCTGGTACTTCGTAACACAAGGAAGATAATTCCTTACTACGAAACCAGACAGTTGGTGTGATGTCTGGTGCATATTTATTTATTTATTATTTCAAACATTTGCTATCACTTCCCACTATTGCAGGTTTTACTTCTGTTTTCCTCATTTAATAAGCGAGATCTTGAAAAAATAATAACTAATTAGTAAGTATTAAATAGGTCTATATTCTATAACTCTGTGGTTATTATAACCCGCTTCAGTTGCGTGTGAGGTACGAAAGTTATGAATTAATTACAAACAGAGAGTTAACCCGTTTATGTGCCAAGTTAAAGATGTTGAGCCACAAGCAATTTGTTTGTTAACACGTTCCGGACACTACTACAGACACAAAAGATGTTTTATTGTTTTTACGCCTATAGGCGTTCACTGTCCCGGAACGTGTTAAGTCACTTGAAAATAATTATTACATTGAATTTAATAAAAAAAACGTCTCAAATAAAGAAACGGCAAAAAAATCTATGACACAAAAAAAAACTGTTCATCCGTTTGGGAGGTACGATACAACACACAGACACGTTAAATAATATAATTATAATAATAATAATTTGTTATAATATAACACCCCCCTAAAGTAACAGAGATGTAATATTTTTAGCTATCTCATAGCTAGATATTAGCATATGCAAATGCGTTGGTGTACTAAAAACCTATTTCAGTCTTCCCAAGCATATGCAAATGCGTTGGTGTACTAAAAACCTATTTCAGTCTTCCAATATATTGGAATACTCTCCGAATTTCAAACCCTAATAAAAAAGAACGAGAAAATCAAGATTATATTATTATAATTAAGAAATTATTTCGATATTAAGTAATTTAATTAACAAGGCCTCTACGCCTTTTAATCGTTTTTATATAAATCGGTTTACTGCCTCCAAGTAGTCTTGTTAACACTTTGATAGTAATCAAGGGTCTAATGGAACAGGGCTTTGTGAAAAACAATCCCTTGAAAATTATTTTTCATAAAGCCTTGTTTGTTTTTACATTCCCAGATACTTAAACATGTAAAATCTAACGGCCTGCCCACTATTTCATACGAAATGACGTTTATTAATTGAATTTCCTTGGTTAGTGGTTATTTGTCGAGGGTTTAAAAGGCGTGAAGGCCATCAAAAAACTAAGCTATTCGTAGATTTATCACATGTATATTGATTGATTTAAAAAAAAGTATTTAACACTTAAGTGATATATATCAGAAACATCACTAGTATGACAACCCCCAAGTAAATTAGAAAAAATATATATGAACCCGATAGGGATTGAACCCGGGTTTAGTGATGGCGCCACTATAAATATATACAAGCATGCAGCCACTCGTCACACTCAAAAAAAGGGAATCGGAAAGTAAGAATATAGTATTTTTAGGCCTAAGGGTCTTTCAGACGTACAAGACCAATGGAAGGTTAAAAATTCATAGATTACTCTTTAAAATTGGCAATATTGTTTATGGCACAATAAGGGGCGCTGATTGGTGTAGAAAAGGCCTTATTATGAACAGGATTCTTTATAGTTTTATTAATTTTAACGGTTTGTTTCAAGTTAAGTGTTTTGATGAGAATTGAGAATCACTATTATTTGATTTGATATTAAAGAAAAATAACGACAGACAAGATTAAAAAAAAGATAGACATTGTCATAGACAGAAAAGTGTAAAGTGAAAAAAATTGTGTCATGTCAGCCTAGCATTTTATTTGATGGTGGTCTGAAATTGCAAAAAAATGGACCAATTGTATTATTTTTACAATTATCATAATAATCACTTTTTTGTATCGTAAGCAATAATCTATGGGAAAATTTTGACGTGACTTAATTATATTTGATTTCATGCCTGATCGTAGCAATTTGAACTAAATAACTTTCCACCTTAGGAAGGGATAAGCTATTTTCCACTCGGCTATATATCTACACATGAAAGTTTAACTTTCCGAACGGGAGTGATAAATACCAAATTAAAAACAAACCCAAATACAACTCCACAAAATAACATATAAACATCTGTCGTTATGCGTTTTTTGTCAGTTTAATTATGACAACGTCTTATTAAATCCGTTCCTAACAAGCCGTCACGGCCGCATTAGGTAGATCGAGATTACTAAGCGCCACAAATTGGACTCATTTAAATAAGCTGGTTATTTTAGGGTTGCCAACCTTTAAAGGATAAATGAATGATTAAAAAAAAGCGCCAAGCGCTAAGCGCCAAAAATTGGATTCATTCAAATTAGATTCCTGTGTAAGGTAGAGTAGCGGGGTTGTAAGGGTTGTCAGGTAGAGTATGTAATATTTTTTTTAGGTCCTGCGGAATTAGAGCGCGTAGAGTTTGAAGTATAGTTCTTCATGAGACATAACTTTTTGACAGTGCGAGTCATAAGCATGGCCTTAGTAGTCCTGGCCTGAATTTGACGTAAAACAAACTGGTTTTTACTGTCCTTTTGGGTCCAATCCAAAGTTAGCTTACTAACCTTGGCGGTTTATCACAACACGCCATATCTAAGTGAGACAACGGAGGTTGAAATTACAGAAAAAATAATAGGAAACACAATATAGAAAACATAAAATACATCTTAAAAGATGAAATATGAAACCAAAAATTGCGCACGGGCGGGATTCGAACCAGCATCTTTCTGGCAATCCGGGCCAACTGCTCTTCCAATTGAGCTACCGTGCTGTCGGTCCAACCACGCGAAATTCTTGGTCTCATTGATACGTCATTGCGTGACGTTAGCGCCATCTACCCGTCTGTTTATGCAACAGTGGGCCAAGTAGTTATTCTTTACAGAATAAATTCAACTTGGAAATGATAACGCTTCGCTACTCAATGGTTTTACAATATTTTTAACACTCACAGTGTCATATTTTATTCTTAAAAGACGGGTAGATGGCGGTAACGTCACGCAATGACGTATCAATGAGACCAAGAATTTCGCGTGGTCGGACCGACAGCACGGTAGCTCAATTGGAAGAGCAGTTGGCCCGGATTGCCAGAAAGATGCTGGTTCGAATCCCGCCCGTGCGCAATTTTTGGTTTCATATTTCATCTTTTAAGAATAAAATATGACACTGTGAGTGTTAAAAATATTGTAAAACCATAAAATACATCTATAAACATTTTTAGCAACCCTTGGCTAGCTCGCGGCTCATTCATTCGGTTACCCGACAAATTGGGTCCATTCACTCGTTCTTCGTATCTCCGTGATAATTGCCCTCGGGCCTAAATGAGTGTGTGTGTGAAATGAGAATTAATAACTTTTATTGACTTCGCTCCAAGATGATTTAAGACGATACCAGATATCTCCCCGAACGTATAATTATAGGTTATAATATCTCTAATGCTTTCAACACTAAGCACTGATTTTGTGCTGTGTATTTATGGGTTAAGCTGCGGTTGAAATAATTGCTTGTAATTGCGTGTGTTCGGAATGGTTTGGTTACTGAATTCTGTGTGAAAACACGTCATTTGCAAATCTATTTTGTTTGTAAATTTTGTACTTTAAATTGCGTTTTTATCAACTTAATAATATTTTTGACTTTTGTACGAAGCAGGGTGACGATTTTCGCGTAATCGAACTTGTGGTGATTCGATTACGAGTTTGACCGTTTTACAAAATAAAAAAAACTAAATAAAAGCTCGAATCGAAACCTCTCCTTGTTTAAACTTTTAACTGTTTCAGAAACACTGAATAGTAATTGTTACCGTGTCTCTGCGTTAACAAAATAAACAAACACTCACACGCATGTACACAATAATTGAGACAGAAGTTGACCAATAAGAATACTTTTAAAAGCACTTAAACCTACTCATAAATGACAATATTCTTCAGTCAATTTTGATCTTAATTTGAACCACACCAGGGTTCGATTTCAGATGGAAAATCGAACCGCTGTGTACTAAGTTAAAGTGCTGACATTTAAACTATTGAAGTCGTCTCTACTTCACCTTTTCACGCTATAAGAAGGGATATATACCGGTCTCTTTCGTTTCTATAAACGCAAAATAGGTGCAGTATAATCGTCTCTTTCGCACTCAAAATGCTACCGTTTCTTTTGGTTGGAGTTTGTTGAACTTGCAAAAGTTGCAATCATTTTGAGATTAAGCTCCATTCAGTACCTTAATGAGATTTAAAACGGAAAATTATGCTAGAGTTTAAAGATGTGCATGTTCTATTCTTTCTCTACTTTAAACAATGATTTCTTATTAGAATTGTCGCTATTTTCTTTTCCATAGGAAACGATTTCTGGTATAGAATTTGTTTTTTCGCGGGACTAAAAGTTTATTGTATACCAGGAAAAAATACTTTAAAATAAAATACCAAGGCGCATAAAATGAACAGCTTAGATAATAGGACAAAAGTTTATTTATTAAGTGAGACAGAGTCACGCAAAATAACTGATATCTTTAATTCCGCTCACAAACGCCACACATCACCGTCTTAAACAGCAAAAACTTAAACTCTATCATATAAAGGAATAAACACCCATCACCGAACACTATTGCGTTGATGTCTTTATTATAGCCGAGTATTATTATGTGTTATTTGCTTAACTTTTCGTAATAACGACCGTTTAACGATACTCTTTGAACAAATTATCGTTGCAACGATTAGCTTTGCTCAACAGCTGCTTCAATTTGAAACCATTACAATGTTGCCTTCGATCATTTACGTAAAGATATAGCAATAAAAGATTGCTTAGCTAGTTGCGTGATCTAAACTGAAGTCAACAAATGGTAAAAATTCGTTACCATTGGTTATAAATTTAAATTTGTGCGAAAAAAATAGTAACATACTCGATGGACATTATTATCTAACAAAAACTAAAGTCAAAACTAGAAGTTAGACTGGCAGAGAATGCTCTTAGTTCCAGACACAATACGGTTAAAGATCTTTATTTCTCATAAGAATTACAAATTAATTTAATGAGAAAACACAATTATCTGGTAAATTAAACACAGATAAGAAGAGAAGAGACAATAGAAGTTATATTGTTGGCGCCTATTAGGCGTTCAATGTCCTCATCTAAATATAAGTAGTACTAATTGACTAATGACAACATTTACTTTCTTACCTAGGCAGGATATTGTCAAGTATATTTCGACAGCGTTGATGATGCGTTTAGTCCACCTTTGTACAACATTATTTGTGCAATAAAGTATTTTTATGAAGTTGTAGATGTGTCACATAGCTGTCACTATTAAGTTATATCCACAAGTACAGTTAATCGATAACAGTTAGGGGTACTTTTGATGAGAATGTAATCAACCGAACTCGTTTGAGTATAATGTTTATTAAAGTATAGATTAAGTATGTTTTGTAGAAACATCGCTTCTTAGTAAGGTCGTTTGGTTCAATTGCCAATCATTTGATATGGCTTTATAAAAAACATAAAAAAAGTTAAAGGTAAACAAAAAAACCTTTATGTAATTGGGTTGGTTCGTAATAACTAAAAAACATTTTGTGCTATACATATAAATAGGAATATACTTTAAAATATTATTGCAGATATAAGGTGCATTTTTATTGGTTGCAAACTTTACGGAATGACACAATGATTTGAATGAAATGTTTCATTGTCTTAACACCTTTGATTGCAATGAACTTATATAAAACACTCTTTAAATCTTTTATTCCAACAGTATACAGTGTTATATAGAATTCTACTCTCCCAACTTATCATACAGTAAGACTCTCTCCTTTTTTATCTGCATAGATTTACAAAACTGTATTAATATTCAAATCGACAATTAATCAATCGACGTCCCCCCATCTCTAATCCAAAGTGTAGTATTAACACGCAAACAAACTACGACTGGCGCAGAATTAGTTTATTTGATAACCGATAATTAAAATGGCGCAGTGTAAAGGATGCTAAACTCCTGAGCTGTGGTTATTTAGCGGCGAAGGTATAAATTATTGCGGGAAATGAGGGGCACGCCCCGCGTACAACCGCCCCGGGCGGTAGGGAGGGGATGTGTCGATAAAAAAGCTGTTGGAAGTATCGATAACATTATTTTTACCTAGTTCTGTTCTCCATTTTTATGCTTCACATAAGATATGAAATGTCGTTTTCAATTCTAATAGCTAGAGGATGAAATATTGATGCTGGCAAAGTTTTAAATGTGTCATTTAATGAATACACTACAGAACTAAATAGTTAGAACAAAATTTGATGTGATTCTTACCATACCATACCACCATAGGGAACCGCTAATAAATGATAAAAACAAAAGACGTTTATTTATTGAAAAAGTTAGATTTTGGTTCGAGTAATATTTAAAGAAAATCTATAAATAAAGAATATGATAAATATAACACGAAATAACAGAATCTTACTTCTCTACAACACTTAATTTTTTTCTACTTTATCGACATCATATCGACTGATATTCTCCCAACTCTACACCTTTCAGTAACAAGGCAGCATCGTCCGATGCTTTCGAGTGATTAACCATTATTATATAAAGAAAATTCAATAATGGCCTCACGGTAACGTAATGTTTACAGATGTGGCACACACCAGCGCTTATTTAAACTGTAATTTAAATACAATAAGGTTTATATTCCAATGTGTTTTCGTGGAGAGAAATTCGGCCGAAGAGAAGATAACAAATTGCATGTGCACTTAAGAATGGACTTTTTGAAAAGGCCATAAGTGCGGAATCAATTTGTTTCGTCGCAAATTACTGGTGGCCAGAAACACGAGGGTAATTTCGTCCGGTGTTAGTAGTATTTGCAAATTTACCACATAAAGGGTAATTGACCAAGATTTCAGGGTGCATAATGTGTTCGTCGTAAGAATAATGAGTGAGAGTACGCGAGCGTGTGTAATGTAGATTTTTATCGATATTAACGAGACGGAGTGATGGGCATCACTTTTTTTTATTCTACATTAAATATGGTAAGTGCATATATAAATATGGAATGTTTGTTTTCTCTATAATCGTTTTCTAGTGAAGTGGCATGGAGATTGGCTGTTTTTGCTCGTTTCATAAATTATTTAGTAAATTTTTATAGATGCGTTTAAAATATGTCCCCGGCTTTGAATGATTAAGATAGTCTCATGTTTATTTAAACCATACAAGGAGTTATTATGGAGATCAGATTTGGAAAAGGCGTAATTTTTCAGTTAATGTTTTAAGTATGATTAAATTAACTTCTTGGTCACGCTTTTTGTGAACCACTAAACATAAATAAATAAAATATTTGTTACTCTATTAGTTATCACTATGGATTCTGTAATATTTATTGGAAAACAAAAATACAAAACAATTAGGCGATGAAATAAAGATATTTTTTTATAGAAGAGCAATGGACTCAAACCACTTTAGTCTGCCTTTTATAGATGCATATTTCTAAAACTTTTACTAATCATATCAGTTTACATTTGTGTTAGTACTAAAAATATAAGTTTTTTTGGAAATCTTCTTCCTTTTTATTTTTTGGGAATAATATGTATTCCCAAAAAATCTATACCTATACTAACGCTTACTTTATTCAACAACTAGTTTTAGAGTGCTAATTCTATTTAATTACCAATTATTGAGTAAAAGTTACCAACGAATAAATAAGATCTTAGTACATTAACTTTTACTACACTTAACTCGATTAACAAGAATGGTTAAAACAAACCAAATATTAACAGCCCCGTATCAATGCGAGTTTAACCTTAAGGCATTATTTATAATATTAATAACAACTAATTATACGTTTAAAAGAAATATTTTATCCGTAATGATAAGATATAAATCTCGTTCGGACGGGTAGAGAGGCGACATACTCAGAAGTTGTCGATAAGTCGATATTTTTTTATCGATATTCAATATCGATAATCTGATTCTAGACCTATGATGCACCTAAGAACACAAGATGGTCTTAACATTGTGTCTTGATCTGAGTTTTTGTTTATGTATAATTAATCTTACTTATTTTCTGTATTTAATTACAAGTAATATTTTTTTATGTATTTTTAATCTAACTTATTTTATGTATTTCATTATAAGTAAAAAAAAATATTGACAAAAAAATCTTTAAGATTTTGCTACACAAATTAACCATATGTCCACGCCAAACGTATGTATGTACTTAGGTAGGAGTGTAATATATCGTCAAAAAATATCGTGTCACTAACCCAAATTGTATAATTTTAAATTAATTCGTGCCAAATTGTATAATTTTAAAAGATCTCCTCGGTGAAATTTCTACCCTTATGCTTTTCCAAAACCCAATCACCTCCAGCATCTAATTAATTTCAATGGAACAGTTGATCAACACTCATATTTAATAAACAATATCTCGCCCGACGCCCACCGTCAGCAAACAAAACAAAATCGCGCAGCTTTAAAACAAATAGTTCCGAGAATCGGATCTTTCATAACTTCACCAAATTGACACCTTGTTCAAACCGCTGCAATTCCTGACAATTTGCTGCGCCAGTAAGTGGGCTATTACATATTCACAATTTTTACCTGAACCCTGAACACGGGATTTTCAACCTTAGTAGATACAGAATAAAAGATATATCAGAGGTGAGAAAACACCGGTCGTAAGGTCTACTGGCAGAATATCGACGTCTTTTCACATCCCATCGACAACGATTTTGTACCTTTTTTCCCATCACGAAATATCAATGGAAATTTGTTCGGGCCCAATTATAAGTTTCTTTGTTTTGTTTGTGGCATGCTTTACGATTTTCACTTTTGCTCATAAGGCTTTAACGCGTTGCTGTTATTAGCACTTATTTTGTTTAATGGAATGAGTAAATAAAGTTCGTAATTGGTGTGCTTTTTTATAAAAATTACAATGTTCAGATATATTTTACTACGGTTTTTTGACATTGATATTGGTTTATGAAGCTGAGATGGCATGAAACCAGTTTTTTTATAGACACTTGCTTTAATGATAAGTTACTAAACTATAATAGTGACACAAATTAATGTTTAAATAGACAGCATTGATTTATTTATAGTAATGAATTGATCAATAAACCTGGCGACTTTTTTTGTACGACACAAGAAAAAAACAAATGTTCGCAAGCCTCTTTAAAAATCGGCTTCCAAAATCAGTTTAAATGTCCAATAATTACGGTACGGTTGGCAAATTAGCGGGAGACTTTTTTCCCAAATGCCAAAGACTTTTTTCTCAAAAAATGCCGGGAAAAAAATCGCAAAAAAAGTCGGAGAGACTAATTTAATCCTGGGTTGGGAATGCGTGTTCTCGTTTTTGCTTGTATATGTTTAAATATTTGTTAATGCTGCGGAGGATAATGGTGAGCGTGAGTTATACCGGCTTTGACACGCCCATGTATCGATTGCAGAAAAGCACCAAATATGTTTTTAATTAATTTTAGTTTAGATAACAAAAGAAAGCTTTTTAAAGGTAATATAATTTAAAGGAAAAAAGAGATTAAGCTTTTGATGACTATTAATTTATCCATCCTTGAAAAATCTACACTTAAATAAATGAAACAACGTATTCTAAATTAAACAAAGTATTTTAACCGTAACAAAATCGATATGCAACACATATTTTTTTATTGAATTAAAAATCATTTTCATCGTGGCTCAGATACTTTTTGATTATAGTTTGTCGATATTACAACATCACTAGTTTTAAGCTGTTTTAAATAGTGTAATAAGAATACATGCAATGCTGCAACTGAAGCTGCTGACGATATGACGGATGTCGTTAGTATTTTAGTGAGTCAATCACATTTATTGAGCCACTAAAACGGGTAACGAAATCTAAAAAAACACTCACTTAATTGGTTTATAAACTTTATAACTATGTATCGTTTTACCATTAGATTAATATAATTAGATTGTAGACTTTAATATCAAATAATGGTAGATTAAGTAAGGGTCTGTTTCACCATCGACAAATACGACTAACTTAAATATTTTGTATGAAGTACTGGACAGATAATGTTACCCAGAACTTATTAGGAGGACATTGTGAAATCGGCTGACAGCGCCAGTCTGATAGTTAACATGGTTGATGATGTGACATACTTAATTCTTATCGAACAGTTCTAAAACATGTTCTTTATTTTTTGTAGCTTTATTCAATTAGCAAGAGTGTCAGTAGTGCTGCATATAAAAATTAAGATATTTTTTATATATTTTCTTGCTGTCGCTACTACTCGATACAGCCGCCAGCCAGCGCTAAACGGCGCTGAGCTAATGACCCTTAACTACACGACTCGACGCTAAGAGCACTACACTACACACTACACTACACGATAGGAGACCTAAGGTCATCTAACGGCTGACGGACAGACATATGACATTTATGGATCACGAGCTGACAAAACATTATCTGGTACAGCCTTTCATGGTGTAATTTAAGGGATTTTGTAATACTCCCTGCTCGAAGTTTCGGCTGTATTGCAACAGCCTTGGTCACAGGCCAACGGTGGATCGCGGATCGTCTGCTCATATTATTTATTTGTATTCCGTGTTGAGACCTATCTTGCTAATTCCTATTGTAGGTAATGCAATGCGATAGTTTATATAAAGAGTCATTATATTACTACGAATAAATACACAAATACTCATAATGTCTATCTCAAATTGTAATTTCTCGATTCTTATCAACAACCTTTATATTTTTTCTCCCAATCTGCATACCTTCCCAATATTAAGTATAGCTAATAACCGCACACTATACCAACATTAAAAATCACGGCCACAAATCATTGGCTTGTTCGGAGAAGCCCAATTATGGGTCTGATATTGGTCCAAATAATACCCTTTAAGGCCAAATTTGGGGCCCATAAAATAATGACCAAATGAAACGCCTGGAGCCACTTTTAGGGGAAACTATATTTTGATTTGATTAGATGTTGCGGTGGTTTTAGACGAGATGGGAAGACTATTTTGACACTATGCAAAAGGCAGTACTTCAAGACAAAGATGTTATTTGCTTAATATTTTAAACATGTAAATAGGTAGTTCACTATTAAATTTGCAATGTAATCAAGTAGATTGGTATTATTAACTAGGCAATGCATAAGTGCATACTCGTACGTAGCTTGAACTCAAATTTTGTCAACCAGTTAAAAGTCTGTAAAGAAAAAAATCGTTTATGTCATTTCTGAAACACCATTGTGTGTGAAAATTAAAACAAAATCTTGATTCTAATGGGTTTTCTAGTGAAAACTATTGGTAGAGCCTCACAAAAACGGTACTACAGAACGGCGGATAAAAATCAGAACCTAGCTTTCTTGCCCAATTACCTGTGGAATTATTTCTTGATCAGTCGATACCCAGGTGGAATTCAACCATTCTAGGCTATCAGTTGCTGAAAGAACTCAACACCAGTAAATTGGGACCATTTTACCGGTGTGGATTTACAATACACACACAATTACGTGTGCACTCGCACGTGTATGTATGTGTGTATGTGTGCAGCTCAAATTGGCTCCCAATTCGCCCCCGAGCACAAGCCGAGCTAATAGGCGTGGTTGGTATAGGGGTGTCGTCATGCACAGATTAAAAAAATGATCTCTCTTGATTTTGTGGAATCTTTCTCAAACAATTACAATATTTTCACCTTTACACCCTTCACAACGACCAATTTTGACTAAAGTAAATTGAAATTAGGGCTTTAATTTTTATTTATTTATTTAAACTTTATTGCACTGTGATTTGTGCAATGTATGGCCTTAATTAAAGGGCTTGAAGAAATGAAATCTTGACTCACATACATGCGATCTTATATCTTATACGTTTTTGTTGGGTTATTCATTTGGTTACTCATCGTTTGAAGGGGAATTTTTGCACCAATAATATCAATATAATTAGAAATCGCAATACAAATTGCTATTTTGACGATAAAGCAAATGAGCGTGACCAATCCAAATACTTATCATATGACATCAATTCGGAATTTAATCCTAGTAGGAATAACATCATCATTATCAGTCAAAGTTCGGCTGTCCATCTTGTCAATGGACGTTCTATGATTAGAATAAGTATTTTATAAACATGTAAGTATTTATCTATTAATACTGTTTTTTAAGTATTTTATGTAACTATTTTGTAAAATATATGTAACTATTTTTCTCTTCATTTACAACGCACAAAATACCCCTTCCTATAAACCCATAATTTCTTTACCCAAAGGTTATCTGGAAGAGATCGCTTATAGCGATAAGACCGCCTAAATTGTACATTTCCTTTAAACAAATTTGTAAATTCACTAATTTTGTGTGCAATAAAGAGTTATCTATCTATCTATCAATCTATCTTTTTATCTATCTATCTACCTTTTTATCATTAAAACATCCTAAACAGTGTAAGTTCTTTTAAAAATAATTTATTTATCTTATTTTTTTCACACTTTTCCCACCCCTGAAACCAGTCATGGCCATCAATATAACAATTTTACAGGAACGCTTCGAAAGCAATAAATTAAATGAGTTAACAGGCCCGCAAATAGCCAGGTATAACCACTCCTGTCGTCGCCGTATCAAATTATTTGACCATGCGTAGGAGGTGCTGGGTTTGAGTCTTGGCTGTATCAATAAAAGCTTTTAAAAGAATAATAGTGCCAATATTAATTTTGGCTTGTTAATATTATAAATTGCACTTGTGTAAAAAGCAACCGTAACTCTGTGACAGACGAGAAAATTCAACAGGCTTGTTAAAGTGACGGTGGCCGAGTGGTATAGGCATACGCCCGGATAGCGTAATACACGGGGTTCGATACCTCGTCTGTCACAGAGTCACGGTTGCTTTTTACACAAGTGCAATTTATATTATGAAGTTTGTATAGTAACAAAACACAAATACAAAAATGAATTATTGCACTTTCTTATGTAAGTTATATTTTAGCAAGAAAAAAGAATACCTTACAATCTTCCCTAATTCGGAGATTTTATGAAGATGAATAATTTTACCTTCATCTTCATAAAATCCTCCACCCACAAGAGCCTAGCTTCTAAAATTGATGGTGATGATATTTTATAGCCAAAAAGTAGTGGTTTCATTCAATGAGACGTTCTCTACCTATTTCTTGTAAAGTAAAGTTAGCCGGTAGGCATCCCACTGCTGGGCAAAGGCCGTACCTCAAAAATTTGAGCTAGTATGAGCCATACATACTCCACCACGCGGGCTCAGTGCGGATTGGCAGAGGGGTCAGATTTTATCAAGCCGCTCACAGGGCCTCTGACTAGGCTAAGCGACTAATATTAACAGATATTAGCCAGGACCAACTGCTTAACGTGACTTCTGAAGCATGGAGATGTTCGTGATATTAGATATACGTCACTTTAAATATAGTCGTAATGGTCACCAATCCAAACACCAACGCGCCGTAAGTTGCTTAACTTACTTTTGTTAATAAACTTATTAAATATTATTCGCCACTAAACTAATTAGTTATTCCAATGCAAATACCTATCTTGTCCATACAGCATTATAAATAGAGTCATTTATTTAACCTGCCAGTAATTGTGTTTCCAGTTAAACACTACTTTGTTCCATGCAAGCGGTCTTTACTATTCCCCATTCATCAACGAACGCTCATGCATATTTGCTTTACACATTTAAAATAACAACTTACCACTTAGCCGACAAAACACATGGGACTACCGACGGTCGAGAAAATTCCTTATTTGTATGGAGCAATAACTTAAATATTTAACTGAACTCAAACAGACAGGAAGTCCTGAGAGTCCCGCAAACAATGGCCACTAAGCTACAAAAACGTGTCAAGTCGAATTTTTCGATTTTAGAGATTGAGTCTTAAAATTTTAGAACTAAGCTTGAATTTAGGTTTGAATTAGATATGGGTGGAAAAAAATGCTGAATCGCTTCCACAGAGGCAATATCCACAAATTAGTTTAGGAAATTGTCTTTACACGGTTTGTGTTCAAGATGTTTTCTTTAATTTTGAGTTACGCCGCGTTTTGGAGCTGTTGTTGATGAATTAAGATCGGGAATGAGAAAATTAAGAAGTGTTGTATGTTATTTTAAAGTAACTTGAACTATACGGCGGTGTGATTTATCCCACCCAGTATACTAATAAATAACAAGAGAAACCTAGTCCGCTCAGTACTCATTTACAAATAGGCTTTCATCGCATTGTAATGTGCGCTGCTAATTAAAACCGATAAATAATTGCAAGAAACACCCCCGAAGTGGGCCGTTCCTATTTGAAAATGCTTTGTTTGGTACAAAAGGTACAGCAAGATAACGTTTCAGTTGTATTATTTAAATAATAAAAGAAATATAAAGTTCATAAAGCTTTTCATGGGCTAGTTTTTTTTAAATACATGTGACGTTAAAGGACATTGCCAAGGTTTGGCCCAAATGCTGCCCAGGTATTAATGCGAGTAAATTGGGATCGTGGTATTATATTACTAGGTGATTTTAAATAAAAAATATCTAATTATTTTTGCTTTTAACAAGGCCAAAAAAAACAAGATTAACTTTTTATTATTTATATAGGTGACTCATTTTAATGATTCCCTTAACATTTTATCAAAATTAACACATTTCTTAATAACCCAATATTATATTTTATGTTCCCAATATATCAATGAATCGGAAATTATGAAGCTATAGCGTGACCACGAGTCATTGCGTCCCATTTCACGGAATAAGAAATGTGATTTCTGGCACTCTCAAGGTTTTAACGATACTAAATCAGAACCAACAAGCATTATAATTTAAATGTTTGAATATAATTATACAACGATGTTTATTTGTTGAAGACTATGATTAGTGTTAATTTGTAAGACGCATGCTAAATATTTGTTAATGGATTAATTTAAACTAGTTGCGCAAAATATAATAAAGGTCTGTTAGATATGCAAATAAAGTAGAGTAATACAAGTTTATAATAATTACTTAAGTGGCTCTGAAGTTTAGAAACGTCGACTTTTTGAAATCTAATTAGTTAGGTTGAAAAAAAAAATGTTAAGTCTTAGGTGTGGACATTGCAAACACGAGAAAAAATAAACGTAAAACTAAAAGATGATATAAGAAACTAAAAATTGCGCCCGTGCGCAATTTGTTTCTTATATCATCTTTTAAGAATTCAAATATGACACTGTGAAAACCAACGTAAAATTAGTAATAAAAAACATTGTAATAGTTTTAATATTGTGTGATCAAGAAAAATAATTTTAAAAAACTGGGCACTAATTTACCCAAAATTCATTAATTTCGCTTCACAAAGCTTAATAAAGTTAGTTATTCAAATATTCTCTTAACAAACCAAAGTGCGGATACGTAGCCCACCTGAGCTGAGATAACAGATTCATTAATAAATAAACCTCTCTCTCGCATTATACCTTGACTAGAACTAATAGAAATTAGCAATCGACAATAGAAAAGCGGACTTAGAAAGATAAGCTTTAAGTTGCTTTAAGTTACGTAACTTAATACTAAAATAAGTAATGGATATTACAATAGTAACGTTTAATTTACGCTTTCCTTAAATTAATTTATTTGCAATAGAAATATGAATGTGTGTAAAAGTACAGCAAGAGTCAGCAAAGGTTGCTTAAAATTTTGCGAAACGTTAATAATTTAACCTGGAGGCAAATTTACAGTTAAAAAGAGTCGAACGCCAAAACTACATTCATATTTTTAGCAAAGACTTAACTAAAAACGATTAATGGTAACCTACTTCCTTAATTCATGATAGCGAAAAGTTAAGCAATTGATAAGATAAGATAATAGGACACTTTTTTTCGGAAATCTTTTCGATCTCAAATTCTAGTATACCTACATACTCTCAAAAACCGGTTAAGTGCGTGTCGGACCCGCGCACTGAGGGTTCCGTGCCACCCTTAACTGAATTCAGGGTCCACTTACTGTCACTTAACGAAAACATCAAAATATATTGCGACAGCAAAAATAACTTTGTTTTTCATAGTGTTTGTATGAAAAACAAAGTTATATTTGCGGTTGATAAAAATGTGCAATATCTCAAAAACTACTGGTTCGATCTCCTTCAAACCAATTTTCGTTGCAAGTTTTTGTTGAGATCTACATCATATATTTTTTCCATAATTTTCACTTTCTTAGTTCAAAAGTTAGTGGGGGGGGGGGGACGCCCATTTTACCACTTTGGAAGCGTCTATATCTCAAACCTTACACATTAAGAAAAAATGGTTTTAGAAACCTCAACATCATTTTAAAAGACCTATTCATAGACACCCCACACGCATAGGTTTGAGTAAAAAAATAATTTTAGGTTTTAGTTTCATGTATGGGAGCCCCCCCTTAAATATTATTTTTTCTTACTTTTTGTATCTGAATCGGAAAGCGGTGAACAAAATACACCTACCTACCAAGTTTCAGCTATGTGATGCTTATAGTTTCAGAATAAAGTGGCTGTGACATACGGACGGACAGACAGACAGACAGACAGACAGACAGACAGACAGACAGACAGACTTGACGAAACTATAAGGGTTCCGTTTTTTGCCATTCGGCTACGGAACCCTAAAAATGACACCTAAATCCATTTAAATCAATAAACTTCGTTTAATAAGGCCGGGCTCATCAACAATCTAGCTATCAACAACTATTATCTCTATCTAAGTCCTCTATACTAATGGGGGACCATCTCATTACTTCCAACACGGGCGTAATTATCTTCACAATAATCTGAGTTAGGTGTTAATAAAACCAATTGGGATGGTTCAAACAAAAATAAAGGGTTTCGGGGACAATCTCGAAGATCTTAATTGGGGATCGCAATGCGCGGAATCTGGCCCGCGGCTTTTTTTGCTGGCTGTCCCGATGTTTTTTGGATTTAGGGATCCGTGGTGTGATGTAAAAGTAGAGTTTGTATTGTTACAATGAAACTGATGTATTTTTAGGGTTCCGTAGCCGAATGGCAAAAAACGGAACCCTTATAGTTTCGTCAAGTCTGTCTGTCTGTCTGTCTGTCTGTCTGTCTGTCTGTCCGTCCGTATGTCACAGCCACTTTATTCTGAAACTATAAGCATCTCATAGCTGAAACTTGGTAGGTAGGTGTATTTTGTTCACCGCTTTCCGATTCAGATACAAAAAGTAAGAAAAAATAATATTTAAGGGGGGCTCCCATACATGAAACTAAAACCTAAAAAAATTTTTTTACTCAAACCTATGCGTGTGGGGTGTCAATGGATAGGTCTTTTAAAATAATGTTAAAACCATTTTTTCTAAAAGTGTAAGGTTTGAGATATAGACGCTTCCAAAGTGGTAAAATGGGCGTCCCCCCCATCTAACTTTTGAACTAAGAAAGTGAAAATTTTGAAAAAAATATATGATGTAAATCTCAACAAAAACTTGCAACGAAAATTGGTTTGAAGGAGATTGAGCCAGTAGTTTTTGAGATATTGCACATTTTTATCAACCGCAAATATAACTTTGTCTTTCATACAAACACTATGAAAAACAAAGTTATTTTTGCCGTCGCAATATATTGTGATGTTTTCGTTAAGTGAAAGTAAGTGGACCCTGAATTTAGTTAAGGGTGGCACGGAACCCTCAGTGCGCGGGTCCGACACGCACTTATTTATATTTTAAAGGGCAATGAAAAGGTTCAAATTCAAATTCAAATTTCTTTATTTGCCAGAAACATGGTAGATACATAGATGTTAAAAATAAATATAAGAAAATGTGCAAACATGTTTCGCTAATTTGATTAGCATGCAAACATAATATTACTTAAATTAATTTGGAATCACAATAATCATTTAACAATAAAATATAGTTTTACAAGACAAAAAAAAAGCAATGCAACGACCACACTAAATCAGTGAATCAATTTATTAGGTAGATTTGTACTTCAAGAAATCGTCAATGCTATAAAAAGTTATCTAAACTATGGGAATTTTTGAAGTAAAAATATTCAATCCTGACTAAATAGGCGTTGAATGACTCAAATCTAGTGTTTCTTATTAAAAAAAAGTTTATTATCTAAAACATGGTAATATGCAGACAGTGTTAGAAAATATAACACAATCCTACTTACTATTATAAAGGCGAAAGTTTGTATGGATGTATGGATGTTTGTTACTCTTTCACGTAAAAACTAATGAATGGATTTGAATGAAACTTTACCACAATATAGCTTATACATCAGAATAACATATAGGCTACAATTTTTGAGGTTTCTAATGTGAGGTCGTAAAAAAACACATTTTTTGCGCTACTAGACGGGACGAACCTGAAGTCCACGCGAACGAAGTCGCGGGCAAAAGCTAGTAAATAATATTTCACTACAGATGGAACATCCTTTTCAAAACTGCCTTTAATGATTTTGGCTTAACATTATTACGTTGATATGGGACAGGCTAGTTTGAAGGTACACTAGTTAACCGATTTTAAATATAAAATCTCGTGAATAGAATAAACGGTATTATTTATTGGTTCATAACATCATTCATGAATTTGATACTATAAGCAAATTTAAAACAGCGCTTCATATGCGTAAGGAACCTTCAACAGTTCTCAGCTCTCACACAAACCAACATCTGGCATTTTAATCCCTTTACAACTGTACGGAACGCCAAAAATCTTCGTTCCACTCGCACTTTTTTTGCTATTGTTATTGTTTTCTCTGGCCAGTTTGTCTCTGTCACGAAGGCGTCCGTCAGTCTGTCCGTCCGTCTCACTTTTGAGTCACAAAGCAAAACGGTTGAAATGCTCGTAAAAAGCCGTGTTTGTTTCTTTGATTGTTCCAGCAAAAAACGGACCGTAAGATTCGTGGTTGTGGACCTTAGTTTTTTGACGTTTTTACTTTGGAATTAACTGAAGTTGGTATTGCGGGGTGGAATCCTTGTTCGCTGTTGTAACTACGGTTCTTCGAAAGGGTGTACCCTTTGTCATCGATTCTCGGGCGTAATCTAGGAATTACTATTTTTATTTATTTATTATCAGGCAGGTACAGTCGGGACAACTGGTATGCTAATAACAGTTGTCCCGACTCGTTCTAAATAATTATAGTAGAATATAATAATATATGCATTGTCTTCATACAAAAAAAAAGATGATGTTTCCGTAATTTTAGTTTCCATAATCAGAACATTGGCAAAGTTGGAAAACAGCTCAAATACCTAATAATAAGGTCATTCTGCTGTTTTGAACTTGTGACAATTGTAATTGATATAACAGACAGCTCTAAGTCAACACTCTTTGATACTTTAACAAATCAAAGAAATCGGTCACCAAATCACTTAAGTACTCTTATTTTATTTAAATTAATCCATCTGTAAATATCTTTCGTAACCAAACTGCGCAAGAAAAGCGTAAACGTGACAACCCGTAAATTAAAGAATCCGCGCGTTAATATAAATCCGAATGATATTGTCTGAGATAAAGGCTGCTCGTTTTGTGTGCCCGCTCGTCCGCTAAGCGAAGTGACGGCGCGGAAAATTAATTATTTAGAGTGGCCACTGAACTTATCACGATAATAATGCAGGCTTATTGAGATGATCATTTCGGTATTGTTGTGTTTTATGGATATGGATGTTAAGTTGGTATTGAGAAGCAGTAATAAGCAAAGAGTAATGAAACTGCTTAGCAATGTACTTGTAAGATCGCAGGATCACACTGGATGCAGACCGCTCACATCCGGTCGCTGTGGAAAACCGTGGGGGAGGCCTATGTTCAGCAGTGGGCGTCCTTTGGCTGATAATGATGATAAATGAAACTGTTGGGCTAAAATAAAAAAAATATAGATCCACTTATCAACACGTCAGTCTCTGTCGTTCTCTCCCTATCAGTAAAACTGAGAAGAAAATAATTATGATGTAAGTAACCCAGAGTTAGCAACTCTGCGCAAGTTGCCCTTACTTGACGTACTATTGGTGTTAGCTATGTAGAGTTAGATGAAAATATCAATTATAGAAGTGACTACCTCACATGATCAAATTGTTTTGCTATCAAAATTCTGACATTTTGTTGAGGTATTTTTTCGTCGTATCTATCGTAAATATTTAACATTTGACCATGATTTGAGTTAGTTATTGATCACGAAACCGGGCCTGACTACACGCAACTGAAGTTGAGCTAACTACCATTTTTTAAATAGACAAACAACAAATAGAATAGCATTTTACGGTCTTAATAGAAACAGTATACTACGCTCTGAATGAGCACACTCCGTTTTACGATAACTAATTATGTTAGGTGTTTAATAGTTCCTAGGAGTCGTTTACGATCGTTTTGGGATCGACATCTAATTGTGGCCAATATTTTAATACGAACTACCAATTTTTATTGGCGTTGTTTACACCGAAGTGTAAAATGTTAATAGTTTGATGTCTCATTTCATGCAATTTAGGTAGGTATTTCTTTATTATTCACAAAAAAGCAATAAAAATTAAAACAAAGACATGCATCATATAAAAAAAAACTATTCAAAAACGAAAAAAAATCCTTGTGGCAAGGTATCTATATGTATGATGCTGGCTGCGTTGTCGCGTTGCGTTGCGTAAATTCAGTATTATAATAATCAGTATCTTTTAGGCAAACTAACTTAGAATTTGGTGTTATATTTCTATATTAAAAAGTGAATGTTTATGTGACTGGTGTAAATAAGAAAGTCTCTAATATAATCGGGTTCGCTAGGATTGATGACAAAAATTAAGTAATTCCATAGAACCGCTCAGTGCCCAGACTTAATAATAATGCCCAAAAAAGATACTTGACTATTAATTTTTGTGCTAAGATTAGGTATCTCGTATTTTTAAAATTTAAGATTTCCGTATAATCTTTACGCTATACGTCATGTAAGAAATCTCGCATGTTATGCGAATATTTCTCCCGGTTACAGTTCGGTGTAACTGCCAGCCCCTTTAACAAGGCTCCTCCGAGCAAGCAGCGTGGACACGCCCTAACAAGGTGCTATCCAACCAATTATTATGGGCTGTAAACCCCGGAATCTTCTGAGGAAAAAACTGGCCCACATCATGAGGAATTCGGTCAAGATTGAGTTTTAGATTTTTTACTAAAATATCTAAGTTTTAATTGAATGTGAAATAATGTTATGGTTTATATTGATACTCCAGCTAGATTGAGCATGAAATAATTTGGACTAGATTATTTTTACACAATTTATTTTATAATATATAAACTGTATGTTCTGGACTGTCTAACTAATCCAAATATTCCTACTTATAGGTATTATAGATGTGAAATTTTGTAAATATGGATATAATAATTGTTTGTTACTCCTTCATGCAATTACTACTGGATGTGTTTTGATTTAATTTAAACAATAATATAGCTGATCCATCGGAATACCACATAGGCTATAATTGTGACAGTTACACGGATGAAACCGACCGCGGGGAACCGCTAATTTCTAATAAGATAATACTATTTTAAAGCACTGTCTATGAAAACTTAAAAAATACTTTGAAAGGTTATAAACTAAACTAGTTCCAATACTATTTTGCTCTTTGCTCCTGGCATGCTTTATGTTACGGATCCCTAAAATTGGAGTTTTAAATTTTTAACCATCCACGGTGTAATTAAAAACGCCGTAAACGTTAATTTGACGAGATTGGGCCTCGTAACGAGCTGAACAAATGATTTAATTATACACCACTTTGATTGATTGTAACAACCCTTTAGCCCTAAATCTAAGGATCTGTTTATCCGGAGGTTAACTAGTTACTTATATGATGGTTAAGAGGATAGGTGCGCGCAAGCTTCCATATAAAAAGAGAAAACATCTTCCACCCCTTAAACATTGTCTGATTTTGATTTTTTTTTTATGTTAAAGATATTTTGAAAAACTATGCTCGTACGTTTTTTTTTAATATTGTATGTTTCAGAAAATATAAGAACCTAAACATTCGCTTTTTTGACTACACAATATCTTCGGAATTTCGTCCATTTTTAACTAATCAAGTCTTTATACAAAAAATAGAAGACGTACAAACGTAGTTCAGGATGTATGAAAACGAATGATACCAAATTTGTCTCATTCCATAAAGGTTTACGGGTAGGAAAATGTTTTCCGACCGTTGGCGTTCGAAATGTATGAAAACTCGCGCTGCGCTACGCCTGCACACGATCCTCTTAAATACTGATTTGATTACAGTCAGGTTGGTAGATATGTTGGAAGGTGAGTGTTTTGAGCATGCAACCGGCTAGAGTTAGTCATAGGGTTCGATTCTTGTCTGGCATAGCTGCTTTTTACAGAGATTTGGTTTGTTTCTTTAGTCTACAAAAAACTTTTCGTCGTTCTATTTCTGTCAATATCAAAGAAATTGTCGGCAAAAGAATGATGGTTTATTCCCAACTTTAGCTACTGCACAGCTTGGAAATTGTATGATAATTTTGCTTATTATTTGCCACCATGATTAGTGTAATTATATCGATATCAAAATCGATTTTCGACAAGCCTGAACTGATTGTGCCTGTAATTTATTATATTAGCACACATAAAGCGGTAAGACAGCGAGTAGAATTTAAGTTATTTGCTCTTTAGAACAATAATGAGCGGGTAATGTGCCCGTTTTACGGTGGAAAAGTGTATATCTGGATAACTACGTGGTTTTGTGCACACACGGAATTGGAGATCGGAGAGCGAAAATAGAAGAAGAAAGAAAGAAAGAAAGAAAAACTGTTTAATAGTTAAGGATATCACAAACACACACACACATACATACACAATATTATTTTTAATTTCAAAGCAATAAAAAGCAAAAAAATAATACACAGGGACAGTTAATTTCATTAACCCTGCAAGAATCCCATAAACCTGAAAGAATCTCTAGGCGGCATCTTTCATTGTTTTCAATTGTATTTTACTAACATAGGCTAAGTTTTTAATTTGTAACTAACATAAATAATATGGACCACGGTCTGAAATAAATTACTTTCATTCATTCTTATATTCATAAAGAGAAATGCACCTTGTTGCAAAGATTGTTCATTCATAACGTCTTGTATTTTCTTTATACGATTTGTCTGATCAAGCTTATCATGCCTACCAAATTACCAATGTATATTACTCACTGTTTTTCAAGCAACTGTAATTTGTAGCTCTATGTATACCTTATGAATTAGTAACTATGCCGTAATTTTATTTTTGAGAGCGCAATCTCGCAACTTTGATGAGGTGACGCAGCCTACACGTTTCAGAAAGCACTTGCAAAATTCAACAGGCTTGCCAATGTGTCGGTGTCCGAGTGGTATAGGCAATGCGCCCGGATAGCGTTAGACGTACTTGCCGTAGTCATAATGACAGGTTTCAAGGAGTTGATATATTTGCCTCAACCTTATCTCAATTTAAAAAACAAATCCACGACCTGTCATGTGACTGCCAATAGTTTTCGTGGTAATCACTCTTTTTTCTTTTTAATTCTTTTTGAAATTTAATGTTAATCTTTTTAGTAGGTTTTGGTTTGCTCTAATGAAATGTAGTATTAGTCTGAGGAAACTTAATTGGTTTTTGTGTTATCTATAAGTTTTATTCATATCTTTACCATTATAACTGTATGTTTCCCAAATAATAATAAAATAAAAATAAAATAAAATAGACACAGGGTTTGATTCCTTGTCTGACACTTTTAATTTATACAAGTGCAATTTGTTTAAATTAATTAATAATTAAAATTATTTGTCATAATCATTTATTATTGCTTTCAATATTAATATTTTATTTGACGTTCTTTCTGTCCGTGTGTCCATCTCAGGCCGGGAACGTTGTTGTTCATTTCATTAGCAATCGTGAGCAGATATCGCTATTGCGTGGCGTCCACTTGAGCTCGCAGTATATGCGGAAATAACAGATAAACATTTTTATTGCATGGACAGCTACATAAATGTAAAGTGTACTCATAACTTTAAATTATACTGTACTTAATTTACCATATGAAAGATACTAAACTCATCCTTAGGACTTGTTTCACCATCTGCAAGTGAGCACTTACCAACGAATGATTTAAATATAGAATGTCGTTAAGTATGATGTATCTGGCAGATAACACTAGCGAGAATCGACTAAGACCTTACAAAAACAGTTTTATTTTTGTGTTTAAAAGTATTTAAGGTGGGTAAACCTTAAATACTCTTCCTGCACTCTAGAAATTGACAAGATTATAAGCAATTTTTGCTTGAAGTTTTTTCCCGTAAAGACTGTAGTAATGCGAAAAAACTTCGGATACTACTTTTAAGTTGAGCCCTAATCGACTCTACCAATCGCACTCTACCCAATAAACTAATTGCAAAAACTGGTTGTAAGCCGGGGCTCCGGCGATGGGTAGGAGTAAAATCTACTACTTGTATATTTAATAAGTATAAATATACACGTAGTAGATTTAAATTAAGGATAAGTTCTAAGCTATGTAGAATGTTGTTTTCTTTTCCTTTTTGTTTGCCACACCACATTAGTAAACTAAGAGAATACTTGCAGCCAAAAACGTAAAGAGTAACAACCTGATATTTATCTGAAACTCAACCATATACTGCGTACAAAACACACTCGCCTCTAAAACATAAATAAATAATTACATGATTATGTTGAATGAAGCTTAATCACCTGCTAATCACAGCTCTTCTTGTAGCAAGGGGCCTAATAACATAATGACGGGGGAGAGAGAGCTTGCTTTACGATAGAGAAGGATGGCTATACGTATCTCCGAACGGCTAAAGATCGAAATTAACGGCAGTGCGTACGCAAACTTGAGTGAAAGTCGAAAATTGAGCGCCAATTTGAGTTTTATGATCGTAATTTTTGTTACAAAGTAAATTGGATATCGATTCGATAGAGAGATCATTGTTTTTGGCTTTATAACCTTTGTTCCACTATGCATGTATTTATTGCAAAAATATTAGCCCCCCACCTAATAAGAGGTGCTCGTAGCGCAGTGGTGGCAGCGCTTTGGTAGTAATTACCGAAGTTAAGCAACCTACGGCGCGGTCGGTGTTTGGATGGGTGACCATTCCGATCATTTAAGTGACGTATATCACGAGCATCTCTGTGCTTCGGAAGCCACGTCAAGCCGTTAGTCCCGGTTAATATCGGTTGATATTAGTCGATAACCCTAGTCTGAGTCTAGTCAGAGGCCTTATGGGCGGCTTGATAACATCTGTCAGCAAGGTTAGTCGCTTGCCTTGCAAACACCCCTCCACCAATCCGTACTGAGCCCGCGTGGTGGAGTATGGCTCGAACTACCTTACAGTTGAGGTAAGGCCTTTGCCCAGCAGTGGGACGTTGCATGCTTACTTTTCTTATTTGCTTTTTACAAATTAGGTTATATTACTCATTCGTGATTCCAAGTGGAAACCTATTTACAATCTGATTTTTTAAATCTAGCCTAACACCACCTGGGTCAATCAACTTTTCTTTGTCTTTTCGTGTCCCAAGTGTTCAAAAGCAATTTTCAGGAAAAAATGACTTAATTCAATATATTTTATGAAATAAACTTATACTTAGATCATTAAGAAATATGAAAATATTTTTTTGATTAACATTTTAATTCAATTTTTCGTTTTTGGCTAGGTGACCCAGGGGACAATTTTGGGCTCCCATACAAAAATCTGCTGTCCCCACGGCAAGTTTCTCTCTAATTTTTAGGTCTGGTGTGAAAAAACTGTATGACAGCAGATAAATCTTATATGGCATCCTAATCAACAAAGCCCATAGTTTCACGTGTTTAAAGAGACGTCCAAAAAATATAACGATTTTTTAGGTATTTTAACTTTTGAAATTGTGTCCCTCGGAGTGCAGTTATTTTGTTGTCCCCTGACTTACTTATCTTATATTTAGTATTATGTTTTAAAATGGCACAACTAAAGCTTGCACCTATCAGAAAACGGTCTAGCTCTCACGTGACCATGTCCGTTATTCTCGCGACTGATAATTTACTCGGCAAGTTCATCCGCCGTCAGAGGTGACGCCAAGTGTACGTCTGTTCCGCTGGCAACCACGCATTTTCCCAAGTATTTCTTTTATTTTTCATACTATGAACTAAAATGCAATAAGCAATATGGTCTAATATCACGTGAGAATATGAATGAAGGTGAATTGGTGGTTAATGGCGTGTTTATATTTTTTTAAAGGCTAAATGTCTTTACAGTTACTGGTCCCCTTCCTCACTATTTAGGTGACTCAAGAAACAAATAGAGGTAACACCAGAGACAAAACGCGGTTATTGTATCAATACAGTGTATTTAATCATATAATAATTAGTTGTTGCTGTAATAACTTGTAATTTAATATTGTTTTAACAATATAAAGCCTTATTATAGTGGTTTTTCTTATCCCATCTTGCAGTCTCATTAAGTAAAGTTTAACACATAACTTTCCTAAAAGCTGATGGATGTACAGTGTTTTACTATTATTTCTCCAAATAATATATTCTGAACTATTATACCCATACCTGTTACAATAATACTTAGTAATTTTAGCCAATTTTTGATTATACTCAGTATAAATGTAATCTGTTACTCAGAGAAATGATATCATACACCCATGCCTAAACACAAAGGCGCTGTAAGAGAAAACTTACAAAAAAATCGAGAGAAACAAAAAATACATAATATTAAATGTGGTACGCAAATTACGTAATACATAATTCAGGCGAAGAAAGACCATGTCTGACTTTAATCTATTCTATTTGCCTAAAAAGCCCGGGTCCTATGTAGTAATCAATACCATCGTTAACAGCCGTAGGATGTCCATTGCTAATAATAAACCTTCTCATAGTTTTCTATAGAGACCAGTTGCAAGCAGTTAAGTTGCAAGTCGTCTTCCCATCTCACCGGTGAACTCTACTCTTTTGATAAAAGATCTTCAATCTAGAACTTTCGTTCTCGAAGTTATACCCACTTAGTTGGATCATTTGTCCCACCTAGACTCGACGAAGCAATTGTCACTCAATTCAAGAGTTGGTTTCCTTAGCTGTACGCATCAGAAATGTAGATCGATAACATCTGGTGCTTAAAACTGTTATGACTATGACATTAGGGTGGAAACTACGTTCACGTCTTGTGTTCAGATACTAAAAAGGGGCCAAATTGGCTTCGAAATTCATTAAACTGCTTAAGCAGCTTATGCTGACTAAGTTCAGCATCCCCCAACTCTTGTGGCTCGGTTCCGAATCCACACAGTCAGTTGGTATTTGGGAGATCCAAAGTCCTTTAAAATAATAATGTAGTCCATGCAATATCAAACCTGAGTTTAAAGAGTTGAGGAAGTTGCTTTGGAATGAAGTATTGCTGACGTTGGAGATAATTTCAAGTTTTTAGCTGATGTTTAGGATATGGATTTGATTAACTGTCTGAAGTTCAGATTGGATTTCAGCCGGAAGGTCATCCAATCTCAACTTCAAAGAAGCAGAAGGTATTCAGTCACTGAGACAGATACTCAGGTGATCAGGCATAGGGAAATTTCTTTTAAATCCCTTAGGGATAGAGGTGTTACATTTCAGCCCAGATTCGGGAGGACGAGCTGTTTTAGGGCAATTACAAGACACAAAACCCCAGAAACTTTATGCCCTACCTGTTTTTCCGAAATAATTAAGAGCCTCTTAGATAGTTGCCAGTTGCATTATATGAATAGCTTGAGCGAGAATGATCTCTTGATTCAATAATATTATTCAGGCTTATCCTCTACTGAGGTTAGCCCAAATTGAAGTAGAGAAATGACAAAACGTACTGCTTAACCTTGAAATAAGATGGTACGGTTGTGATTTCTGTCTTTTCTTACAAAGAAAGGCATATACATTTGTTATGCTTGTAAAACTTTTTGATAAAATTGTTGTTTCTTTGCATATTATTGTCTCTTGGGTTACATATTGTCTCCTGACAAACCATATTGTCCCCCTGTTTTTGCGCAGATTTCTGTGTTTTATTTCACTGACAAGTATTGTACCAGGAAAAATATTATGTAGAACTTTAAAGGTTTATGAGATAAGTTAGCCCAAGAAGTATTTTTATTATGTGACTGTTTTCTAAAGAATTATAAGAACTTTTAGGATTGGTTTTTGGATTAGTGACTCAAGAGACATAGTTTTCAGGTATATAAAAAAGTCTTAATAGTTAATAAATATGTGGTAACTGATTTAGAATGTTATTAAATAGATCTTGCTAAGACAGTTATTTATGTACCGATTTTTTGTTATTTTATTGGTCAAAATAACGGTCACCCAGGGGACTGATTTTTAGGTCCTTAGCTGGACTGAGATAATTTACTCGTAATTCACACATCAAAATTCGTGCCCTTTCTTGGAATATGATTGATTAATAATTGAGGAACACGGATCTTTTGTAAAAATCATGATCCTCTTAACTTTTTTATTTCTCTCAACTTTTCACGTTGGGACAGAGAAAAGTTGATTCACCCACCTACATAATAAATTGTCATAGTGAGATATTGGCACTATCTTATAATAGAGAAGACTTATCACAAATCTCGCAGAGTTCATTAGTTAAAAAGCAACTTTATCAGAAATCAATCATAGATCTACTTATGTACCTAATAGAAAGAAAGAAATAATCACTACTTTATTAAATTATAATTTTTGTCGTACATAGCTAGATCAGAGGGCTTAAAAACGGAGTTGATTTTGTAACAAATAAATAACGGTCTCTGATAAAAAAAATACAAACCACAGATATTTACCAGACAGCTTATCCGTATACCATTACCCCCAATTATTTCACTGGGCAATAATTCGATTCCGTCACACAACCTCATCGGCATTCTATGTCCGTCTGTCTGTCATTCTAATGCCTAACACACGTGGTATGAGTTCTAGCACAGACAAATGTGAGCTATAAATGCCTCACATATTATCAAAGAGATTAACTTGCGTCTCGACGCGAAAATACTTACACAAACTGGAGGGATTTGAAAAAATAAAGCTTAATTTTGTGAGTTCTGTCTATATTTCGAGAGATTTTCGTTGATTTTTTATTCCTTTCGAAAGATAATAACACGCCATTTATTCAAAATTTAGTTTAAGGACCTCTTGAAAAAAGACAAGCAAACTGACTATTAATAATTAAAATTACCGAACTCTAAACTCGCTGCATTGTCAAACACAATTTACCTCAAAATTCGTAGAAGTTATCTGAAGACCAAGAGGATTTTCAGATGACTACCATGAATTTTGAGAAAAAGGATAATCCTATCCTTTTACTATAAAACTCAACCATTCAATACATAATAATAATAATTTACTTTATTGCACACCATAAACAATAAATAATACAAAAAACATCTTTAATATTAAATAGGAGTACAATTCATGTTTATTTAATTCAGCCTATTAGGTAAATTGAGATTAGGCGCGCGCCGTTAATTTTTGGTTGAGGTGGTTAATAATTATAACAATGTATTTTTATTAAATAATAAATATTGAATAATTATATTCATATAATATCATCAAATATTCGGAAAACCTTGCATACATGTACTTACCTACGATTAGGACGAAAAATGGCGCGCGCCTTCGTGGATGGCAATATCTTTTATGTAACTTGATTTTTTATGTGCTCTTGCAAAAAAGTTATTGATTTGATTTAATTTATAATTGTGCTTTTACTTTTAAACATTTGAATACAAACAATTGAATAAAGAAAAGAGCTATGTTGCGTCGCAGTGGTCGTAGCGTCTATGTTGAAAAGTATTCTATAAGACAGCTGTTGAATATCGTATTCAAAAGTACACCTTATCACCTCTACATAAGAACTTCGAGACTTAACAGTAGTTGGACAATGATGCAACTGTCGTCTGTTTCTAGTTTTCTTAAGCATTATAAATCTTGACGGTTGAAGACATTAATTTGTAAGTGTTAACATGATGTAGCTTTTTTTATTAAAAGTCGTAAAGCACCCGTTTGACAACAACTTCTTTGAATAGTGTACAAGTGCTTAAAGTATTTAGTAAAGTGTTTATGTGCTTAAAATACTAGAGGATATCGTATAACACTAGTATACGATAATACTAAGGCATTGCGGTTATTTACTACCCCGCCTTATAAGTCCTGCATACATAAGTATGGTCAATTATATCATTTGGTGACGACGCGTTTGGTGTAGTGGTTAGCGCTCCTGACTACTATGCCGGCGGTCGCGGGTTCGAATCCCGCAAGGGGTAAATGTTAGTGTGATGAGCATGACCATTTGTACCTAAGTCATGGATGTTTATATGTATTTAAGTATTTATGGGAGACGCCCCCGTCATTATCGTTGTCTGGTATTCGTAGTACAAGGAAGAAAATTCCTTAGTTCGAAACCAAGACAATTGGTGTATTGTCTGGCGCATATTTATTTATTAAATATTTATTTATTTAACTTATATGTACAAAAAGTAAATAAAATAAAATAAAACTAAAAATAAACTAACCTGACCCCGATTCACTTCAGCGAAACTAGTACCAAGAAGGCTGCATTACCCCGTAAATGGCCATGACAGTATGATAGTTTGACTGGTCTCTATGAGATAGTGAATGAGCGGAGATTGTACTGCAATCTTGCAAAACTATAAATGCATCTAGATGTATTAATCTAGGTGCACATTATGTTTATTGCCCACAAAACTCTGTACCAATAACTAATTCTGTTAAACTCGTTTTTGACTGCCTCGTTGCAGTTAGTTCGCAGGTCCTAATAGGTCCCGTGCTCGTATCCCGGGTCGGGCCAAAAAAAATGGTTTTTTACTGTCTTGAAAATACTCGGAAACAGCTCGGAGTCAGGAAGTTGATGGTGATGGTCTGTGCTTTTGTGCGCACGTTAAGCCGTAGGTCCTGCGCCTGATCTTTCATCAGTCATGTTGGAGCCGTCTCACCAAATTGAAAGTGAAGGAACAGAGAGTGCACTTGAGTATTGCGCATATGCCAGGGCACTAAAATGTCTTCTGCGTTCCTAGCCTATCTCTGTTGAGAGGGTCCGCCATTACTGAAAATCGGTAGGATAATGGCACATGGCATTCTTCATTGGAACAATAAACGTTTATTTATTTATCATTGAAGGAAGATACTTTACTTCGCACGACTCTGGTTTCATAAGTTTTCTGATGCTGCTTGAGATCTGCTGCATAAGAGAACTTAATGGCAAAAAATCTAAATGTGTCCTGCCACACAACGCTAACGCTAACGTCTCTAGGTAGGTTAATAATAGTACACAAAACTACTCTGGGTAGGTAAATTAAGCACAGATTCACCATTCCTTAATGATTAGATTGACTATCTCATCTCATGTTCAGACAAAAGTTGCGTTCTAGGATGAATATTAAAATGCATGTTGGCTCAACAATGCTTATGTCATTATTGTTACAATCTACAATGAAGGTTTTCCCAAATTGAGCAATTAACGAATCCTGTCAAAAACGTGGCATGTCATTGAATCTCAAGAATCATAACTGACCAACAATGGCCAATAAATGTTTTTTTTTCTTCCAATATCTATGAAATCTTCGTGGCTTGGAATTATAATTGATAGAAATGATTAAGAAAGAAAAATATGTACAGAAGTGCCAGTTTGAGGACTTAGTTCTTTATTGTACTTGACTGAAACCAGTACTTATAAAAACAAAAAGTGTCAATTTTGTTAGGTCGAACTGTACGGCTCCAATAAACACTTATGCTAATTCTACCTGAAAATTGCCTGCATATGATTTACTATTCCGTGGAACGTGAAATATCATCGGCATTAATTAGAATGATGTACCTGATTGATTACTTCGTTTTGATCGGCTTCTTATCTCTACCACGCCAAAGATGATGTAGTACATCATAGTTGACCACGCTTAGAAATTATTTGCCTTTAATGGCGACACAGATAACAAATCGTGCCAATATCTGGCCCTTTTTCTTGAAAGCTGCATGGTTCTAAACCTCAAGCCACATTTAAAAGCAGTGGGTCTTCTGCACTTTGACTCATGGGCCAGTCCACGCGTCATTCGATATAAATATTCGTATCGGGTGCTAGTGCTATTAATGTCCAATGGAATGGAGGCTTCCTGCGTGCGGGGGGCAAGCGCAAGCGCATCCTGACGCGTGTGATCGTACATTGTTGCATTTGAAAAAATGTGACAGACACTGGCTGGTAATAATCATGCATTTTATAATAGGACAGACGATTTTGCAGATACGGACTGCTGACCAACTTTTTTTTATAACAAGGGCAATTTTAAACAAAATGACATAAGAGATGACTTTGTTGCGGCTTTAAAGTTAGTTTATGCGTACAATTTATAGTATTATAGTAGGTATTTACCTACCTTTAGGATTTCTGATGACAATTTGTTTTCCAAATACTTTTGTTGACAGCCAGTACAGAAAGCACAGAAGCTATTCACCATAAAAAAGAAATAAAACCCCAAAAAAAGTAAAACGTCAAATGTCAATACTCCCGCGCAAACGTTTCGTTGCACCGTCGTCCCTGCATTGCCATTCGGAACGCATAGTTCGAATTAGTTATGTTTAGAGGCGCTTCTGTAGGTGCATTGCATAGCTACTCCCTACTTGACCACACCGCGTGTTCCTGCAACGTTTTGAATTGAATGCAGTTGTTTATTACGACGCTGCGTTTAGAATATGCAATCGTTCGACGAAGTGACGTTTATAGTTTTAAATTTTAGAACGCACGGTTATTGGAATACTCGTAGGTTGTAATTGTTTTTATGGTGTACCAGAGTTGTGTGTACGATTTAGGGGAAACGTGATATGCGTTGCTTATTAATTGTCCTATTGGAAAGTTCAAGCTAACCTTCTGTTGTGTGATCTATTACAGACTAGCTGCAATTTTGTTAAGTGGTAGAAGCGAGAGACTACATTAATAGGTCTCGTGTTCATTAAAGTAGATACATATTATTATATTAAGGTATTATGATATTTTAACGTTACCACATTCAAAGTACCTATGCTTCAAAAACAACCGAATCAATTTAGTCGACATACCATTCCTTTGGTTATAAAAAAATTAAAACAAAAATAATTTAAAACTAATTTGTTTACAGAGATTTCGTACATAAATCTCCTACACTACACCGATGAAAGGCAATGCATCAAAACCAATTTACCTTAAAACAATAAAGGTGAAATAACAAGGCACAAACCTTCATAGATGCATGTGGTAACGTTTAGCAACGGCCTATTATTTTTTCTAAAAAAACTTTGTCTAACATTTGCAATGCGATCCATCGATCTTCATTCAGCCGTCACAAAAGGCAACAAAAACTGTTATTTTAGCGAATTGGGGGCGTCTCGTCAGCATCTCATACGAAATTGCCAATTTAATTGACCGTTTAAAACTGTTTGGATTCGATTTTCAAATTCCGCACGACACGCGTTTCGTTACTGCAAAAACGGCTGAAAAAAATTTGAACCTTTTTTTTTCTTACTTTTTTTTTGGTTTGCATCTGTCATTTTCGAATTTCGTTCGGTTTAGATAGGAATGGATGATGGCGAGTTATTATATTGAAAATATATTTTTTTAATCTCGCGCAATTTGTTTTAAGTAATAGAGCTAACGAGATTATAATGGGCTTAAAAATATAAAATTACCTGGCTACTCGTCATGATCCTCCAGTTAAGTTAGCTTATATAACCAAATTATACGAATTTTAATATTCAGGTATTTTACACCTGCTGTTAAGTGAAATCGTAACAAATACTTATTGATTGATTGATTTCTTTATCACAGTTACTAATATCACCACAGATTAGAAAATATGAGTTACAGTAACGGATAAAGTGAGATAGTGCAACTGTAGTGTAACTAATGATTAGCCGCTCTGAAAATGCTATTTTGACATTCTGAAAGTTGTCAAAGTAAGGAAGATTACGTTAAAATAGCATTGTCAGAGCGGCTAAATTATAAACCAAAGAAAGATTTACACTCAAGCAGAACCTAGGCATCTTTAATTAATTTGCCTAAATTTTTAGTAACTGCCGTCGTTGGGGCAGCGGTGAGAGGGTCGCATTTTTAAGCGACGGGTGCGCCAGAGGTTCCGGGTTCGATCCCCGGGTCGGGCCAAAAACCTGGGTTTTCGGTTTAAAACTTCTCAGGGTAGCCCGGAGTTTGGAAGTTGGCGGTGTTTCACTCGCGTGCCTCGGAAAGCACGTAAAGCCGTTGGTCCTGCGCCTGATCTCTCTCCGGTCGTGTCAGATTGCTGTCCCATCGGACTATGAGTAGTAAGGAATAAAGAGTGCACCTGTGTTTGCGCACACACTTGTGCACTATAGTATGTCCCGCGCAGTTGGTTGGTTGTTGTGACTGGCCACCGTAGTCGAAATCGGCTAGGGGACTATTATTTATTTTTAGTACTAAAGTCACCCAAATTCAAATTCGTTTATTGCCATTTAGTGTACCATCCAATTACAGCCAAGCTTTTTTTAGAATTAAGCCAAAGCATGGTTTGCTTAACTTAACACAACCAACATGTAGAGTTACTTTTCCAATAAAATCTTCCATGAATCACCAAATCACTATTATTCAGAACAAAGATAAAGCCTCATAAAGTGAGTTCGAAAGCCTCATAAAACTCATATCAATTCTCTATGGCACCATCAGATAATTCGCCATACACTTCAAATCGACCTTAACTTACAATTTGACCACCAAAGTGAACATTAATATGTATCTTTGATACATCTTTTTATACAGGACAGTGTATTTAAGTTGTTATCAATAGAAAAAACACCTTATAACGATTGGAATAAGAGCTAGAGGTGTTATTGAAATTGATAGTCTAGGACTAGTGAGTACTTAAGGGCCTGTTTGATAAAAGTTAATTAATAAACTTCACATGAGAAGGCAAGTAGAACAAAATAATAAAGTTAGTAAAATCATTAATCTTAAGAGTTGGCGATGTTGATATACATTGCTAAGGGGCTATAACTTTTGATTACTATATCAATAAGTTAAAGGATTTTAGAGCAATATGACCAGGTCAAGGTAACTAAGTATACTCTGTAGAGTCATTGAGATTTCGTTCATGTCGGTAGTATTATCAATCACTGCAGAAGCGAAGAACATAGGGAAGACTTGGAGTGAAATAAAGCGCGAAGCTCATGACCGAAAGGGATGCGGCGCGCGCTGTGGACGCCCTTTGCCCCATCTAGGGGTTACAGGACCTTAAGTTCAGTAAGTCAATGTAATTTAGAACTTTAACTGAAGGTTGTCTGGAAGAAATTGCTTCAAGCAATAAGACCGCCTGAATTGTACTCCTATTTAATATTTAAGAAGTTTAAATGTTATTTATTGTTTTGGGTGTGCAATACAGTATATTTATTATTATTATTAACTTTATTTAAGTATTAGCAAATTAAGATTGGAATTTGTACATATGCAAGTACTTATACAAATAAAATAAATCCACATATTTTTCAGAATACCGTACACAACGTTATTTTTATATTTATATTTTTAGATTAAGTTGCTCAGACTAACAACGTATGAGTTTTAACTCGAAGAATAATCAAGAAAATGATGATCCTTTTTTCTATTGGAAAAAATATCAGCACATACGTCGTCCCCTTAACACTGATCAGATCACCTAGTTGATAACGCTCCATTGTATTCTGGTCGTAAATAAACCAATTATGACATGTGCCACGCTGTGTACACTCGCCGTCAAAATTATGTGTCCACTTTTTTAAATTATTGTTTAATTTCGTAAAAAAGGTCATAGAAAAACATAGACAGTTGATGTCTATGTTTTTCGATGACCTTTTTATAACTCGTCACTACTACTAAATACACTAACTTAAAAATCTACTTATTCAAAAATAAAACCGTGTCCATGAGGCAAAGAGGCGAGGATGCTGGCTGCGTTACGTGCGTGTAGCTCGTAATAGGAGCAAAAATTTAAAATATAGTCGCTTTAAGTAACCAGTATTAATTCTTATGGTTTTAATTTGTTGCTATTTTCTAACAAAACAAATCGAACCAGCAATGTATTGCAAACAAATGTTGGATACATTTGTTTGCAATACATTGCTGGTCAAAGAACTTGACATTATCATTTATTACGATGAGTTGGCGATTTTGATATACCTACATTAGTTAGAGACTATAACTTTTGATTACTGTATCTATAAGTTAAAGCATTTTAGAGCAATATGATCAGGTCAAGGTCACTAAGTATACTCTGTAAAGTCATTGAGATTTCGTTCATGTCAGTAGTAATGAAATATGTATAATATTTTCCTGGCTGACTCTACATCAAGGTTTCAAAGCCACAATTGGCCCCGGGGCTGTTTCCTAGAACATTTTATGGATCTGTTTATCGATACGGTTCTCACATTAGATGATGATAAGGGACCACCTTATTTGGGTATGACGACACGAATTCTTTGAACTCCCTCGTTAAGTAACAAACAATCAAACATTGAAAAATTGCACCTAAATACAATTTTTGATTAATAATAATGCTGGCTGGCTAGCTCAAAGGATTAGCATTGCTAGCCAACGCGGCAACGCAGCCAGTATAATTGCCTCTTTTTTTAAGCGACTTCAAAAAAGAGGAAGAACGGAGATTCTCAGTTCGATCTGCATGTTTGTATGTATGTTTTTTCCGCGAATATCCCGCGTTTGGCTGGATCGATTTTGATGCGGTTTTCAATAAATATTTTTTTTTACTGAGGAGAAGGTTTTACAGTTAGTATTTAAGTTCAATCAGGTAGGATTTGAGTTATTATTTTATGATTTCATGCATGCCTTGGTTTTTTGTCTCAGTTTAAAATTGTAGAGGCAGTTTAAAATTCGCCAGTCATGCTGCGATGGTAGACGCCGCCGCCTCTTGTTTGCGAATATATTTTGTAGAGATAGTATTTGTCAGAAACCGAATGTTGTAGTCAATAAAATCCAAAGATTTTATCCACCTGCAAAAAAAGATTTAAATCGTCTGCAAATCAATTCCATGCAAAGAATTACAACAAATTCGCGCAACCATAAAACCCACCGCATCAATCTTCTAGTTCTATAGAAAATTCTTCGCCTTTTTGTCACACGAGAGCGCCTCCTATACAATATCATCGTAAAAGGACTTTATACGTTACAAATTATCTCAGGATTCGACGAAGGCGCCAATTGATCGATACGAACATCAAAATCGATACACACTTCCCAAAATTAATAAGCGCACGCAAAATTAACCCTTAAATGCATGGTGATAAGCAAAATTTTACGTTTGACAACTGAAACCAACATTGTCAAGGACACAAAAGGAATTGAGACGTCAAAAGTCAAACTACCAAACGCGACAACAATGCCCCCTGATTGCCACGGTCCCATTCAACGATTATTCACGACCATTATATTCTATTTAGTTCCAAATAACCATTTAATAATAGTTTACGGAGCGGCAACGGACCCCTTAGCATGCTTATTAACAATACAATAAAATAAATAACAAATAATACAAAATAGGAACCACTTTACACCTTCTTGGAAGCTGGCAGTTGTTCGGAAAAAAAGAAGAAAAAAACACGGCTGGCTCTTTCTTACACATAGCGCTGTCTCTTTTCTTTTGTCAAATTCGAGTGGCATTTATTGTCTACGCATCATCGTCTTTTCCACATCTTTTATTAGAAAACAAAGTCCTAAGAGTAAGTAGATAGAGTTTATTTCACAGATGGCATGGCCAAAATTATAATGGCGCTTAGATGAAGTGGAAAATATAGTCAATCTGTCAATCCCTTTTCACGTTAATTTTAAATTAATATTTGTGTCGTTGATTCCGACAAAAAATCTCCCAAAGTACAATTGGCATGAAATAGGAATCGGGACTCGGTTACCAAGTGTTGTAAATTTGACAAGCGTGAAATTTTGAGAAGTTGACTCAAAGAACGTATTCACAACACGTAAACAGTTTTTGGATCTTTAAATTATGAAGTGGTTCTTAAATATCATAAAAAATATATTAGAAAACCAGTTTTCTGATCATAAATTATAATTGTGATATTTGGAATGGGTATTTTCCCATTGCAATGTGATATTTCGTGTGCATTTGGAGACATCTTAATTATGGCTTCTTAGCCATTGTTTGTTTAAATCAGTATTCTGATGCTATAAGTTTCATTAATAAAAAACGCGTTGATATTTATCCCCAGGAATGGTAGTCCCGAGTCCCGACCCTCTTACGTTGCTCAAAAACGCTGAGGCAAAATTATGTTCTCGTGTTTTTTTTTTAATTATTCAAGGCTCACAGAACAAGTTACAATCACATGATTTACAGAAAAAAGTATCTTAAGTGTTGATTGATGAGAATTTTTAATTAATCTTAATAAATTAAAAATATTTTTTACGATTTATTAAAGATACGTTTAAAAGTATATTTGATGCAGCAGAAAATCAGAAAATTTAACTTTACAGGGCGAAATGTAAAAAAAGTCATTTCTTATGATCCATACAATGTAAAAAAAAACATTTATTTTTCTTCAGATTGTGGCTGCTGGTTAGGAAACACTTAATTTTAGTTTGGCCAACGTATATAAAAACATTATTTAACTTTTACATTATGTTATGAACTTGTATAGAAACAAGCCCGTATCATAATTTAGCTATAATTAAAATCGCCAGAACAGCAATTAAAAATAATTCTACTCCCACATAATGACCCTGAGAAATTAACTCAAAAAGCCATTTAACCAGAATTAATGCTGAACCGAAATTAATAGTGTTCTTGTCAAATAAATTGCCATTCAATTAGGAGGGTTGGATTGTGTCAGGGTGTCCACGTATCCTGATGTTGATTTTTATTCTGACACATAATAAACACAAATTGGTAGTTTAATATTTTATCTGCAAATAATATTTTATCTAAATTGGTAGTTAAAAGCTACCAAATACTTTTTAAAATGTCTATAACAATCAAAAGTATGCAACTTTCTTCAACATCGAAGGCTCTTATGTATTTTCAAATACTTTTAAAAAATTTACTAACAATCAAAAGTTGCCACTTTCTTCAACATCTAAGGCTCTTTACGATTAATTTTTAACGTATAATACAAGGCATTAAAACTGTAAGGGCTTGTTTCATCATCGACAAATCGGCATTAACCAACGAATAATTCAAATATGGAACGCCATTTGATGAATTGGACATATAACGCTAACTAGAACTTATTATGACATTGTGATTTCATATTTAAATACAAACATATATTTTAATCAGGCACACGTTTTAATAACTGCCAGTGAAAAAAGGAAGTAGTAAGTATCCCATTAAGTATTTTATACTGATGAATTAAAATCTTGTCCTGAAAATCCCAAATACGTGGTCACCCTACCCGGGTGCATTTCAGAGAATCCCTCAATAGTGGGGGATGACTTAACCACTGGTCTATTGTGCTGGAATTTAAATGGTTCAGTATAATTGCATTAACGTTATCTGGGAGTAACAAGGGAGTAATGGTAACATGGGTTAACTAAGTGGTGTGTCGTTTTTGGGGTAGAGTCTATACGTTTGCCGGGTGTAGATAGACTAGTGGTTCCCCGCGAGTTTGCTCCCTTCCCTCCGGTCGCAGCGTGATGTTTTATAGCCTAAAGCCTTCCCTGATAAATTAGCTATCCGAAACAAAAATGTTTTTTCAAATCAGTCAAGTACTTCCTGAGAATAGCGCGTAAAACAAACAAACTCCTCAGCTGTATAATATTAGTATGGATAGATGGATAGACAACCCATAGTAATTGCACATTGAATAGGCTAATTACGAATTTGTTTAGAGTAAATGTACAATAATAATATGTACAATTCGACAAGACGACATATTCGACAGCACGGTAGCTCAATTGGAAGAGCAGTTGGCCCGGTTAGCCAAAAGGTTGCTGGTTCGAGTCCCGCCCGTGCGCAATTTTTGGTTTCATATTTCATCTTTTAAGAATAAAATATGACACTGTGAGTGTTAAAAATATTGCAAAACCATTAGTATCATAGATTTGAGACTTAAATGACGTAAGCACGGTCATTCACAAAACATTTAAAAATCTTTTAGAGCTAAAAATCTGTCGCACCGTGCCTCCTATTATGTATAAAACAAAAATAAGAATTTATGAACAAAAATAAATGCCCACAAAATAGACATAAACCAGCACGAGCCTGCCCATTCAAACATTAATGTAATAATTAAATTACTAAACACTCTTTGTCTAAACACCTAAGTATTGTCAACTGTAATTTTTTTTATAGCGCCATATAAGTCCAACTGAGAAGAGGTCTCAACTCTTAAAGACATCTCTATTTTCATATCAACCATCTTGTTCCCTCGCATTGTCATAATAGCAAGAATGACAGAGATGGATTTAGTGCAAAGTACGTACTTCGCTTTTTGGTTTATGAGTAGGATGGCAGGTATTGTCCCATTCAGGGTAATAATTAGGAGTGACCAGAAAATTTTACGGTGATTCAGCCACAAACAAGGCAGCTTCGACAGGCCATTAAAAGGCCATAATTTTGGACGGACCATAAATAAGAGCCATTATCTTCTAAATAATTAGCGGCGTGTGTTTTTGGGGATGTTTCGTGTTTGGGAACGGTTGAGTTTTAGATTTGCGCAGGGACGGATTTGAAAACTTTAAATTCTTTGTGTGAAAAAGCAGTATAACGTATGTTTGTTCGGGCTTTGTTAAACAAGACGATAAATGAAACCAGTGCTCTTAGATGTTTTAACGCGGCATTTATGTTCTGGACCGGCAGGAATAAAAAAAATTTTACTTTTAAGTAAGAATACTGACTGAAAGAGTCTGAAACTTATACAGAGTAGTCTACAGTAGTGTTTTCCGTCAACCCTTTTGTATAGTAGCAATTATTTTATCAATTAATTTATTACCTTTATGGTTTTAAGCTAATTTAATATGCTTGTTTCTACATAATTATCACAAATATCAAAGCCAGGCTTGTAGAGATCGCAGGATCACACTGGATGCAGACCGCTCACAACCGGACGCCGTGGAAAACCGTGGGGGAGGCCGAAGTTTAGCAGTTTAGCAGTGGATGGCCTTTGGCTGATAATGATGATGAGATGATGATGATGAAACTCTCTGCATAACCAAGCGGGTGACTGGTACAGAATGCTATAGGGCATTAAGTCCACCAAATTTGCAGTGCAATAAAGTTTAAATAAAAAATAAAATCAAAGAAAGTAACAATGGTGCTGGCATTTAATGTCTTTTAGAAGCCTAATGACGCTTGTCCCCTACCTGAGTCCAGCCCTGAGCTCCCTTCACCCCAGGGGTCCACCCCGGCATCCACAGCGACGCCCGTACGTCACTCGCGATTTGTTGCCGCAATAATAATAACAGGCGTCGTGTAATATTGCTGTTAGAATTGGAACTATGTGGTAAAGCTTTAATTTTTGAGAGTCGTATCATCACCTCGTTTTCTCGGAGTTTCTCTACGAGATCGAATCAGAAACGAGGAGATACGTAGAAGAACTAAGGTAATGGACATAGCCCTTCGAATCAGTAAGCTCAAGTGGCAGTGGGCAGGGCACATAGCGCTAGGAAATGATGGCCGTTGGGGCAGAAAAGTTCTAGATTGGAAACCCATCGACCTAAGGCACAGCGTAGGACGTCCACAGACAAGATGGACAGATGACTTTGAAAAGATCGCAGGATTAAACTTGACGCAGACCGCTAACAACCGGTTGCTATGGAAAACCACATATGTTCAGCGGTGGAAGTCCTTTGGCTGATAATGATGATGATGAGGAAGATCATCACCTTGTGTCTTTCAAATAATATTGATACAAGATGATTCTAGCGGTTTATTAGAGTGACACCAAATGCGGAAGATTCGAGCAACTTTACCAATTGAACACCAGATAGTGTTTGGTAGACGCTGTGACAAAATTGGTGTTTACGTGATTTTATTAATTGAGAATTTTAATTAATGTTCAAATTAAAAAAAGTTATTTCCAAATATTTTTTCAGATACCTATAATATGTTAAAATAATGTTTGTTCTTTTCTTTTTCACGTCACAATAGCGTCATAGACATTAGATTACACGCACAAAACTGTGTTACTCCAAACAACACGCGTTACACCCACGGGTGTAATCTGATATGTTTGTAAGAGTACGTGCGGGGATGACCGGTACAACATGAGCTCTAAGCTTGTAGGAACTTTCTTTGAAATTAGTATATATATATATTTTATATATGTATATTTTATTACTTTATTTATTTTCACTTTATTGCACAACCAATATTTGTACAAAAGATGGACTTAACGCCATATAACATTCTCTACCAGCCATACCTTTGGACTCAGTAAGAAATACCGATACGATGTTGTTTCCAAATCAGACCAGTCAAGCTGCTGTGTGTGTGTCGGTCACGTGACCTGTCCGAGATTTTTGGCATATTACGACCCATGTTTCTAAGAAAAAATTGACAATTTACTGATTCTGAGTAGCTTATCTTCCTTCATTATTAACGAGTTGTTAGGAAAAACAATGTATATTCGATGGCAGACAAGAAAAGGTAGTACGTAGCGTAGTTTTCGTGAGATTTATATTAACTTTCTTTTCCACAATATTTGTACAGCAAAGCTCACATTATCTGGTTCCAAACTAAGTAATAGAGACATCAGAAGAACAACAGAGGCAATAATTTATTCAAATTAAGAGTAACGCGATACGTGCGCCTCTACGTGCGTACATCTGATCTTTTACGCTTTAGGGATCCGTTACAAAAAGTACAGTCGATAATAAACCATAAAATTTTACTCCCGTGTGAGCTGTACTATCTTTTGCTATAGAAAACGTCAAAATTCTGTCAGACTCTATAAAATATAGCATATTATTTTGCCGCCGTTACCGAGAGTTTAAAAAGCTTGATCTTGCATCTTTCTCCCAAGAACTTATTTATTTCTATTTCTAAAATAGAAAATAACAGTGCAAGATAGAGTCACGTACAAAGTTGCATTTGTTATACTTCTAAACCCCAAAAAAGCATGAGACAATAAAAATAAATAAATAAACTACACAGCAAGTCAAGTTGCTATAGTTTAATAAAATCAGAAATATACCCACTACTACTACATAAAGATATTTATCTGTCTCCATAGATAGCAAACACTACGGAACCTCTAAATATTCTCATGAACTCCTCCTTACACTAGATATTTTTCTCTACATTTTCTTTTACTTTTTAGGGTTCCGTAGCCGAATGGCAAAAAACGGAACCCTTATAGTTTCGTCAAGTCTGTCTGTCTGTCTGTCTGTCTGTCTGTCTGTCTGTCTGTCCGTCCGTATGTCACAGCCACTTTATTCTGAAACTATAAGCATCACATAGCTATAACTTGGTAGGTAGGTGTATTTTGTTTACCGCTTTCCGATTCAGATACAAAAAGTAAGAAAAAATAATAATTAAGGGGGGGCTCCCATACATGAAACTAAAACCTAAAAATTTTTTTTTACTCAAACCTATGCGTGTGGGGTGTCTATGGATAGGTCTTTTAAAATGATGTTAAGGTTTCTAAAACCATTTTTTCTAAAAGTGTAAGGTTTGAGATATAGACGCTTCCAAAGTGGTAAAATGGGCGTCCCCCCCCCCCTCTAACTTTTGAACTAAGAAAGTGAAAATTTTGAAAAAAATATATGATATAGATCTCAACAAAAACTTGCAACGAAAATTGGTTTGAAGGAGATCGAAGCAGTAGTTTTTGAGATATTGCACATTTTTATCAACCGCAAATATAACTTTGTCTTTCATACAAACACTATGAAAAACAAAGTTATTTTTGCTGTCGCAATATATTGTGATGTTTTCGTTAAGTGAAAGTAAGTGGACCCTGAATTCAGTTAAGGGTGGCACGGAACCCTCAGTGCGCGGGTCCGACACGCACTTAACCGGTTTTACTCAACTTTGTGGCGCTAGTTGGGCGCTGATTTATCTTTGAAACGTGCAACTTAAATTTATCTTCCATCTCACTCATAAATCTTATAAGAAAGAAGGAAAGAGTGAGGTGTCAAATATCACTGTAGCTATTTGGAATGTTTATATATTATTTTAGCTTTTATTAGCACATTTATTTACTAATGGACTCGTTTGAGTGCGTGAACAAAGGTTTCTTATCGGTCAATTTCGTTAGTAGTACTCCTAAAAATATTAAAACTATCATTCGACGTGATTTACTTTTAATGTGTTTCATAATCTCAGCTTATAATATTTTTGACATCCAGCAAAAACTGTTTGCAAACTAAGGTTTGTTATTGTAACATACGTATTGTAATAAGTCAAGAATTACAAAGTACAAATCTTTTTAACCTTTCAAGATAATTCTTAAATTGAAATAAAAGTCAGTTCGTACAATCCATTGGAGATAGTAATTTCTTATTCTCAGTTAGTAATTTTACGTGTGATATTATGATTCTAATTTGATTTAAACTCTTTTTTATTTATTTTGGCAAATAATAAAGCTGGATGGTTCCTACTTCCTAGCATAGGAAAGGAATTAGCATTAGCATAGCTATCCAACGCGGCAACGCAGTCTGTAGCATCACCTCCTTGCCACATGGACATGGCTTCGTTTATAATAGGTAGGTTTTAAGACATGTTTTTTGTCGTGTGCGAGTATGTAATAGTTTTAATTTGTTTTTGTTCTAATAAATTAAAGTTACTCAATTATAATTCATTATTCAAATTCAAATTAACTATTAAAGTTATAATTTTGCCCCTTACATTGGCAAAAATGTGCACTTTGAACATTAAAAAATACAACCACAAAAATTGAATTAGCAATAAATTCTTACCAATCAAAACTAGAATTTATAGTATCCTCTACAATAATTATGTAAAACACCTTCTATACACAAATAACGTATCTTTTCAAACCTGCTTTAGTAACATCAAAAAAATCGTCATAAATAATCAGAATGACTAACAAATTCATATCATTAAGGCTAAGAAGTTAATACTTGTCATTTTTATAACCAAACTCTAGGTAGCGAGCTACCTAACAATGGATTCGAACCTATTACTCGGCGGGAAGTCGGTATTATCCAACAATCTTATATTCAAAAGAGTGAATAAATATGATTGTGTATGGGACTTCTTTATTATTGTGTGGGCTTGAATCTTGATTGAGATGTGACGGTGACTACTAGTTTTATATTATGAATGTTACGATTATGTTAAAATGACACATTTTGCTGTTACTGAATCAAAAGTTGCTACTTATAATATTGAATCGAGTAGACAGTTGTGTATTTATTACTGATAAAAACTGGTTATCATCAATTTAGAGTCATTATAGCTAAACCATTTAATATAGAGTCAAAAATATGTGGTATGTTTTATAGCCAATGTTAAGCTAGGATGCTCCAGCATTTTGCTATAGGCTAAATAATAACGAACTGAAAATCAATTTACTCTTAATAACGATGTAAAAATAATATACCATCAAAGCTTAGAGGTAAACAAATTATTGACCTCAAAAATGGAAATACAGTATTAACTTTCGATATAAATAGTCACGTTGCAATCGTTTTATTAATTGATCTTCTCAGATAACACAATTATATTCGGTGACAAGCAATAATTTTGTTTTCTCGCACAACAAATAACACAATTATCAAATAAAACATAACCATCGGAGCGTGAATCTTTTCAACAATTTCACGCTTAATAAAACGAATATACAAGGTATATTTGTCGTATATTTTGCACTGTAATCACTTTCTAATACAGTCAGAGATTCTCATTTAAAATTAATGGCTTTCGGTGACAAAAGGTTGGTCACACCTGGCCCGTAACTTTTGCTTACAAAAGGTGTATAAACATCATAAATTAGTTGAGACGCAACTGTTTGTGACTCCTACCGACGGTCGATGGGATGTTGGTAGAAAAAGTTTAAGCTGTTCTTGTTAAAACTTTATTAGTGTGACCTCTTTTGTGGCTTTATTTAAAAAAAAATGTAGAAAAAACAATAGTTTAAAAATTACCTATTGGCCTCGCTTTTAACCAACGAGATTTTTCACGCTCTTTCGGTTTTATTTCGAAGCTAATCTTTACTTTAGCGGTCCATTTACCATAGATTCTAATTCGTAGGGTTCTTATTTTTAAAAGGTTCTGTTCTGTACCCAAAGGATAAAAACGGGTATAGTAACCATATTACTAAGACTTCGTTGTCTGTCCATCCGTCTGTCTGTCTGTCATCAGGCTGTATATCAAGAACCGCGATAGATAGACAGTTGAAATTTTCACAAATTATGTATTAAGTTGCCTATTTATTTTACAACAAATACTAAAAACAAAAAAATATTTAATCTCCTACAACCAACGCCCTAATTTTTTTGCCCTTTTTTGGTCGATATCAAATTCTTTCATTGCGATACCTATATTGAGATGTTACGGAACCCATCGTGCGCGAGTCCGACTCACACTTGTTGGCCAGTGTTTTATATTCTTTTTTCATAGAGTAGATAACGTATGTAACCTCATATTTAATTGTGATAGTTAGTAATAACGGTTCTGCTCACAGATCACATAACCACTCAAATAGCATACTTCAAATAGCCATTGTATTAGCCACTGTCATCTAACAAGATCGCTAACAATACCTCAGCTGGAGCAAATCTGTGCCGACAATGAGATTCAGAAACACATTTAACACCAATTTCGCTCCATTGTACAATAAGGGTGTCTTCACACGCATCTCAATTCTTGGCCCAAAAAAAGCAAAAAAAAATGACTGAAAAACTCCTCTTGAAGTGACCAAGCCAAATCCATTGCCCACAATACTGACAATGGAGGATAATTGAAATCAACACTGCTCAATGAGAACAAAGTCATCGAAATAGCCGAGGGTGGACGGCAAAAAATTGACATCTGCCGGGTTAAGCGACGTTCAAAAGATGAGGGAGCGACTTTTGATAAGCGAAATTAAAATAGATGAAAAAATAGGAGAGAAAAAAAAAGTTAAAAATTACATATTGGCCTCGCTTTTAACCTACGAGATTTTTTCACGCTCTTTCGGTTTTATTTCCTTAGAAAACTCTTTCTTTTGACTGTAGTTAAGATATATTTAGGTGAAATGTTTGGCTCTATCTAAAATATAGCGGGCCAAATTAGATCAAATGCTTCCGAGGTTTTCTGTCTTGACGTTATTTAGACAGAATCACTTCCGAGTAAGCGCATTTAAACCATTCCCACCTGATTTATATTTAATATATCAAACTGCACAACCACATTTTTAAAATAATGTGCTATGATATATTTTGCGCACTTGGTTGATCTTTGCTGATATTCACCACGTCTTAGTTTTAATCTACACTAATATTATAAAGAGGAAAACTTTGTTTGTTTGTTTGTTTGTTTGTTTGATTGTAATGAATAGGTCTACACTAATATTATAAAGAGGAAAACTTTGTTTGTTTGTTTGTTTGTTTGTTTGATTGTAATGAATAGGCTCATAAACTACTGGACCGATTTTAAAAATTCTTTCACCATTCGAAAGCTACATTATCCACGAGTAATATAGGCTATATTTCATTTTGAACAAAAGTAGGGTTCCTCGAATATTAGGGATTTTCGGACACAAGGTGTAAAAAATCAACCAAAAAAGTTACTTATTTTGCGTACCCTGCCTAACGGCTGAACCGATTTAGCTGAAAATTGGCAGGGAGGTAGCTTAGAGCCAGGAAAAGGACATAGGATCCGTTTTATCCCGTTCGACGGGGCCGGGGCTGGGGCGGGACGGGGCCGGGGCGAAACAAAGTTCGCTGGGACCGCTAGTTTGTTAATAAAGTACTGAAAATCATTCGTTTGAATCTGTAGTTCGCAATCAGATTAAAATACGTAGGCGAATGTTATTTATTTATTTATATAGACCTTCAAATACTGCACCCTGTTACACCGAACCGAACGCAGCGCATCATCTCACAATAATTTGCAAGCAATTGAGCGTGAGCTGCCCTCCGCTTTGTGCGCTATGAGCGTCGCCTGCGCATGCCAACAAGCCGCCAACCGATGTTCGCGTGGCTGCCTGTTGCACCGCAATGTAACAGTAGTCAAAATAAGTACAAATTAAACAACAATACACACTTATTATAAAGATAATGTAATTATTCCTGAAGGTAGACTAATAGATTCAGTAGCTCTATGAGCTGATATTCGTCCTAAGTCTTATTTTGTCACGCCTCATGTATCTCTGTTATAGATAGATAGATAGATAACTCTTTATTGCACACAAAATTAGTGAATTTACAAATTTATTTATTTTATTTAGTTATTATTTATTATGGACCTTAAACGAAGATTCTTCTCTACCGTTCAATCAATTGCAGATGTATTTATTTATACAAATTTCTGTATTTTTAGAATAAATTTCAATCGGTACCCCATCATCATCATCATTATTAGCCAAAGGACGTCCAACAGTTTTCCACATCGCATCGACCGATCACAAGCAGTCTAGATCCAGTGTGATCCCGCGATCTTCACGAGGTTGTCTGTCCATCTTGTCGGTGGACGTCCTACGCTGAGCCTTTGGTCGAAGGGTCTCCAATCTACTCATACCCATACGGTACCCCAGGGCTATAAATTATTCTCTATTATCTGATTACTCATAGACCTCAGTATTTATCCTAATACACGCTTCGGTGTGACACACAGCCGACATTATGATGTCACAGCGAATGTTTTCATTTCATCCCAACACGTCGTCACAGGCCGATTTCACGAACGAAGCTCATTTAACGGTTTTTAACGTTCCTTTGAAAATACCGAGCTTATAGCTCGTTTGCACCGTGACTAAACGTGTAGAATATGTTGACGTCTCCCCAAATTGAATTATGGGAAAGTAAACAATTTCATTAGTAGTTTTTGTGAGTTAATTTACGTGTGGGCTACAATTTTTACGTCAAACTTTATGAGCCGGCATAGGGTGGTGTCATGTTACTTTCTTAGACAAACTAAATTAGTAGTTATAGTTATAGTTGTTTCAAACAAAATCCTATCATTCAATATAGGCTAGTCAAATTAGTATCGTTAAACCCTGTATAGAGTATTTCCATAAACACGATTTTTGACTTCTTAACTTTGTTTGGACTATTTAGGAGGTCAACATATTAAATGTCCCAGCCCGTAGCTCTTGAGCCGGGAGGAGGGGGTTCAAAAGTTATTTTTTAGGATTTCCGCCAAATTATTGGAAACTATGCGCAAAGTGACATGAGACAGAATAAAAACTGATAAAATTTGCTACTAGTTTTCCCTAGTCAAGTTTAAAACCGACTTAAAAAAAAAATTTTACGTAAAGAAATCGATTTTGCTTGTAGATACCAATTTAGATAAATTAAACTGAAAAGTAAATTTTGTCTTACCTAGGCTAGGCTTTTTTATTTTCTACCAGTTTTAAATGTAGAGTTCTTTATTTTACACTGTTGGTTTCGTGAAAAAACATTAAGCACGTAATTGCATTACTTTCAATGTACACCTACATTAATTCGACCATTCGTTTTATAAATTCACAAACAAAAATATGCGTACTTACATTTTATATCTAATCCAAGGCTTTCTCTACGAGCCAACCGGACTATAATCTATACCTATAAAATGCTTTGTCCTGAACGACTGACTGACTGACTGATGGATCAACGCACAGCCTAAACCGCTGATTGTAGAGACCTGAAACTGGGAGGGTGTGTTCTTTGTATGACGAAGGGATCCGATAAGAAAGGATTTTTAGAAATTTCACCCCTAAGGGGGTCAAAAAGGGGTGCAAAGTTTGTATGGGACAACCAGATCCCTTGGTCCAATCTACTTCAAATTTTGCATACACATTCTTTTACAAAATTGACGGAAGATTTATTTTGTATTTTATTTAAATTCATCTCTTAAGGGGGTTAAAAAGGGGTGCAAAGTTATTATGGGGGTGATTTGCTTTGAATTTGATATCAATACTCTTTAGTGCTTACGATATTTTTTATTTTTGACAGTCATTTGACATATCTGAGACAGAATATTTGACACATGTTTGTTATTGATGTTGTTCGAGAAGAGATTTTATTCCTTAGAATAATAGTAAATAACATTTTTTGTGTTTAAACAGCGTAGGTATCAAGCGGTCTGTGTCCAGTGTAGATTGCAGATCGTATGTTCATATTGCCTGTGGTCGAAAGGTGTCCAATCTGGAACTTTTCTGCAAACTTTTCGTGGGGGACCTATGTTTAGCAGTGGACGGCTTTTGGATGTTGATGATGATGGTGGCGTGGATCTCTACATAGAATTGTTACTTTCAATTTACGATTGCTATTCAAGAAAGTAGAGTAGGTATTCGCTATAACCAATAACCATAAACAAAGCTCAAATTCAAACTCTTAAGGTAGCGGGAGAAGACATGAGGGAATTTGCTTCTCTCACAGCCTGTATGTGACATGATGCTGTGTAAGCGCAGAGAGTAGCCTGGTCATTTTAGTACCCGAAATTAATATACGATTGACGATAGGGTACGAAGTATTTCCATTTCGTTGTAAAATAAAAAGATAATATCACTGTGTAAGTTTGACCATTAAACCGGGCTACGTGTTGTGTGTACATAAAATATAACATTTATCTGTACGCATTTCTTTGTATATATTTTAAAACTGGATGTTTTTGTTTGTTTGTTTGAACGCGCTACTCACAGGAACTATTGGTAAGGTTATATGATAGATAGCTAATTTACCGTGGAAGGCTATAGTTTAATGCGTATAGGCTTATAAATTTAGCTACGATCTATGGGAACGGAGTTAAACTAAAACGCGCGTACGAAGTCGCGGGCGGGCCGCTAGTACCTAATATAATGTATACATACATAGTTAACTTTACCTGGTCATAGTGTTTTAATCAGTCAGGTATCAAACGAATGCCGGGAGTCGCATAACAATGGAATTTTTATTGTGTCTCGTTTACACATACTTGACGAGTTAAAATGCCTTAACTTAGTAATCCAAAGTTCTAATCCCTAATCATGGTATATCAAAATCGCTAACTCGTTGTACTAAATGACAATGACAAGTTCTTTGAATGGCGTTTGGACACATTTGTTTGCAATACATTGCTGGTTTGATTTATTTGGTTTTGCATTTAAAATTAATTTTAGTTTGCAGTAAAAATTTTGCATAATAATAAACTATATAACCATTTAGAATCAATCACAGGTTACTTAAATGCCAATATTTTTCTTCCTATTACAGGCCGCACTCTGTAGTTATACCTATTTAAATTTAATCCAAAAATAGCATTTACAAGTGGTAAATATACAAAAATAGCATTTACAGTTAATATACAGTTATAAAGCATTTTCTAGCAACTACAATATACAACATTTATATCATAAAAACTGTAATTCCATGTCAACCGCTATCTAAAACAGGACTATTACAATGAGAACGTGACACTAAGGCCCAGTTGCGTGATCGATTGCTAATTCATCTAATGGTTAAATGTCGTTACTAGCGGTTTAATATTTACTATTGTGCGCGTTTTGAAGAAAAAAATAATAAAATATATATATGCGACAGACAATACACCAATTGTCTTGGTTTCGAACTAAGGAATTTTCTTCCTTGTGCTATGAATACCAGACAACGATAATGACGGGGGCGTCTCCCATAAATACTTAAATACATATAAACATCCATGACTTAGGTACAAATGTTCGTGCTCATTCGTGCACAAACATTTGCCCCTTACGGGATTCGAACCCGCGACGCCGGCATAGTAGTCAGGAGCGCTAACCATTACACCAAACGCGTCGTCAAATACCTTAACCAATGGTCATTATAATAGATATTTGGTTTATTTTTTCTTCAAAACATGCACAATCATAAATATTCAACCGCTGGTAACGACATTTAACGATCAGTTGAGTTAACCATCGACCACGCAACCGGACCTTAACAGGAACTCGTTTCACACAAAACCGACAGTCGTTTACGACACAGTAAGCGAGACATTAGAGGGACAATCTAAACAATGACATGTGAAATCACCGTAATATTATGTGGAATTACCCAGGCTACCCGGTTTTATTGTTATAACTGAGGTTTCCTCAGAAAGTTAGGAGTAGGTTATACAAACGGGTAAAAAAGTAATTTAATAATTTACTGGTTTCTTCAAAATTTGAATTTAGAATTTGACCACTAAAGATAAGTAATACATTAAGACCAAAATACTATGGTGGGTTGACACCTGAACTACTAGTAGGTTTAAGGTTGTCGACACCCCAACCAAGAAAATTATCCATAATAGTGTTAGTTACATTATTATAAGTTATAAGTTATAAAAAAGGACAAAGTGTAACAAGAATGAAAAAAACATGTTACAGTGTGCTCTTGCACGCAGACATGTAGTTAATACTTTTAAATGGAAAGCGCAGGTTTTTTCAACCATGCTATATTTTGAATAAGCATTTATTTATATACTAGCTGTGCCCGCGACTTCGTTCGCGTGGAATAGTGACTTTGGGTAGAGTTTTTAATTATTTAGGCTTATGATTTTACAAATAAGATACTTAAGTATGTACTTATAAGTACGCAAGATATAAAGTATTTATATAAGTTAATTAAAGTAAATATTAGTACTCACTTATCATTAAAATTGGCCATTGTTAGCAATGAATTGTAAAATTTTAGGTTTTATATAAAAAAACATAATAAGTATTTAAGAAAATAGTGAGACTTCGTCTAAGACAACCATGGCTCAACTATACTACTTCCGCCTTCAAGCTTTGCACCCATCTTCAAGTCACCCTGTTACCATACCGATTATTTGGACGTTCACAATCTGTATTTTGATTAAGAGTTCCTTTGTCTGATAGGATTATATGGTCACTTTACTTTTTAACTACTTAGTACTTTGCCACAAAAAAAAAAACTACTAATTTACTAACATCTAAATATATATTTTGGCAAGCACCATAAAGTAAAGTACCAAAATTTCATTTAATTTATACAAACCAATATGGAGGAAACACTACACATTGAATTAAAACACTTTACAGATTCATATCCCACACATTTATTTGAAATGAAATAGAGGGCCTGACGTTTCTAATTATTATCAGCATCCGTGGTCACAGGTAGACCAAGAAACTACCATCGCTCATTAATATCTATTGACGTTCCTAACCACCCAGAAAAAGCTTATTGTGTCTTGAGATCTTGCAGTATGAGACGTTGCTTAGGTTGGTCTAAACATAATTATAAAGTGGTTCTTTGTTACATAAATAAATATAAATAAATCAGCTATTTGTATTCTTTAATCTGCATGCCTATACTAATTGTTGATTCACTGATGTAGAAGATGCCACAATCACATTCCTGTCTATACTCCCCTGCATCTTGGAGAGGTATGTGATGTGTGTGAAACTTGAAAGGTGGTAAAAATTGGTTAATCTTCTTGTTCAATTGTAGCGGGTTTGGCACGGGGTATGCAACAACCTTCCTTACATGTTGACAATGTTTTGGTTATCATTGCTGCCCCCATTGTTCTCTGAAACAAAGTTTTTGTCGTGATAGCTATGTATTGGTGGCATTTCTAAAGACTGTGAGGCTAAGGATAAGAAATATTGTTTATTGTCTGCGTCAATTTCTGAATTATCTGAATATGAACTGTATGAGAGTAGATTTTCCAAATTCAACTGGAAGAAACTCTTCAATTCTTTCTCTGGAAGAAGAGCTTCACTTCTTATTAATTATTCTGCAATCCTACCAGTTGAATTTTTTGATGATTAGAGTTTAGATGAATAAGAAAAGCAGTAGGTAACATACTGGTGGGTAAAACTGTAAAAGTGATATCTACATACCGTTAATAAAACATTGGTGTTACATTATACAGGTGATAGTAAGCAACAACAGGTGATACTGGAGAGACCATTGCAACACATCAGTGTCTTATATCACTTGTGGCTTAATCTTTCACATGTGGCGTTGTTGCTCCTCCTATTATTTACACAGGCAATTTTCCATAATTTCCATGCTTTCAATCACAGATGAATATTAAATAATCACTACTTTGTTTCACTTTGTTTTATTTTGATAGATTGAATGACTTGACATTTTGTTTGACAATGACTTTAGACATCAGTTATTTGTATCTGTCAGTATCTGTGTACAATGCGCAATGGTTTAGGGTTGAAAAAGTGACACTTGGCGCGTTTCGTTCTACTGAAGTTTGTTTTTAATATTTTTTTACATCGCACGGAAACTTTTATTTACAGGCATTGTAAGTATCCTAAATGTTGCTCGATGGTTTAAGCTACCACTGTTCAAAATTTCATTTAAATTGGTCCAGTCGTTTCGGAGTTTATCGCGAGCAAACAGACAGACAAACAGAGAAATAAGAAATTCGAAAAAAATCTAGATTAGTGCTATTGCACTTCTTACATCCCCCTGACTCGGTTTTAAGCATTTTCTTTTATTGTACAGAAATTCGACCTCTACAATTTTATTATAAGTATAGATTTATTTTATTCTTTATTGCACAGACAAAAGAAATTACAAATGGCGGATTTAATGCTAAAAGCATTCTCTACCAGTCAACCATTGGGTGAGGCAGAAACGATTGAGGCGGCATAAAAATTTAATTTAACTACGTTCCCATAGATCGTAGCGAAAATTTATAAGCCTATACGCATTAAACTATGGCCTTCCCTGATAAATTAGCTATCTATCATATTTTATAACCTTACCAATACTTCCTGTGAGTAGCGCGTTCAAACAAACAAACAAAAACATCCAGTTTAAAAATATACTTATACAAAGAAATGCGTACAGACAATAAATGTTATACTTTATGTACACACAACATGTAGCCCGGTATAATGGTCAAACTTTTTTTTTTTTTTTTTATATAATAGATAGCCAGACATTTGGCTACGATTGCACCTGATGTTAAGTGACAATGTAGCCTAAGATGGACCATGTCTGCCTAGTAATAGCCTATTCACTCTCTTCTTGAAAACGTCCAAATTGTAGTTGCCAGGGAACACTTCTGCCGGCAGCGAATTCCACACCCTAGCAGTACGTAAAAGAAATGTGGACCGAAATCGTTGGGTGCGTATTGATGGAATCTCTACGACATAGGGGTGGAAGCCGCGCCCGCGTCTTGTATTACGAAGATGAAAAGGGGCCGGTGGAATTAGGTCATGCAATTCCTTCGCACACTCTCCGAAATGTAACCTGTAGAAGACCGACAGACATGCTACTCTTCGCCTATGGTCTAGACTTACCAATTTATTTTTGAAGAGTTCATCGTCTCTGATAATTTTCTTTGCTCGGTTTTCTATTGAGTCTAAAGCAGCCAGCTGATATTTTGCCGAACCATCCCAAAGGTGGCAGCAGTACTCCATGCAAGATCGGACCTGGGCTTGATAGAGTTGAAGAAGCTGGTCCGGGGTGAAGTACCGCCTGACCCTAGAGAGAACGCCAAGCTTTCTTGCTGCTGTTTGAGCTATAGCCTCAATGTATTGCCCGAAGTTCAAATCAGAAGACAGCTGAATGCCTAAAAGTTGCAGGTGGTCGGTCACGGGGACAGGCACATCCCGGAAAGTCGGAGTCAGGTCGAAAGGATTTTGTTTTGTGGAGAATAAGCACGCCTGTGTTTTGGTAGCGTTAAACGACACCAGGTTGGCGTCACCCCAATCGGAGATAGCCTTAAGGGTGCCATCCAAACGCTTAACCATGGACTCTCGACAAGACCGTATCTGATCTCTGCTGGCTCCTGCCCTAGAAATATATCTATCAACAACTGTGCTATCGTCTGCATACCCAACTATACCGGGCACTAGCAGATCATTGATATGCAACAGGAAAAGAGTTGCCGATAGTATATATAGATAGATGACCCTTGAGGGACTCCGGCATCGATGGCTTGAAGATCCGACGAGTAGCCTTCCAGGACTACCCGTATCGAACGCCCACTCAAGAAGTCGGAAATCCATTTGCAGAAGCCAGCAGGAATGCCAAATGAGGGAAGCTTGCTTACCAGGCTTGCGTGCCAAACCCTGTCAAAAGCTTTGGAGATGTCAAGAGACACAGCCATAGCCTCTCCGTGCATCTCTATGGCCTCACTCCAATAGTGCGTAGCATACACTAGAAGGTCCCCAGTCGACCGGCCTCGGCGAAACCCATACTGGCGGTCACTGAGGAGATCGTTACCTTCGAGGTGTGACAGGAGCTTGTTGTTCAGTGCACGTTCCATAACCTTGCACAGTATGGAGGTGACTGAAATGGGGCGGTAGTTTGCAGGGTCAGTACGACTACCCTTCTTGGGCACTGGTTGCACGTTCGCAAGCTTCCACGACCTAGGTACTACGTTAGTCTTAAGTGAGAGTCGGTACAGACGAGTTAGAGGTGGAGACAACTCTGGTGCACAGTTACGGAGGACGATTGCTGGTATTTCGTCAGGTCCACTGGCCTTATGAATATCCAGATTCTGCAGGATTTTAAGAATCTCCTTCTGATGGATGCGCACTTCAGGCATCAAACAGTCAGAGAGTTGTGATGAGAGAGGTGGAATTTTTCCTGCAGTATCGAGTTGTGAGTTAACGGCAAACAGTGATGCGAATAAGTTCGCTTTTTCTTCGGCGGTATGAGCCAGCGTACCATCTGGTTTAAGCAAAGGTGGTAGGGATGGACGAGCGAAGTTAGATTCGACCGCTTTTGCCAAGGACCAAAACGCCTTACTCCCAGCAGGATATGAGGCAAGTTTTGATCCAATTCGGCTTATGTGGTTGAATTGGGCCCTGCGTAACGTTTTTTTGCATCTCTTTGCAGCAAGGTTGAAGGCTCTCTTTAGGTTACGGGTATCCGGCAGCTTATGAGCTCGAGCCTCAGCCCAGGCAGAATAGGCTGACTGTTTCAGAGCTTCCGCTCGGGAGCATTCAGCGTCGTACCATGGGCGGGCTTTGCTGTTCATCGCAACGTCGGAAAAGGGAATAAAATATTCCATTCCTTGACGTATGGCCGCGGTTACAGCTTCAGCGCATAGAGTCGGGTCTCCCGAAGTGAAGCATACCTGCCGCCAGGGAAATGATGCGAAAAAGTGACGCAACTCATCCCAGTTTGCTGACCTGTATCGCCACATCCGCCTTGGTCCTCTGGGTTTTAGGTCGGGTGGGGAATATACGGATACAGATTTCACCAGACAGTGGTCGGAGGTACCCAGTGGAGCGGTTACTGACACCGAGTATCTGTCCGGATCAGTTGTCAGCAGAAGGTCCAAGCAGTTAGCACTATGGGAGTCGATATCGGGTACCCTTGTAGCACAGTCAACCAACTGGGTGAGATCTAGCGTTAGAACCAGTTTGAACGCCTCTCTACCAGCATGGTCGGTTACCTGGAACGGGTACAGCCACTCCTCGTGGTGGGCATTAAAGTCCCCCAGGATAACTAACTGTGCCGAAGGGTAACATTCGCGCGCTTTATCTGCCGCCTGACAGAGATGGTCACAAAGGTGAGTTGTCTCCTCATCTCCACTATGCGAACGATAGACACAGGCGTAGATGACCTGTTCGAAACCTGTGTCCATCAGCAGCCACAGAGCTGAAAAATTGGACTTCTCAAGATTCTTGAGACGCCGTATGCAAATGTCATCACGGGCATACACACAGACTCCAGTTCGAGGTTTAAAATTGTGCTCAAGGGTATAACCCGGGTAACTGAGGTACGCCGTGTCAGCTGGACATTTAATCTGCGTCTCGGTGAGGAACAACAGCTGCGGTTTATCGGTCTCAAGGTGATGATGGACCGAGTTGAGATTTGAGTGCAGCCCACGTATGTTCGTGAGGTGCACTTTAAGTGGGAGGACGTGCAGCCGCTGTGAAACCTTTTTCCTTTTATGTTTTTTCATTAGTATTATGAGCGAATAGGCAAGAGAAATGGCAGTTGGGTGAGGTGGCACTGTGTTCACCCTCTACGGACTCACCACCACCGAACAAAAAGAAACCTGACGCGGAGACCGCGGGGACGCCCGAACCCCCCCACAATGGCTACCTGGTCCTCCCATCCGGTCGCCAACCGGCAAGGTAGAGCATTGTGGGATTTTTCGTCAGGTGGCGGGGCAGCCTTTCACAGTCGGCTAAACTGCTACTTGGGCCCCCTACTTCCTACGGTCGGCCAGCGGCGGCACCGTGCTTCGGATCCCGCTGCCCTCCGAAGCCAGGCATCCGGCACAGCAGAGATGAGCAGCAGAGTCTGGTTACTAGCAGTAACACAGCTGCCCAGACCCATTTCCCTAAATGGCTACTCCAAGCATCATGGTGGAACATGGCATGCACCGTTTGGCACCGCGTTTTTGCTCGAAGGATGGTGACCAGCCACGGCCGAAGCCTACCACCGGTTGCTGTCCATTTGGCACTACCCAGGGGTCACGTGTAGGGTATCGTGAGTCATGAAGCCGAGGCTTCGCCTACGGACGCGGACAGCTCTAACCCCCAAAAATTATACAGGGATATTATTTTTTTTATTCTACAACGAAATGGAAATACTTCGTACGCCCTATCGTCAATCGTATATTTATTTCAGGTACTACAATGACCAGGCTACTCTCTGCGCTTACACAGCATCATGTCACATACAGGCTGTGAGAGAAGCAAATTCCCTCAAGCCTTCTCTCGCTACCTTAAGAGTTTGAATTTGAGCTTTGTTTATGGTTATTGGTTATAGCGAATACCTACTCTACTGTCTTGAATTCAAATGGTAAATTGAAAGGGACAACTCCATGTAAAGATCTACGCCACCATCATCATCAACATCCAAAAGCCGTCCACTGCTAAACATAGGTCCCCCACGAAAAGTTTGCAAAAAAGTTACAGATTGGACACTTTTCGACCACAGGAGCAGCGTAGAATGTCCACCGACAATATGAACATACGATCTGCAATCTACACTGGACACAGACCGATTGATACCTACGCTGTTTAAACACAAAAAAATATTATTTACTATTCTAAGCAATAAAATCTCTTCTCGAGAGCAACATCAATAACAAACATGTGTCAAATATTCTCTCAGATTATGTCAAATGACTGTCAAAAATGAAATAAAAAATATTTTAATCATAAGCACTAAAGAGTATTGACATCAAATTCGAAGCAAATCACCCCCATAATAACTTTGCACCCCTTTTTAACCCCCTTAGGAGATGAATTTCAATAAAAAACAAAACAAGTCTTCCGTCAATTTTGTAAAAGAATGTGTATGCAAAATTTAAAGTAGATTGGACCAAGGGATCTGGTTGTCCCATACAAACTTTGCACCCCTTTTTACCCCCTTAGGGGTGGAATTTCTGAAAATCCTTTCTTATCGGATCCCTTCGTCACACAAAGAACACACCCTCCCAGTTTCAGGTCTCTACAATCAGCGGTTTAGGCTGTGCGTTGATCCATCAGTCAGTCAGTCAGTCAGTCAATCAATAAGTCAGTCATTCAGGACAAAGCATTTTATTGGTATAGATAAATTAACAGAGATTAAAGGGGAAAAAAAGAGAGAACAAACCTTGAGAATCAAGCATCACGTGGTATTCTCACTGAGAAAAAGCTCACGAATTGACTTCTTGAATGAAAATTACATAGCATTCCTTCAAAATATTATCATGTACCCACAGCCTAACACTACGTGCCTCTAACTTCCCGTGGCTCAAATTTGGCGCAGGTAAAAGCCTCTTTCCCGTCTAATAGAGGAGGTAATAAACACAGAGCCATGCAGTCGTACAAAGATTTGTATGAGATAGCGGTGTACGGTGTAGCCTCCTGCCCTCTCGTTTGCGACTGAAATGACGCTGACTTCTGACCTGTACCGCTGGGGTTACATGATACAATAAAGTTACGTACAAACAAATTATTGCATTCCATTTTTTTGTGTAAAACACTACTGGATATTTTTATACAATACAAAAATAAGGTTTTATCTTTAAAAATACCCCAAGGATCTAAGCGATTGCATTGTTATTCAAAATTTACAAGTTCAAATATAGTAATTAAGTAAAGATTTTAGCTATCAAAATTTCTATAAAAACGTTAAAATTAGAAAAAGGGGTGTAAACCAACCGTTATATGAGATGTCGGAATGCAAGCAAAAGTTGTCACACGCCACACAACAAAGCGGTGGTTTTCCATAGAAAAACGTGTCGGAACTCGAAAATACTATTGAACCCTCTCAAGTAAGTAGATGTTCAAGTGCTTTAAAATAAGTGATAAAAATATTTTAAAATATATGCTGTTTTGGTCTTACTTCTAGTAGGCTTTAAGGGCTCGAAATTTTTTATACCAACTGACTACCCCATTAAGCCACTACTGTATTCTTACAAATAAAACATTTGACTTTGAGTGTTTTACAAGATCGTAGAATAACGCTAGATACTAAATGGTCATTGTGGAAATCAATGGAGTAAGTTGATATTCAATATAGGACTTCTTGTGGCTACTAATATAATTAATTATAGTGTTTCAAGAAATCAAGTAATTGACTCTACATTTCGCAACTCACAAAGCTTTTTCTGTTTTTAAAACAATTATTTACCAATACTCAATATTTTCCCTATTGCAAATTTTTAAGACGAACATATTGATTGCTGACAATCCATGTTACATATGTACAAATTACTAAGGACAAAAATACATATTACATATTTTAATATTGTCATTCTTACAAAATCTCTTCCCTGTGTCGGACGCAGTGGACAACGCCCCGTGAAACAATTCAAGTGTGTTTATCTAAACTAAAGTCTAAACTGTTCGTTTCCGAGTACGACTGTACGGACATGACGTTTTGTGCGCAACTGTACAGATTAGAAGTGCTTTATTGTTTTGAGAAGGCGGATGTAGAACAGGCGTTGAAGAAACTACTTATTAAATATATCTGAGCGCAGATTTGAAGGATGTTTTTTCATGATACTTTATTCGAAGGATATTTACTCATACTTAATACGTTTGCCTATGTATCTTTTTTCTAACGAAAATAGCTTCATTGATTATGCGGTTTAGATAAAACCGAAATTCTTAAAAGCCGGCATTTTTTTTCTTTATTTTCATTTCCTTCATATCTGGGTTGAGAGTCCAACATTAAAAACGTACTGATTTTTTTGATTAAGTCAGGAACTTGGAGCGATAAGGCAAAATTCATCTTACTGATCTAAAGCATACTAAAGTGCAATATAAAAAATGCTTATTTATTCATGACACCAGTAAAAACAGCGGCATGATTACCAGTATGTAGTGGGTAGTCTAGTGGGATGGGATTCTCTATTGAAAGCTACAATATTCAGTGACGATCCCGTGCTATGGCGAGTAAACGCCGCCGCCATCAAATAAACGTTCCCCTGGTGTTGGGTAGCAGCAACATCAGTACTGGCAGAAGGCTGAAGATAAAGTTTATCAGGAAAGTTTGACTGGGCATTCTTCTTCTTCTTCAGCCACTGTCTACCAATCGCTTGGTGTAGGCCTCCTTTAACCTTCTCCATTTGTCCCTGCTTTGGGCAGTTAGGATCCAGTTGCCGCCCGCTATCTCTTTTAGGTCGTCCTTTCATCTCATTTGCGGTCTCATCTTGTTCTTTTGTGTCCGTATGGTCTCCATGTTAGGACTTCCTTGCACCAGGAACTTTCCTTTCTCGCAACATGCCCAGCCCACTCCCACTTCAGTCTTGCTACTCTCTCGACCACGTCAGTCACCTGGCTCTGTTGTCTCAGCCATTTGTTGGTTTTTCTGTCACTTAGAGTTACTCCAATCATTTTTCTTTCTAGAGCTCTTTGCGTAACTCTGGCTGGGCATTAAGAGGCGGGTAACCCCTGGTTCTTAAACTGCGGTGCGGAAGGCTAGAGGGAGAGGGAACACACGACACTTCACATCTTCCGTAATTTGGAGTTTTTGTGGAAAAAATCCACCTATAAGAGCCTAACTCTTTAATTTGTTGATGATGACCAGTAAAAAGCATAAGTTACGTGTGAAACCTTAACTGACCAGCTCTATTTTTGAATCACTCGGTTAGATATGGCGTGTGATTGTCGTTGATTTTTGTTTTTATAGTGTTTTGTCACTATACAAACATAATAATATAAATTGCACTTGTAAAAAGCAACTGTGACTCTGTTACAGAAGAGGAATCGAACCCCGTGTCTTACGCTATCCGGGCGTATGCCTATACCACTCGGCCACCGTCACATTAACAAGCCTGTTGAATTTTGCAAGTGCTTTTAGTGGGGTTCGATTCCTCGTCTGTCACAGAGTCACGTGAGATTATTGTTCGAAAACAAATAAAAAATCAACGAAAAACTCGCGAAACACACACTTGAGTACTTACAAAATTGAGCTTTATTTTTTCGAATCCCTCCTGTGTGGATTACAACTGGTTTTCATTTCAAAATTGGACTTTAAACAATGAAAACCACACAACATCTTGACGCGAGTAATTCAAAAATAGGGCCCCAGATTTTTCTCACGCCAGTTGCACATACTATGAGATCACTTCTATTTCCCTAAACTCGGTAAAGATTTCTTCTTAATTCACCATTTACCTACCACAAGTCGTTTGTACCAAAAACATGTTGAAACCAAATTACCATAACAGATCGATAAAAATAACAACATTGCTAGCAACAATTATCAATTTACATAAATTTAAAGTAACAAGTAAATGGGTGTATGTGGAATAACAACAAAATGCAGGAATACAAAGAAATTTAGTTAATTTTTACGTACTATTCTAAGTAGGTGTTACGGTAAAGATACTACTTTCTATAAGAACTTGAGTATTTTTCAAAATTCAATACACAGGTATTTAATCAGTGCGTCCTACCTGTCATGACATACGGAGCCGAAACGTGGAATATGACGGTCAGGCTGGCCCACCGACTTCATGTCGCTCAGCGAGCTATGGAAAGGTCTATGCTTGGTGTCTCACTGCGGGATAGAATCCGCAACGAAATCATCCGGCAGAGGTCTAAAGTTGTGGATATTCAATTTCAATACACAGTTAGTTTCATGACTGCTGGATAGCAGTCAGCAGTGTAACAAGCTGAAGTGGCAGTGGGCTGGCCATATCTGTCGCAGAACCGATGAACGTTGGAGTAGACGGGTTCTTGAAGAGAGACCACGTCTCGGCAAACGTAGTGTTGGAGGTGACTGGATGAGGAAAGCAGGGGATCGTGCACGTGCCCTTTGGTAGGCCTACGTCCAGCAGTGGACTGCAACAGGCTGATTGATTGATTTATTAAATAAACAGGTGGAAACAACATTCATGTGTATAAGATAATCGTACATTCAATGTTTCTGTGTTCCCAAATTGCCTTTTGATTTTGGAAATCAGGCAGATGAAGACATAAAATTGAAATAAATATTAAATTGCAAAAGTTGAGTGTTCTGTCATTCCTTTCCTTTGTAACCCAACATACTTATTGTGTTATAGGGCATCTCCAATGTAAAAGTTATGCATGGAATTGCATTGTTTTTTTTCCAAAAATTAAAAAAACCTGTTACGATTTCCAAAATTTTAATCTCTTACATGGCTTCTTCACCCATAAAAGGCTCAGAAATCGTTATTTCTCAACGTTAAAAATCTTCCAAGTTCTAAGTATTCGTGCTTGCTCTATTAGTAAGAGGAACTACGAAATATTCAAATTGACTAAATGCCCGAATTGTTTCAGTTCTGGGAAGGAAAGTTAGAAATTTAATTGCGTATCACAGTGGGCCTGTTATCCTTTGGATTGGCGAGTAAAGCCTGTTGCACAGTTTAAGCTAAGCTAATCTTCCAAAAATACAAAAACGTGCTTAATCAGTCTTAATGATAATAGTTTATTTGCACTTGACTTCGAGTGTGGATAACTAGATCATTAGATTTCTAGTCTCATCGTCATCATTAACAGCCAAAGAACGTCCACTGCTGATAATAAGTCTCCCCCAAGCGTAAAACCGCTAGTCTTTGCAATGTCTATGTCATATGAATGTCTAGGTCTATTAGGGTTTAATTTTTAAATCAAAATGCGTTTGCTCTTGACTCTAGACTAGACTTGTACCCTAATCACTAAAACTATCGAATACGTAAGCGTATCGAGAAATATCAATTTGTATGGAAATTGGACTAGCGCCCCGGTGCGTAAAGAAATTACTTTTTTAAATATGGATTTTGACATTTCACGATACGTTTCGCATTCGATAGTTTTTCGTGCTCAGGGTACTGATTGGGCTAAGACAGATTCGACGATCACAGAAAGATGTATCAATGTGACGTCGGTGTAAGATCTGCGTAGTCCGATGTCTTTGTGAATCAAACCGACACCAAAATTTTAAACAATCATTGTAAAGGTTTTCAGTACATTTTGTTTTGATAGGAGGTGTTTTTCTTAAGGTTTTTAGCCATAACCTTGTACTAATCCAGTGAATATTTTTTTCTTTTCGGGTTCTTATATCTTACTATGGCCTATGAGCGGCTTGATAAATTCTAACAGCAAGGTTCCTCCGCCAATGCGCACAGAGCCCGCGTGGTGGAGTATGGCTCATACTACCTCACATTTGAGGTAAGACCTTTGCCCAGCAGTGGGATGCTTACAGGCTAACTTTACTTACTTACTTACTATCTCTTACTATGTCACAGACCTAACTATTGTCATGCGATGCGCGCGCAAGTTATAGCTGCCACTAAATTGACGTGCGTGGTCAGAATACAACACTAGTGGACTGTGTGGTGGTGACATCACTTTATAGGCAGTGAATAGCAGTTAGTCTTAGAAAAAAAAGTGCAGAGCAGACTACATTGAGACTTGGTAAAAATTTCGAATCGATTATAATTCCCATTACTTACCCCAAAAATAATATGAAGAAAAACAAGTGTGTAATATTGTATGTTCAGTAACGTTCTTCAGTGACGTCTTCGTGCTAGAATGCCTAAATCTATTTTGATTATATAGTACTTAGAACATTAACGATCAATTTGCTTTGATCGCGGAAATCATCTCCTAGGATTAAAATCGCACCAAGCACGAGGAAATATGAATGTTTTGTTTAATCAAACAGTTGCAGGTGAAATTTGATATTTTTCTAAGTTGGTATGTAGAGGTTTACAGCTACGAGAAAAACCTCTATGCCTCGCTTATTCCAATTCCGAAGAGTCGAAGACGCCCTCTTAGGCCTGATTTATCAATAGCCAGATAAGAAATATTCGTCGAATAAAATACAATAAGTATGGCTAATTTGAAAACGTCACCAATTTGTCAGCAATCGTTTATGAAAATGTCATTTTAAAATTTTTCGTTTTATACTTATTCAGTCTGAAAAGTTTTATTTGACGTTTGAAAAATCGGCCTTAAATTTATAAATAAAGTAAATGGTCCAATCTAGTGTAAACGAGCTACTATTACGTCATTAATATAAGAATTCTTTCTTAATACTAATGTTTTTCGTTTCCAATTACATAAAATCTGAATAATTAGTATTCTATCTTATTACACACAATAATTTAACTATTAATACTTCTTCAAACTGATTACAATTCACATAAAACCCTCTATGATTGGATATCGCTTCTACGAAGCGAAAATAGCCTATTGTCAAATTTGAATATTTTCGGGCGGCCAATGAACATACCCCTTATATCCTGTTTTAAGCTCCTTAGTGCCTCTAAATGGTTTCATTTAGTTTTTTATTCGTTGCTGTGCATGTAAAATGCAAATTACGTGATTTGCGCAGTATGTAAGAATAAAGTTAGGTACGGAGTATGTTAATGTGGTCTGGGGACTGCCATTACATTTTAGAGGTGTATTACACTTGGTGTGTGTAGATGTGCTGTTGAAAGCTTAAAATCTAGATACTGGTGGTGTATTAATTTTAAAAGAACATAAAACAAGCACACTGAAGAAAAGAGTGAATAGGCTATTACTAGTTAGGCATGATCCATCATAGGCCATATCATCACTTACCATAAGGTGAGATTGTGACCAAATGTCTGCCTAGATGCTATTCAAAAAAACATTTTTATTTTTTAACAAACAACGTGTTTTGTTGGTGATTGTTAATTTTAAATATTTCCCTATAGTAATAATATACGATGGAATAGAGAACTTGAAAAAAAACAACTTTATTGTCAAGTATGTGAGGATATTAATTAAATAGTGTTTTCATCAAAATGTGTTCAACAAGATATTTCACCAGAATATTTTTCTGATTTAATTTTAATATTTACATAAGATATTGACTGATAAACTGAAAATAGAGGTTTCTGCTCAAAACATTAAAACCGATAGGAAACAGCAAAAACCAATATACCTACGACTACATAAAAAATACCTCCAATCTTCATCAAAATTGAACCCGAGACCTAACACGATCTTCATTTGAGATATAACTTATTTACTGCCAATCATATTGACACTCACAGTCTTCTACAAACGATTTAACATATATCCGTGCCGGTTCCCATTGAGTATACTATGTCTCTATTATGTTTAAATAATTCCAATACTATAGAACTTGGACACCCAGATTCAATTTTTCCACACATTTGAATAGAAATCACAACGAAAAAACGAACAAAAAACATTTTTTTTCTCCCTTTTTTTACTGCCAGCAACCGGACAGTGGGAATAAAGACACAAAGTTATAACTTTTAAATAAGAATAAAATTATTTTACTATACGTCCGATAATTCCTAAAATTGTAAATTAAGTCAATAGCTACCGAGACAGAGCGGTTAAAATTAGGTTGGAACTCCAGTTAAAGTTATGCTGTATTTAACGAAATTTATTTATGAAGATTTCGAAGTTTATCTTTTATTTTGTGCAAAAGTTATCATCAATAAGTTACAGTCTCGTTTTAGTTTGATAAATTCGGAAATTTTGTTTTCTAGCCAAAAAAGTAATAAAAAAAGTATCGGTCTTTACCTTAGAATGTATAGATACCGTCATTACAAACATAACAAGGTGATTTAGTTAAATGTTTTTTGGAAAGAAAGAGATCCCTCTCTCATACTCTTTCTGCTCTTCTTCTTTTTGAGTCATTCTATAAACATATAAAAGCCGTCGTTCTGTTAACACATCAGGGCCAAGTAAGCCATCATAATCATCATCATCTTTATTATCAGCAAGGAGACGTTCACTGTTGAACTTAGGCATGCCTTCATAGTTTTCCACAGTGACCGATTGCAAGCGGTCTGCATCCAGTGTGATCCTGCGATCTTTACAAGGTCATCTGTCCACCTTACCAGCAGGTTTTTAATGAGCTTTTGGCCAAAGGGCAAGCAATGTCTTGTTAAAACTATGTCTCGGCGTCCAGCGTCCATGGTGAAGAGATGGACTGGCGACTTGGACTAATAGACTGACGGACATATCTGTTTTTTGTTTAGAGAATGTGGCTTTTAAATATGGTGGGTTTGTAAATATGATTCGTTCGTGATTTGAAATCAAATAAACGGACGAAGAAAACCCTCGACAGTCTTTATTTGCACAGACTGTAATAATAATAATAATAATAGTCCCCTTAGCCGATTTCGACTACGGTGGCCAGTCACAACGACTAACCGACTGCGCGGGACATATTATAGTGCACAAGTGTGTGCGCAAACACAGGTGCACTCTCTATTCCTTTCACTCTCATAGCCCGATGGGACAGCAATCTGACACGACCGGAGAGAGATCAGGCGCAGGACCAACGGCTTTACGTGCTTTCCGAGGCACGGGGGTGAAACACCGCCAACTTCCAAACTCCGGGCTACCCTGAGAATTTCTGAACTGAAAAACTCCGGTACATATTTTTGGCCCGACCCGGGAATTGAACCTGGGACCTCCGGCGCAGCCGTCGCTTTAAAATGCGACCCTCTCACCGCTGCGCCACCGAGGCAGTGCACAGACTGTACAGCTAACATGAAACCTTTTTCACCCATCACACTGGCATCCCTGCCTAAGTTCAGTTCGTGTCACGAACCATTACTAGCGTCACAATACACCGATAACGTTTAATTTGCCTTATCGTACTCTTTAGCCCAAATACTTTGAGCGCCTTGGAATATTATGTGGATGAGTTTCTGGTGTGGAAAATCGCTGAGGGCTTAATTAGTGGAGGTTTTTTTTTGCGTGGAAAGGTTGTTTCACTGATTGAAATAATGAATAGCTATGTAACCAGACGTAGGATAAGTATCCAACGCGGCAACTGCTAACACCATCGCCTACTTACCTCAAGGAACAGATTTATTTTTTGAATATAAAGTTTTTAAGTTCTTTATTTTCATGATTTTATACGTCTTTTTTTTTTTGGTTAAAAAATAAATAAAAAACCAAACTACAAATTAACCAGTAAGGTTAGCTTATCTAAGCTTCTTTAATACTCATGATGCTGTAAACTTCATTTTTAGGATAAAAAAGGGCCCTAGACTATGATGTCTGGTCTGACCGTCCGTCTGTCTGTCCCCAGGCTGTAGCTTACGAACCGCGATATCAAAGACAGTTGAAATTTTCACAAATAATATATTTCTGTTGTCTTGGCTTATTTTTTTTTTATACGGGCAGTATTTTAAATACGATTCAAAGATATATAAAAAACCCCGCTTGCTGGAAGAAAGCCTAACCAAACGAAATAAAGACATAACATTGGAGACAGTAGTCAGTCAAGCCGGCCCCATACTGCGCTGCGTTAAAATAACGTAGGAATAAAAATACCGTGGCCGCTATAAAAGCTATTCGCTTCCACCAAGAATTACCCTAATGTAAAAAGGTTTTATCTTAAAATCGGTCTTTGAGTTCGTAAATTATGATATTTTGAGGAAATAGTCATATTTTGCATAATTTATCGCGTTGACATTTCGCGATATGGAGATCGGTAAGGAGTGGATAAAACGAAAACTACTAAAGTAAAAAAATCCATAAAAGTCGTTTATTTTTGCAGACACTTATTCACCTCCCAACATAGACTTCTATAGATACTTTTTTACGTACACTAAAATTTACAAAAAAATACTTATTTAAATGATATTAAGTATTACAATCACAATCACATTGATAAGCTAGAATAATGAATCTATGATACTTTTATTTGCTATTATTTTACCTTCTATTTTTTCAAAGGACACAGGTTCCTTAAAAAACTTAATAAAAAAATAGTCGGTTTCTTTTCGGAAGGAAAACATTTTTTTTCTAAATCAAGATTACAGTAAATAGTATGCGAGAGTAAGTAATTAAAAACCATAAACTATGTGAAAATGCATTATTATACTTAACATAGACTTCCCTTAATGGTTTTTGGGGTAACAAAAAGTGGTTGGATACGTGCTTAAAATAAATGAAAAGTAGAAAATGGTAACCACCTTAATTAGTCTCGAAATATTAACATCAAATTGGCAAAACTCTACAATAAGAAGCCAGTTTTAATTCCAACAAAAATGTAATAAAAAACCGATGCTAAAGTTGATTGTGACATAAAATCTTGTATCGTTATACGCATATTTTTGCTCAACGTATTTATTACCGCTTTTTAATGCAGATTGCCGATAATTATACACATAATTAGCTATAAACGACAAACATTATTATAACACGACAGACGGACATAAATCTTAATTTTTATTTAAATCGCGTGGAATAAAAAACTTTTAGAAGTGGCATCGTTTTTTAGATTACAATATATTTAATGATAATACGTAGCTTTTAGAGATTTTGATCATTCATTTTATTTATTCGTTCGTTCCCAATTTAAGGATTTCCACTTTATTGAACGTAATTATTTACAACTACATAGCAAAATGAGTTTAAAGTTTAGGTGTGTGTGCATGAATATGTAGGCAAGATGCATTTTCGTTAAATTATTTAATTTAATTTATTTATAAACTCCGACGGAAAAACAGAAAGGTGATATAAATATAACTTGTCTGTCTGTATATCTGTCTGTCTGTAGTTGGTATCGTAGCTACTAAACAGATGAGCCGATTTTCGTTTAATTTTTTTGTATCCTAGGTGCCCCAAGTCTTCTTAGCCATATTTCATGAAAATCTGTTCGGCTCTTTTCTAGTTTCTATTTGTCTGATTGATTCGAAATTTGGTATTGTTTAACTTCAAACTTGTTACGGTAAACATTACTTTAAATATGACATGTGTCGGGGAATAAGTAAAAAAAATAATTTTAGTTTATTGGATTATGCACCTATGAATAAACTATCTTAAATGTCATAAATCGTGAGCATAACCAGCCCAAATATTAATATTAACATAGTACCATAGCGGAACGGCTATAAACGGCTCTAATGCCACGGCTAATGCCCATTAATAAGACGTTAAACGTCATTAATTATACAAAATGGCGGATGACAGTCCGACGCGACACTTTTATTTGTTGAGTATCAGATACTTTGATAAATGCGTGGTAGAAATATTATCACATTTAAATGCGTTTAATAACACGGAATGCTTAATGTTATGCTAATTTTCAGCTGATATTTTGGACGAGAAAGTTATAGAAAATGGATATTTTGCCTTATTTGTCAGAATAAATCTTCTCATCTATACCAATAAAATGCTTTGTCCTGAACGACTGACTTATTGATTGACTGACTGACTGACTGACTGACTGATGGATCAACGCACAGCCTAAACCGCTGATTGTAGAGACCTGAAACTGGGAGGGTGTGTTCTTTGTATGACGAAGGTATCCGATAAGAAAGGATTTTCAGAAATTCCACCCATAAGGGGGTCAAAAAGGGGTGCAAAGTTTGTATGGGACAACCAGATCCGTTGGTCCAATCTACTTCAAATTTTGCATACACATTCTTTTACAAAATTGACGGAATACCTATTTTGTATTTTATTGAAATTCATCTCTTAAGGGGGTTAAAAAGGGGTGCAAAGTTATTATGGGGGTGATTTGCTTTGAATTTGATATCAATACTCTTTAGTGCTTACGATTAAAATGTGTTTTATTTTATTTTTGACAGTCATTTGACATATCTAAGACAGAATATTTGACACATGTTTGTTATTGATGTTGCTCTCGAGTCGGAAAAAAGCGCGGGAACCTTGGTACACGAAAGGCGCCGATTTCGATAAATTTTCTGAAAACTTGTAAAAAGCCTGTACATTTTGTTTAAATTAGTCTTAAAATTCCTGTAAATAGTTTGTTTCGCGTGTGATTATATTGTTGTGATGGGGGGAAGCAAAAAACGCAAAAAACCAGAACCACCTGATGGACCTCCAGTAGGCGACTCATCATCATCGGACGAAGAGGATGCAAGCAAAAAATACGAAATATATAAGGTACCAGGGTACTCCAGAAAGTACCCTGAAAATAGTCAAAAATCGGAATATATTGTTTTCGTTTCACATTCAGTTGAAAAAGCATTCACAGACAAAGACCGGCTGGCAATTTCTCACGCTATACGCAAGTACTGCGTCACTGGTATTCTGCATTTAAAATCCATCAATAAATATAAAATTGGCATTACTTTTGATTTGTCTAATAATGCTAACGTCTTTTTACAAAACAAAAAACTTTTGGACGAATTAAGCCTCAAAGCAACAATTCCAGCAAGCGACACAGAGGTGACTGGGGTTCTTACCTCAGTTCCAATTGATTTATCGAACAAAATGATTTCGACTTTAATTGGCAGTTCTCGGAATGTAATACAAGTTCGGCGTTTCATGCGACGAGTGCGGAGTGAGAGTGGCGCGATTTCGTATCAGCCCACGCAGACTGTTGCGGTGACGTTCGCCTCCACGGTGCTGCCGCAGTACGTATACCTCGACTCGTGGAGACACGAGGTAAATGTGTACGTACCGCCGGTCAAGCAGTGTCTGCGCTGCATGAGGTTTGGACACATCGCACAGTACTGTAAAAATACTGAGGTATGCTCTATTTGTACTGAACCTCATAGCTTTAAGTCATGCACTATCAACCAAAAAGACGCCAAATGTGCCAACTGTGGTGGCAATCACATAGCTATATCGAACTCTTGTCCACAAAAAATTGCTAAGATAGAAGAAAATAAAATAAAATCCAAAGCAACAACATACTCTGATCTTTTTAAAGAAAATACTTTTCCCCAATTGACAATGAGAAATATCGAAACCCAATTAGTAAACCTAACAAAATCAGATTTTTTTATGAACATTTTAACTAATGCTGTAATAAAACTAATATCAAATCAAAAGGACAGCCCGATTAATTCTACAACTATTAAAGAGACTCTTCATCTTACTTTCCGAAACAGTGCTTCTTCTCCCGTAAATGGAACTTAACATACTTCAATGGAACGCCCAAAGTTTAACTAGTAATAAGATTTCACTTTCAAAATTTTTATATGACAACAAAATTGACATCGCAGTTATTTCTGAAACATGGCTTACCCCTATTAAAAGTTTCAATATTAAAGGATATAATACTGAAAGAAATGATATAGGCAACAAGCACAATGGAGTAGCTATTTTAATTCATAATAGTATAGATTACACAAAAATTAACACATATTCTGACAATTCTTTACAAAATATTTGTGTTAGAATTACTGTACATAATGTAGAAATAAGTATTGTAAGTTTTTATTGCCCATCGAATTCCACTCCATCTTTTGATAAGTCTAAATTTCAATCTTTAATTGATTCAATACCTGAACCAATGATTTTTGCTGGTGATTTCAACGCACACCATACACATTGGGGTTGTCACACAGTTGATGCTAGGGGTAGGGATATTCTAGATATAATTGACAATAGTAATTTGGTCTTATTGAACAATGGAGATGTCACGACGGTTGGCTCTCTGTCATGGCGTCCAAACGCATTAGATTTGTCTCTGGTTTCCTCTTCATTAGCTCTCTCTTGTAACTGGTCTGTATTTACCGATCCTCTTGGCAGCAGCTATCACCTCCCTGTAATTTTAAAAGTCTTTGTAAATAATAATGTAAATAAAGATCTGTTGTATAACAATGGTATCATGCATTCTCCAATTTATCCTAACTTTAAAAGTGTAGATTGGAAAATGTATGAGCAAATCATTGATTTGGAGCTGTCTGACTTTCAAATTGAAAAAAAATCTCCGCTGGATGCTTACTCTGCTTTCATTGAAATTTTGCACACTGTCGTATTTAAGTGCCTTCCAAACCACAATTTATCTGAATCTTGCCCTCCTACTACTAATAGTACTAGTACTACTACTGGTACTACTACTATTAATAGTACACCTCGAAATAAATTCAAAAACCCTCCTCTTCCTTGGTGGAACAAAACATGTACAGATGCCGTGCAAAAATCTAAATCTGCATATGTTAACTTCAAAAACAACCCCTCAGTTGAAACATACATTGAATTTAAACGTTTACAAGCTGCTAAAAAACTTACCTTGAAAACGGTTAGATCCAATAGCTGGATAGAATTGTGCAACTCTTTTAATCGATGTACTCCCTTGTCGAGAATCTGGAATTTTATGCGAAAGTTCAATAAAACATATTCTTATACAAATAGTGATGACAGTTGGGTTCTAGATTTTCTTCGTAAGTACACTCCTGATTATGTAAATAACAAAACAAACATGCCTCCTGATAGTAACACAAATTCTGTAAATAGTTTCTTGACTGATTCCTTTACCAAACAAGAGTTAATTTCTGCCCTATATTCTAGAAAGGATAGCGCTTTTGGTCTCGATGGTGTTCCTTACATGATGTTAAAGAAGCTTAGCAGCAAGGGATTGGATATGTTTCTGTTAATATTGAATAATCTTTGGCTAACAAATGATATACCACTTTCATGGAAGTCTGACTGTATAGTTCCCATATTAAAACCTGATAAGTAGCGATCTTGTCCAGACTCTTATCGTCCTATCGCACTTAAATCTTGTGTAGGGAAAGTATTTGAACAGCTTTTGAAACAAAGACTGGAATTTTATATAGAAAAAAATAACCTTTTACCTGGTAATCAATACGGCTTTCGTAGAGGTATGTCTGCTCGTGAAAGTATTTGTCAACTGCAGCTTGATATTCAAAGTAGTTTAAATAAAAATGAATTTTTGATGTCTGTGTTCTTTGATGTTGCTGGAGCCTTTAACAGTGTAAATATTGATGTTTTGGGCAATGAACTATTTTCTATTGGGATTCCAAATAAAGTAGTACATTGGACTCAAAATTTTTTGACAGAACGAGAAATTTTTGTTAAATACAATGGTTTGCTATACGGTCCAAGATATGCTTCAGTAGGTACAAACCAAGGTGGAATCTTGTCTTCATTAATTTTTATTCTTTATATTCGTCGTTTGAATATGGTCTTGGGCTCTGATGTAAAAAATCTTCAATTTGCTGATGACTTAGTAGTTTACACATCTGGAAAAAGTTTGGCTCATGTTACAACTCTTGTTAATAAGTCATTGGAAGGTTTGTCTTCTTATTTCTCATACTTAAATCTTGAAATTAATGCATCAAAATCAAAACTTTTAGTATTTGGAAATCTTCGCAATTTAACCCCTAATATTGTCTACAATCAAGTTTCTATTCCTGTCTCTCATGAAGTCAAGTTCCTAGGTGTAACTTTCACTCAAAACCTTTCTTGGAAAAAATACATTGATTTAATAGCTTCTAGAGCTAATAAAGCCTTCAATATTTTAAAATCATTATGTAGAACATCTTGGGGAGCTGATCCTAAGATACTGTTAATGTTGTACAAATCTTTGATTCGAAGTAATTTTGAATATGGTTTCCTTTGTTTTGCTAATGACAGTAGGCTGGTTGATGTCTTAGAAAAAATACAAAATAAAAGCTTGAGACTTATAACTGGGGCATTTAAAAGCACTCCCATAAATTCAATGCAAGTTGAATGCAAACTTCCTCCTTTATATATAAGGTTCACATATTTAAAAGAGAGATTTTTACTAAAACTTTACAGTAAAACTAATAATCACCTATTTTCAAACTTAAAACTTGCTCCACCACTTCCCACACGTAAGCCTCTTTACATATTACAGGGCTTCATACAATTGTTAAATTTTCTTGAAACATTGCATATACATAGGTCTTCTGTTCTGCCATGTTATGTTGGTGTCTTTCAAAACCACTTTCCTGCAATCAACATTATTATTGATCATAATTTGTTCTCAAAAGAAGATGTTTATGGTAAATTCTCTGAATTTGATGACTGTAGATTTATCTATACTGATGGGTCCAAAACTGAGTCTGCTGTTTCTTTTGCTGTTTTTGATAGTTTGTTAAATAATGGTACTGGTTATAAAATAAATTCAAACACAAGCATATTCACAGCTGAGGCTGTGGCTATTCTTGCTGCTTTGAAACATATAAAACACAAAAATAGTGGTTGTCTTAAATGGGTAATAGTCAGTGATAGTATGAGTGTTTTGGAAAATCTTAAAAATAATAAATTTAATGCTAACTCTAACTATTTGATTGTTGCAATCAAACAGTTATGGTTGGAATTAATATCAATAAATAATATCATTGTTTCATTTATGTGGGTACCGTCGCATGTTGGTGTCATAGGTAATGAGAGAGCTGACTTTTTAGCTAGAACCATAACAAATTGTGCTACAATAGTTCCTGATTCCAGTAGTAATCTAGATGTCCATGTACCTTGTTCTGATATTGTTCCCCTTTTGAAGAAAAGGTCCATTGACATTTGGAAAAATCAATATAGTCATATAATTCAAATTGAAAAGAAAGGTCTGTGGTATAATGAGTGCAATGTTAAAATTGGAGATAAGCCCTGGTTCTGCAAAGGTGACACCTATTTAAACAGAAAGTTTTACACTTCTATTCTGAGGCTTCGTTTTGGACACTGTAATTTAAATTTTCATCTTTTCCGCTTGAAAATGGTTGATACCTCTCATTGTAATTATTGTGATTCTGCAGTAGAGCAAACTTTAACACACGTATTCTTTGTTTGCTCGGCCTTCGGCATTCAGCGCCTTGTGCTTATGGACGAGCTTATTGAAATTTACAGCACGCCTGTTCTGGTACCGCGCTCCATTCAAGCTCTTCTTGTAAATAGTTTGACTTACATACCTCTCTACAAATTTGTTCTCAGTACGGTCGGTAGAATTTAATGTTTTTGTAAATTTATATACAGTTTGTAATGTTGTAAAGACTAAAGTTTATTTGTTGTTGTATATAACTTTGTGTGTTTGCTATTTTTTGCGATTTGTACATTACTTTGTTTTTTGTTGTTGTCGTCGACATTTTTGACATTGACGTTTAATACGTCGTTTCGTTCCTTCCTGGATATGAATTTTATTGTTGTTGCAACTTATCTGGAATTCACACAAACTTTAGAACAAAAAATGGATTAATTTACCTTGGAAATGACTTTATTCACGGATATGACATGTTTATAAAAAATACTGAAGACTTAATTTTCCCTAAATTTACTCAAGAAATGAACAATCTTATTATGACGTTGTACTCCACTGGTTTTTACCTTGTGAATTCACGGATATATTATCTAAAAGACTGATTTTTAAACTGAAGACTTAATTTCCCCTAAATTGACTAAATAAATAAACAAACCTATGACAAGGCAGCATGGTCCTAAGACCTTAGCCTGTTCCATACGGAACGAAAATACAAAAAAAAATAAAAATTGCTCTCGAGTCTCGAGAAGAGATTTTATTCCTTAGAATAGTAAATAATATTTTTTTGTGTTTAAACAGCGTAGGTATCAATCGGTCTGTGTCCAGTGTAGATTGCAGATCGTATGTTCATATTGTCGGTGGACATTCTACGCTGCTCCTGTGGTCGAAAGGTGTCCAATCTGGAACTTTTCTGCAAACTTTTCGTGGTCTATGTTTACGTGGACGGCTTTTGGGTGTTGATGATGATGATGATGGGGTAGATCCCTACATAGAATTGTCTCTTTGAATTCAAGAAAGTAGAGTATTCGCTATGACCATAACCTAAGCTCAAGTTTAAACTCTTAAGGTAGCGGGAAAAGACTTGAGGGAGTTCGTTTCTCCCACAGCCTGTATGTGGCATGATGTTGTGTAAGCGCACAGGGTATATATTCTTTTAATTAGCACCTGAAATAAATATTCGATTGACGATACGCGTAGCAAGTATTTCCATTTTGTTGTAAAATAAAAAGATATTATCCCCGTGTAAGTTTGACCAAATTAAAGACCGAGCCACGTGTTGTGTGTTCATAGATTATAACATTTATTTCTACGCATTTCTACGTCTGGATGTTTGTTTGTTTGTTTGAAGCGCTAATCACAGGAACTGTTATAAAATATTTTAGATACATTGTTAGATAGCTAATTTATCGAAGAAGTCTATAGAAGTATGAGTAGTTTAAGGCGTATAGGCTTTGAAATATTTTCGCTACGATCTATGGGAACGGGGTAAAACTATTACGCGCGTACGAAGTCGCTGGCGGGCCGCTAGTACTTACTAATTGCCAATATTAAGCCAGAGTAATATCTAATTAATTAGTTAATATGCGCCATACAACAACAATTGAATGCTTCATAATATGATAATTTTTACTACATTATGCTCCTGCACCCACTTATAATCAATCTGCATGACCTAAAGGGAGAGAATGCTTTTAGCATTAAGTCCACCTTTTTTACACTGTTACTTGTGCAATAAAGTGCTTAAAATGAAATAAAAAAATAAAAATGAAATGGTTTTAAAGTAAGTAATTCTCTTCCTTGTGTAACGAATACCAGACAACGTTTATAACAGGGGCGTCTCCCATAAATACTTAAATACATATAAACATCCATGATTTAGGTACAAAAGTAATAACTAAATTAAACAAAACCGTTTCCTTGGCACAAGGAGGCGGTATGCGTATAGTTTTAGGTTTAAGTATTTTCAGCTTTACAATATCTAGACGTCTTTGAAAAAAAAATATAGTTGTTTTTTTGTTTTAATAGTGTTTTGTCACTATACAAACTTAATAATATAAATTGCACTTGTGACACGGGGTTCGATTCCTCGTCTGTCATAGAGTCACAGTTGCTTTTTACAAGTGCAATTTATAATATTAAAATATTTATGTAATCTACGTATCATCTTATATTCTGAAGTCAATTTAAACATAAGAGTATAATATTAAATGATAGTAAAACAACAAAAAAATACTGTTTACCATCAAATCGATACAAAGTTGTTATTGCGCCATTTATTTATGTGCCCGTGAGTCATGTTCGTCGAAATCGGGTTTATTATAAAGCCTTAAAGTGCTAAAACAAGCCAAATGGCCGGTTTAGTATCAGGTGACAATGCCCACGTTGATCCACGAAGGAAATACGATGTGCGGTGCGGTTTTATTTTTTTATGATTAGTTTAAAAGGTTTGACTAAAGAATTTGTGACTTTGGGACCAATCCACTTGCAGCCAGTATTAAAACAAAACATAACAAAACACATTTAAAAAAAAAACTAGGTTTAAAATCCATAGAGAGAATAAAAACTTCTTTAAATCACAAAATATTGCAAGTACTTAATTTGGTTGGTATAAGGCCGCGGCCCCATCTCTACGGCGCGGCGCCGTACCGTACTACGGCGCCGTGCCGTAGAGATGGGGCCGCGGCCTAAAAGCTTTTTTTTTTAATGTTGGCATTACTTTTATGTATTTTTTAATGGTATTAGCGAAGATGTATAAAAAATTTATTCATAGCTTTCCTGATATGATATTGCATAATTTTAAGCTCTACTATCGGTATTGAATTTATCTTTCCAACATCATTATTTGTGCACTATTTTGTGTACAATAGACAAAACAATTTTCAGCCCACACTTTCTTCTAACTCACTTTAAAATCCACAAAAATCAAACCAAAATAGACCTTAGCGTTGAAAAATAAAGTTGATTCAACAAGTTTTGATACTAAGTATAATGTTGCATGGTCGTAATCGTTTAGAAGTGATAAATACGGTTCCCCGAAGACATAAAACATTATCTCCCTCGATATAGTTACAGTTATAATAAAATCAACGCATGTTTATATGATCTTGCTTATTTTGTACAAAAAGATTATTTATTTGCTTTATAAATCGATATTTAAATTTTTAAGAGGAAAACTATTTAAGTAAATTTTGTGTCTCACTAATGTTAAGACCTTTATTTTCACAGCACAGACCTATGCAATACCCATATCTACAGTATGGTTACAGTTTCAGGGTGCAAGAAAATAGTGAGTTTGTGAACAGTGCACAGTGGTACCGCAAGTGATTGCCATAAAAGACTTCGAAGGAGGGTAGACCGATACGCCTACCCGCAACAATTTCAGTTACACATGATCATTGACCATGCACTTGCAACAGTGTCGAAATATCAGGTACATAAATGAAATGAAATGAAATGAAATGCATTTATTTGCTTATGAAAAAGGATACATATATGGTCTTAATTCTACAGTAAGCTCAACTTTTTCAGCTATGAACTAATAGCATGCAAATACGTGTACACATATTTTACAATTAAAAGAATTACCCAAGTCATAATTATTGATATTAATACACATGTCATGGAGTTTTCAAAAAAAAAAAATGTCAAATATTAAATTAGAACACAATTAGAATTAAATAATTAAAACAGTAATGCAGGTCAAAAAATCATCACGACAAATTCAAAAACTCCTCCACTTTATAAAAACAATGATCAGTTAGCCATTTGTAAAGTGCACTTTTAAATCTTTTAAAGGGCAAGTCTTTTATATGTTGGGGTATTTTATTATAGATGAGCGTGCACATCCAGTAGCAATTTTTCCCGAATCTGGCGGTTTTTGGAGTAATATCTGCCACCAGTCTATTGCCATTTCTGGTGTTGCGCAAATAAACTTCCTTTGCTTGCCTAAAAAAATACATGTTTAGTTTAACAAACTTTGCGATTTCAAAAATGTATAGACTCGGTAGGGTTAGTATTTTTAATGATGCGAATAACGGCCTGCATGGCTCATCAGGTGCAGTACCACATATAGCCCTAATACACTTTTTTTGTGCAATGAATGCTTTGTTTGCATCGGAGCTATGACCCCATATAATGAGACCGTAACGTAAAACGGACTCAACATATGCAAAATATGCAGTAAGTGCTGTATTTTTTGTGGCGACTTTACCTAATTTATACAACGCATATGAAAATCCGTTATTTTTCTTGCAAACATTTTCGACTTGATTTTTCCAATTCAGTTTTTCGTCTATCCATATACCTAAGAATTTTGTCATATTTACATTTTTAAGTTTTTGTCCTTTAAAATTAATGTCCATAGTTTGATTTAATTGATTATTGAAATTTATAAAATAGGTTTTGTTGAGATTTATAATTAAATTATTATTTTTAAGCCATTCTATAATAGTTTTTATTGTATTATTTATTTCCTGGACATGGTCTTCTATAGTCAATTTACCATCAGTTTTAACGATAACAGCTATGTCATCTGCGAATAGAATACACTTGTGTTTAGTTAAGCCCGGGAGTTCGTTTATATAAATCAGGAACAATAACGGGCCCAAGACGCTACCCTGGGGGACTCCGTATTTATTTAATCTCGGATCCGATCTATATTTTTGAACCACTTGATGGCAGTCAGGTCTACTTATTTCGACAGATTGAAGCCTATCTTGGAGGTAGGTTTTAATCCAACATAAGGAATTGCCCCTGACACCACAATTTTCCAATTTTTCAAGAAGCGAGTTATGCGAAACAAAATCGAAAGCTTTTGACATATCAAAAAAGAGGGCGGTTGTATAATTATTCGCATTTAGGCATGTCAGAGTCTCATTTACCATGTCAAAAATAGCATGTGCAGTTGATTTGCCCTTCATTCAGCGCAATCAGTATGGTTTCCAACCATACTGATTGCGCTGAATGATATGATACTTGTCAAAGAACGATGTGAGCCTGCTATGCATAACTTTTTCATAGACTTTGGAAAAGATCGGAACTAGCGCAATTGGACGATAATTGTCCAAAATAGACTTATCATCCTTTTTAAACAACGGCTTAATTACAGATAGTTTAAGTTTTTCAGGGAAGATTCCCGATACCAAGGACAAATTTATTAAATAAGCTAAGACATGACCTATTTCCTTGGTGCAAGCTTTAATAACTTTAGTACATATGCCGTCATACCCTTCAGAGTTACTGTTTCTTAAGCTCATTATGAATTTATATCTATTTACATATAATAAGACTGTAAAAGATCGATTTCTGTACATTGAAGATTTTTATGAAAAATTGTTACAGGGGGTCTTAATTACCGTAATAGAAGCCAAAACAACAATTTTTAAAATTTTTGTCTGTCTGTCTGTCTGTCTGTCTGTCTGTTTGTCCGGGCTAATCTCAGAATCTACTGGACCGATTTTGATGGGGCTTTTTTTATTTGACTCAGCATCACTTGGAGAGTAAACTAGGATAGAAATAATCACGCCAATAGACTTAGGGGGTAGGCAGAAAATATATATATATATATAAAAGAAAGTCGTGTTTGTTACAACACTTATAACTTGAGAACGGCTGAACCGATTTGGCTGAAAGTTGGTGGGGTGGTAGCTTAGAATCAGGAAAAGCATATAGGATACTTTTTGTCCCGCTAGACGGGGCCGGGGCTGGGGTAGCACGGGACCGGGACGAAACGGTGGGGAGGTAGCTTAGTACCAGGAGAAGGACATAAGATACTGCATATAGGATACTTTTTGTCCCGCTAGACGGGGCCGGGGCTGGGGTAGCACGGGACCGGGACGAAACGGTGGGGAGGTAGCTTAGTACCAGGAGAAGGACATAGGATACTTTTTATCCCGTTCGATGGGGCCGGGGCTAAGGCGGGACGGGGCCGAGGCGAAACAATTTAAAATAAATGTGGGTGGAAATGAATCTGTAAAGTGTTTTAATTCAATGTGTAGTGTTTCCTCCATATTGGTTTGTATAAATTAAATGAATATTTGGTACTTTATGGTACTTGCCAAAGTATAACAAAACAGTGCCATGAAAAAATTTATATTTAGATCCATTTTTTCCACACAACAAAGTAAAATGTTAGTAAAGTAGTAGTTTTTTTTGTAGCAAAGTAGTAGTTAAAAGTAAAGTAACCATATTATCCTATCAAACAAAGGAATTCCTAATCGAAATACAAATTGTGAACGTCCAAATAATCGGTATGGTCATAATAATTGATCACCTTTGATGTACCTACTACTTGCTTCTTATTGTTGTAATATGGCCAATTTTAATGATAAGTGAGTACTAAAATGTACTATATAAATACTTTATATCTTGCGTACTTATAAGTACTTATACTTAAGTATCTTATTTGTAAAATCATAAGCCTATAAATTAAAAATTCTATCCAAAGTCACTATTCCACGCGGATGAAGTCGCGGGCACAGCTAGTATGTCATATTCGTCAATCGGGCTTAGATAAATAGAATTTTTCAAAATTTGATTTAATTTGTCACATGAAGTATTACTTATATTATTTTTATTAGTCAATTCAATGAAATAATTGTTAAAAGTATTTGCAATTTGAGTGGGACTAGAAATAACATTATTGTCACGTTTAATTATATCAATAAAATTATTGTATTGCGCTTTAGTATCTATTTCGTCTTGAATTACTTTCCATGTGGCTTGACAGGTGTTTTTACTTTTCAATACATATTTATTATTCGTATTTTTTTTGGCAAGTAGTATAACTTTTTTTAGTATTTTTGAGTATTGTTTATATTTTAGTTTGTCTTGATAAGTTTTCTTCCTAAAGTATATTAGTCTAAGGACTCTATTCAAGGCACAGCTTTTTCTTATTCCTTTGGTTATCCACTGCAAATTAGATTTTGTATGTAATCTTACTTTTATATAAGGGAAACAAAGTTTGTAAATATCATAATATCAGGTATTAAAAATAAGGTACATAATAGCAATCCTGTAAAATTCAATTCTAATGTTTCTATCTAGTATTTATTTAATCTACATTTTCATGTAGTAATTGCTAGTAAGTTGAACCATTTACTTCAGTTTGATAAATAAGTCCATTAAAAAGAAGTCTAGAATCACCTACATCTCGCCTTCCACACAAACTAGACAAATCCAACATAATAAGAACTACTTTTAGTATCCTAAGAGTCAGCTATCTTGATCTCACAAAGGTCGACCCATGTTTTCTTTCCATGACTGTGTGAGGGGGAGTGGGGATCCAGTGTACATCCCTGACTGTAGAAGAGGGGGGTAGGGGGGTATGGGTCCAGCTCAGCCATAAGTCGGGGCCAATTATCATGTTAAACAAACTGAGTGGGACATGCTTCTACACACCTGCTTTTTTGTCTGTTTGTGGGTTGGACTAGTGTGGAGAGAGCTTCTTTAGACTACGGAGAAAGAGAAGAATCAGTCAGCAGATCGGTTATGTAATTATTAATTTGTCAAGTTGACACTGATTAAAAATATATTTTTTCATTTAAGTTTCTCAATGCTCTACATACAGTGTAGTAGTTGGATCAACTTAAAATCAATGGTTTCTACGCCCGTTATTTTCATGAGAAATGGTTATCAACAACTCCATACAAGACCCAATCTAAATCTATAGGCATTAAATTAGTCAGACGTTAGCGTAATAAATACATATAAAATCCGTAATATAATTGTAATATCTCGGCTATATTAATCTTAATCAAGGGAATTAAATAGTCTCCTAGTCTTCCAAATAATTACATAACCACTTCCATATAAGCGTACCCTCACGCATGCGCTCCTTGGACGTTTATATTAACTCGGGAATAAGTTATCTCAGTTATCATAATCTAACAAAGGATCACAATAGAGTGTTACAGCATCATCAATATATTACTGCGGTTAGTTGGAACGAGACAACTTGATACTTGATTGTAAGCACATGAAAGTGATCGCACTTGTAACTATTTATGCGTTAATCATTCTCTACATTTTACGAAATTATATTTCTGGGTCTTTGTTCATAAAATGTTATGTGAGAGCTGTACTATTAATCATGTTAGTGTCCTCAAACATTTCAAAGAAACTTTACATATCAAAAATTACCCACCTAAACTCTAATCCTTTTTCATGAATTAAAATGACACTAAACTTGACCATGCAAAATTACTCCAATCGTTGTAAAACTATTACTTAGAGTATTTTCTAAAAAACAAAACTTAACAATCGATAAAAATCTCTCAAATTATCAAACCATCACAGTCGCGCTATACCACAATCCAGATTGAGGGAGGTGTGAGCCCCGTGAATTGCCGTCACAGCGGGGGCCCGCGCAGTGCCAGCCTTCTAAGAACCGTGGCATGTTGATGATCCGCTCGCAATCATCGTTGCAACGATCAAGATTGGTTCGTCGCACTATTTTATGGCGCGGAATTTGTGTATTGATTTGTAACGTGATCTATTGTAGGCTTTTGAATAGAATGGAAAGCAAAATTGTGGGAAATGAGTTTGTTTTCTGAGAATGTAGAGAATTAATATGTGGAAGGGACTATGAATCATGAGTAGTTTCTTAGTTTAAAATATTGCCAATGTTTTCAAAGTCACCCTGTATACTTACTCGCAGCTATAAAGTTACATCGAAATTAAAGTCAATTGATTACTCTTCAAATCTCATACATCATTAGCAACATACAAACCAACAAACACCTACCAACTTAATAAAGATACCCGATACTTTAGCCCAATAAAATAAATAACCGCTTAAACTCTATAAATTAGGGTTGTCCACGTCGTTAAAAATATCCATTCGTTAGGGTAATTCCCACAATATATCGTTGAAGGAATGCGAAGCGCGGATAACTCAATCTAACACGGGATAGTATTGGGAGACGTAGGGGTGTCAACACAAGCCGAAAATAATGCTTCAATTTCATAAAAGTCTAATTAAAAAATACTGTTCGATTTAGGTCTTCAGCAGGCTATACTAATTTTTCAGTTTCAGTCTTGGGACATTAATGTAAACATTATTCTTAAATAAGAGTTTAAAAAGACATGTAATCTAGTTATTAAAATAAATAATAGTAAACAGTAGGACTATTAATGGTTGGCCTGTTTGTTACAAACTTCAAATACTACGTCATGTATTTTATTAACTTTTGGAACGTTTTTTCTTTATTTGGACCTTCTTGTGTAACCCATAGTTTTCCTTTACTATAACCATCAATTAATGAAAAAACGATTTTTGATTAACTTAACTTTTCAGGATCCTAGGGTTTGACAACCCTAATCCCAATAGATTGAGTAGGCGACGAAAATTTGTCGTAAGCTTGTGCGTTCAAACAATTTACAATTAAGGTGTAGAATCTATACGATCGATAAACAAACAAAAGGTGCCAGTGTGACTGATCTGAGTAGAGATTACAATGTTACTATTATATTTGTCACTTTCCTTTTACTATACAAAATGCTATATTTTAGTGTAAGACTTGTAATGACAATGGTTGACTGGTAGAGAATGCTTTAAGCATTAAGTCCGCGCATTTGTACTTTATTTTGTCAGTGCAATAAAGAATAAAATAAATAAAGAAGTATATTCTAACTAGGGTTGTTTAAGTAAGCATATCAATTTAAACGATGATCAAATATCTCGAGACTTCCGGATAAACTAGCTGAATTGTTCAGTTTTTTTTTTACAGCCTGGGTGCTACTTATCTTTTAGGCTGTAACACTTTAGTTTTTTTTTAAATCACCTTGTTATATTATTATTATTCTTTTGAATTTTTTAACAACTAAGGTATTTTTTTTTCTCGTGACCGAAACCCCCTCACCTTTCGGCCATGTTCGGCCAAACTTTCGGCCGGTCATTAGCCGTGTAATCCCGGTGTCACGTTACTGATTTATAGTGGACTTAAGGAGTAAAGTGTTCGGGGGCGATACAATCTATTTGTTTCCTATTGGGAACTCGAGACAGCTTGGCTTTCTGAGTATCGTTATTATGTTTTTTATTTTGAAACTGGGAATATGCTTAACGGAAATCAAACATATCTAAATTATTATGAGTGCATCACTTTTCAGATATATTTATTTTATATAACAATACCTACCTTACATTTTTTTGCAAGCACAACATGACGGTTACATAGGAAGTTGTTTTTTCTACGCATAATTTTGTCATATTACGCCTTTTGCTCTTTTGGACTATAACTTTTTGGGCCGAAAAAAAAATTCGATTTCAGTAGTCTTAAACAACCAACAACTTACATTGACATGATTTCTAACATCAGGTTTTATGTTAAATAAAAACCTAGGTATCCCATATATTTAGAATAAAATCTTGTACAAAGAGCGTAAAAATGAACCAGGAACTCTACGCATTGTATTGGTAATGTAAATAAAGTAACATTTCCACATGACCAGATATATATCTAAAGTAATGGAGTGTCGGTCCGTGGCGCGAGTCAATTATTTTGATACGCGCTTTGTCGATCGCGCGTTACTTTATTGGAAGCGATGGGTGGCTTTGTAGCGATAGCAGAAAAAAGTTTTAGTTTGTTTAATATTAAATTAGGCACATGAGTAATGACACTGTATTCTAAGTTGGAATATACCTGATCGCATTAAAAAATGATCATCTCGTTTCTGAGAAATCCGTGCACTAAAATATTTATTTATTAGGCTACTACAACGATATTTACGTATGTAATTCATTTCGAATTGATATATATATTCTTTCAAGTCTACTTTATAACTTTCTTTTTTGAAATCGGTTAAAAGGCTATAAGGATTTTGTCCTCATAGCGTTTTTAATCGATATACATACCATTAGGCTACATTGTCACTTAACATCAGGTGCAATGGTAGCCAAATGTCTGGCTGTCTATTATAAAAAATAAAAAAAAAACATTTTCAGATAATAAGGTTACAACAAGAGAAACAAACAAAAAAAATTTTTTTTTAATAACTAATAGCTAATTTGCTGACTCTCCTCACAAGTACAGTCCAAATCGAAACGGTGTTAACTTATTGTTTTGAAGGGTGGTGTGAGAATTTATCGGCTCACACAGGCCCTGCCCTGTGTGTTACATAATAAACGACACACACACTTATGTACCCGTGTTGTCTACATCGATTTGTTTTTAAAAACAAACATGACGATAATTGTTTGTGAATTTATTCTATGGCTATTTTAGAGGTGTCGTGGGTCATTTATTTAGTATGCTGCACACTGTGCAACTTATTACGACATATTGATTGTCATACATTTGGTGTATTGGTTAGCGCTCCTGACTATTACGCTGGCCGTCGCGGGTTCGAATCCCGCAAAGGTTGTGTGATGAGCACGAACATTTGTACCTAAGTCATGGATGTTTAAAATATGTATTTAAGTATTTATGGGAGACGCCTTACCACGAAACCAGACAATTGGATGTTGTGTGGCGCATATATTTATATTTATACATAAACATTTGAGTAGAGCTTTCTTTTATTCAGTATTTTTTATTAATTTTCAGTGAGAGATTTCATTTCAGCTTAGCCCTAAGGTATAACTAGTAGAGAATGCAATTTTTCGTCAAGTCCACCTTCTGTACAAACTTGGTTATGCAATAATGTATAAAATATACTGACATTATATAAATTTTACTTGTAAAAAGCAACCGTGACTCTGTGACTTTATATCATTAAGTTTGTATGGCAAAACACTATAAAAACAAAAATCAACTATAATTACTAATATTTATAAAAAAATACTGGCTAGACTGGCAAAATCTTACTAAATGAAATAAAAAAAGTGAAATATGATAGCATTGGGCAAGCTAATCTAATAATCATTGGAAACAAAAAAATATTGAAGTCAAAAAGTCACGTCAAGACTCAATTTTTATCAAAACTAAAAAGCCATTAGAATACCGCCGTCGATCATACGAATCTAAACATACGGACTAATAGGTAAAAGTTATGGTGTACATAAAAATACCTATTACCGGCCATAGCGTAGATTCCGGCCTAAAGCGTGTAACCTAACACCCTCGATTGGATAGAGTCATTTATAGGGCTGGATCGATTCTCGGTTCGGACAGATTTTCGGCTCAAGTTTTCGGCTATTTGACGTCATATGAAAACTTGACTTATTTAACTATACAAGATCATAAGTTACTAGACATACAAGAGAGAAGAGAGAGAAACTTTTCTTTGGCTTTTAATAAAATTTGGTTAAATTTGGTTTCTATTATTTATCATTTTTTACAAGAACTTTAAGATACATAAACTTGTAAACTTCTTTAAAATCCAAAAGTCTCATGCACATAAGGAAATTAAATGAAAACAACCAATTAAATTAACGCCAGCTTATAAGAACTTTAGATCAACCATATTATTTCATCAGAATCAATTTATAATTAAGTACGTCCTAATTATCGCATTTCACTTGCCTTTTCTTATAATAAAACAACATTGTATATCAGTGTCATGAAAAGCTTTTAATAAGACAACATTTTCTATCAGTGTCATGAACATAATATATTCGGCTATCCAGTTTCGGCCACAGATACCAGCCGAACTTTTCCCATCACTACACCTCTAGTAACCCGATCCGGCACATAGGCGATTATACTCAATCTCTGTGTAATGGTAATGTGTGTAATGCATGTCGTTTGTTACTCATCCCCAATGAAGATATTACCGATTGTGTATTGCTTCACGGCTGGGATTTTAACGTGGAATAGTAAGTTGAGGGTAAAAATATTGGTGTTGATGATGCAATGCGGACTTTGTGTGAGATTAGTAAAAAATACTGAAAATTAAAAAAAGTAGAATTTCGGCGATACTGGTCAATTTGACGGAACGTTAAGGTGTGGTGGTTAGCGCTCTTGACTACTACGCCGGCGGTCGCAGGTTTCAATCCCACAAGGGACAAATAAGGCGGACATAGCCCTGAGAATAAACCCATAATTTCTTTACCCAAAGGTTGTCTGGAAGAGATCGCTTATAGCGATAAGACCGCCTAAATTGTACATTTCCTTTAAACAAATTTGTAAATTCACTAATGTTGTGTGCAATCTATATACATCTAATAAGTAAGCTCAAGTGGCAATGGGCAGGGCACATAGCACATAGCGCGAAGAACTGATGATTTGATGATCGTTGATGATGCAATACGAACTTTATGTGAGATTAGTAAAAATATACTAAAAATTTTAAATAAGTAGAATAAGAAAAGAAAAGAAAAAGAAAAAAAAAGTTCTAGATTGGAGACCCTTTGGCCAAAGACCTCCGTCAAATGAAAATTTCTGATGTCTCAAATATATTCGCAGCGAATTATTTGTAATTATTAAAAAATCCTTGATCCTTCATAGCATCAGCTTAGATTATAGAAAATAGAATATAAGCTGATAAAAGTTCAAAGTTTTAGACGTGGAAAAAACAAAAATAGAGATAGGGTAAATTCAAAGTGCATTCATATAAAATGGGTCCTATAAAAGCAAATACACACTATAAAATTAACATCTTATTTTCAATATCCTACTGATGTCATCGGACGACAGTTTGAAAACAAACAGTCAATTAATTGTACAACAAAGGGCGAAATAACTCACCGACAGACACTTTATAAACGAGCTCTAACGAGAGGTTAAACGGCGGTTAGGGGAGAGTGGTGTAACTGACACATTTTTGAGTTAGGAATCATCCTCTTTAGCGGCGTTTATAAGCCAAACTACATATTTTGTGTCTCGTTTCTTTTAAAGCTTAAATTATTTGATGGTAGTAAAATTATGTACCTTATAAGTAACTATTTTGAGAAAGAGCGGGAAATGGAGACCTCAACCTATTTAAATGCTTTGTTTTTTCATTTTATAAGTCTTCTCCTGCCTCTCAGAATCCACCTTGCAAGAAAATACGTTTATGAATTTTGAACTAATTCCATTCCTTCTTCTCAGTGTTTGCTTAGATAAAAAATATTTTCATTTAGCAATGGTCGATGATTTTATCACTTATAGCTTTTGCCCGCGACTTCGTCCGCGTGGAATAGTGACTTCTTTCTCCCGTTTTTTACACATTTACCACTATATCTTTGCTCCTATTGGTCGTAGCGTAATGTTATATAGCCTATAGCCTTCCTCGATAACTGGACTATCCAACACAAAAAGAATTATTCAATTCGAACCAGTAGTTTCGGAGATTAGCGCGTTCAAACAAACAAACAAACAAACTCTTCAGCTTTATAATATTAGTATAGATAACGTCATTTGCACGTTTCAGCTACTAAGAGCATTTAAGGCTAAAGCTAGGCATTTGACAAATCCTCGACTAATTTTAATTGGAAAATCTGTGCCTTATTGTGTTTTTAAAATTGCAAATATTATTTTACAATGTCTTTGCCCAGATTATATTTAACTATATACTATTATAAAGGCGAAAGTTTGTAAGTATGGATGTATGGATGTATGGATGTTTGTTACTCTGTCACGTAAAAACTACTGAATGGATTTGAATGAAACTTTACCACAATATAGCTTATACATCAGAATAACATATAGGCTACAATTTTTGAGGTTTCTAATGTGAGGTCGTAAAAAAACACATTTTTTGCGCTACTAGACGGGACAAACCTGAAGTCCACGCGAACGAAGTCGCGGGCAAAAGCTAGTTTAACAATAATTTTATATCCCAAAACTCAGATTCACCATTATCCTTCCAAAGCGTCCTACAAGCCGTAAAATAAGATCGTTTAAAGCTCAAACAAATAAACAAACGAATGCAGGTGTGAATGGACAGCGGCTGCTGGTGCAATAGAGATAAAATATACAAAAGCTATAAGGTGTAACAAGGATAGAAGTAAAATACAAAACTATGATGTTGAACGTTTTGATCAGACTCGGACGCAAACACGAAATTGTAGAGGTGAAACAATCGTGATTTTATTCGGAATTCAAATTACTTGCAGATACAGGCTGGTAGGTACTTTAAAAAAAATAAAAATGTGTCTCATTAAAAAGAAGAGCCATATTACCAAAAACAAAAACTTTTTTCAAATAATACACCCATTTCCTAATAATACTCGGTCAATTTGGTAGAGTTTTCTAAACATCATTATCATAAGAGCTATAGGCTGTGATTGGTGGAGTTTTATCCATAAAACCTCTAAACATAGAGAATACAAATTGACGATACCATTTGGATAAGGATATGATTCCAGTAAATTCAATAAGTACAACATTTAACTCTACAAAAAAGAGAGAATGATGGTAGTTTTTACAGTCATACCTTTATTTAGAAAGGCTTAGAGATAATTTAAGAACAAAGGTAAGTTTTAATACCGAAAACCTTTGTATTTTGTATGATTTTCATGTGTAATATTGAAAATTTGTGTGTTTGTAATGTAAACTAATAAAATGGAAAAAAATACATCTTTCTTTCATTTACAAAATTACTCTCTGAAGGGATGAAAATAGGGACAAAAAGTAGGGGATATTCATTATTTACGCGGAAAAAGCCGCGGGTAGCGGCTAGTATGTTCGAAGCCCGAACACGTAAACCCATGGAGATTGTCCATTGTACGGTCGCTATCTGATGAAGGTTGTTTATATATCGGCGCGCGCGTCGCTTTGTCCGTCCGTGTCGTAGGCGAGAGTTTAACGACGTATAGGGATGGTATCTTGGTATCAATGATACCGGGTTTTGGTATTAAGATAGATTTTGAAGTATGACACTGCTTTCTAATAACGTATGTATTTATATAAAATACAACAATTATGTAGGCATTACGTCAATCCTTAGGAAAAGCCATATAATTATAAAAATGGAAATCACCATCCACCGTATGGATAATACAGTTATAGTTACCGTTCTCCTCCAAACTAAAATTCTAATAAGTATGTCCTCGTAAATTTAATTTGTCTCAAAAGATAGGACGTACCCTAACATTTACTCATTTTGCAATAGTCATATTTTGAGTGAGACTCCATATCCCAGGAAGGTAAGTACCTAAAACGAACTTATACGTATTGCCATTATTTTGAACAGATTAGCAATTCGTATTGCGATTTCGTAGAATCCATTCCAGAAGATTAGCGTGAAACAGCACTATACGAGTGAGATTGCAATTACAATTTGGCGATTCAACTATTTGGAGTGGGAACTGAACTGACTGGAACTTGAACTGATTAAACTTTCTGCATGACCTAAAGGTATGACTGGGAGAGAATGCTTTAAGCATTAAGTCCACCTTTTGTACACTGTTAGATACTGCGTGAATTGTCTTTAAATACCTTATCTCCTGGGTGGCGGCCGCGTGCTAGCCGGGCCCGGCTTTAGGGTGTTATTTTCAATTCCTGGCAGCTAACGTCCATAGGTTTGTGGTCACTCGCTGTTCCCTCCGTGGTTGCACTGAACTTCACATCACAATCGTCCACGCTCTAGTAGAAATCTTAGAAAGCCGTTGATTCGCGCGGCACCTCAATTAAACGTCAGCCATGTATAGACGGATACGATCTCTTTTTTTTTACACCATCACGGTGATGCACTTGCCAGCACGACCACTTGGATAAAGGTGACGTTGCTAGTTGAAAAAACACACGCATAGACAAAGATAAACTAATTCCTTCCGTCCAAGTTATATTGTTGTAAATAATGAAATTAACTAAAATCTATTTCGGTACGAAACATACACTGTTTCTTGTGCGATAAAGTTCTTAAATAAAATAAATTAAAGCTAAATCGCGATACGCTGCAGACTTTGATACCCAAAGTTCAGATACCCAAAAAATAAAACAAAATATGTCAACCGTCCCATCTCTACCCGACACCGTGTTAGCCGTGCGACGTAATGTCTTTATTTAAGGCCACAATCTGATATCCATATTGCTCTTTAAGTTAAATGACGCCCGTAAAGTGATACTTAAGCAAAAGAAATAATAAGCTGGACTTTTATTCGTATTCCTTGGGACATCTGTTTGTTATATCAATTTGATTTTATCTTGGGACGTTTGTCTTGAAATTAAAGGTAGGCAGTTGTAGTGTGTCGAAATTCTCAACTGATTTGATTTTGTATATGAAAATAGGTAATAAAATAACAATATATTGTGGTCAACCGTTTGACAGTATTCATTTCCAGTCATGTAATGTAAGTAATGTAACGCATCGGCAAAACCTATTACTAAATTTTTTATTAAGCTAAATACGAGGCTCAGTTGCGCCATCTCACTTTTATATAAGTAACTGCACAGACATTTTGTGTTAGTATTAAAATAGAGCCTATAACTAACTTGAGCTTTATAATAAACCTTTATAAAAAGACCAGTGACTTATCACAAAATTACTTATGAAGAAAAGTTAGGTATCATCAGTCACGCTCACACTTATATGTTCTTGTTTTATAAAATGTAAATCCAATTTTGGCTGTATGATTAGTATTTAAGAAACATATAAAACTGTATTTTGAGAACTGTGGATTTTGTTGCAATAAATAAATTAAAAATAAATCAGTTAGTCTCTAAACATCCCACGCAAATGCCACAGCTAGCATGAGATAAAAAAAATACAAATAAACCCCAACCAAGTCATTGTTTGTAAACAATCTAGATCCTAGACATTCTTTTTTAACACTCAGATTGTTGATTAATTTTATTTACTGGTATAATTTAAAAATATACAAAAATATTGATTATAATATTCAACAAACAAAGACAAGCGGACTATACTCACAACAATTCTTAACGTAGGGTGCTAAAGTGTCCTTCAAAAATATTACCATATTTGCATTTCATAATGAGCAAGAAGACCATACATTCCACGCCATCTTGAAGAAATAAAATAAGTCGATAATACAATTTATTTCCCCATAACTAACATCTAATCAAGCTTGCAATTGAAATATAAACCTTAAATTTATTCCACGCATCATTATTATTTCGCGCCGAACGTTTATTATTTAATTATTAATCAAAATTGCCACTTTAGCCCTTTACGAGGGGTACGTATCGTTAAACAGATGTAGGGTAAAAAGGAGCAGTAGGTCCAGTTATTTGCAGCTACGAGCTCAAACTAGTTAAAACTAACCTAACTACTTTAACTGTTATTGAGAAAACTTCTTCGTTTTGTTCATGTTCTTCTTTTTTCATCTTCTTATTCAATATCCCTTTCATCTTTACCGTACACTTTCATTCATCAGAAAGATACCCAATACTTTTAAATATTGGCATAAAGTTTAATATCTCTGAGGCAGCTTCTTTGATTTTTAACATACATAGCTAACAAGCATTGATAAAAAAACAGCTATCAAAAACAAAATCGGTTCATACGTTTAGGAACTACGGTGTCACAGATGGACACAAAAACACAGACAGACTCGCACACATAGCTTATACATAATACCCCTCTTTTTTGTGTCGGGTGCTAAAAAGTGTATGCAGCCTATGTCCTATGGGCAAAGACAAAGCCAACAAATTTAAAATCATGTAAACCGGTCCACTCTTTCTAGAGTTTCATTTGGTGTAACTAACACGACATTCTTTTATGTATACATATAAGATTTGCTAAAGCTTTTTTTTATTTGATCGACATAATTGTTTCATATTTTTGGCTTAGGTATTTCAAGCCTACTGTTCATCTGTACATATGGTGGATACAGACGTCTTTTATGGGGAGGTGTAAAGTCGCCTATTATTTTGTCACAGCGACAGTCGTCCCGTGCTTCAGATGTAAAATTGGCTCTTATTATGATGCGATGGTTTAGTGATGTGTATATTTTTACCCAACTGGGTAAAGATGTAAAGATCGAAGGATCACACTGGATGCAGACCACTCACAACCGGTCGCTGTGGAAATCCATGGGGGAGGCCTATATTCAGCAGTGGACGTCCTTTGGCTGATAATGATGATGATGATGATGTGTAAAGATGGACAGCATAAAGATCGCAGGATCATACTGGATGCAGACCGCTTGCGACCAGTCGCTGTGGAACACCGTGGGGGAGGCCTATGTTCAGCAGTGGACGTCCTTTGGCTGATAATGATGATGATGATGATGTGTAAAGATGGACAGCATAAAGATCGCAGGATCACACTGGATGCAGACCGCTTGCGACTGGTCGCTGTGGAAAACCGTGGGGGAGGCCTATGTTCAGCAGTGGACGTCCTTTGGCTGATAATGATGATGTGTAAAGCCAAGAAGAGTTATCGAAGTAGTAGGACCCACTTAGTTTTGTCGGGACACTAAAGATGTGTGTGAGTGTTGATCTTTCAACTTTGAACTTCTTCATTTTATTTCTAACTTGCAAAATAAATCATTGCAAAGTGTAGGGTCGAATTTGAAACATATTTTGTTTATATAGGAATAGTAGTAGTAGTCCCTCTAGCCGATTTCGACTACGGTGGCCAGTCACAACGACTAACAGGTGCACTCTCTATTCCTTTCACTCTCATAGCCCGATGGGACAGTAATCTGACACGACCGGAGAGAGATCAGGCGCAGGACAGGATTATAGGAATATTATTAGTATAAATCTACACTTCTGAATGAATGAATTTCATAGGCTAACTTATAATATTAAACTTAATCCAACAAGAGTGTAACGCGAGCAAAAGAAAGCGAAATAACTGATAAGACCACATTGATATCTACGATATTTTAAACTATTCGTTGATTAAACTATATCATTGCTCGATCGTGAAACGGGGACTCTTAACAAAACATCATCACATGACATCACTACGGTAGAGCCAGCAAAAACAATTACCGGACTTATGTGTATCTTAATCGTATCTTATCGTGTACGGTTAGCATAAACATCTAGAGGTGACAATTTATTTATTTGTTCATTAAGATACAATTTCGCAATAAAATAGTTTTCAAACAATATACTCGATCTTCTTATAATTTGACTGGAGATAAAGAACAAAACTATGATGTTATTTCTGTGTTTTGTTTCCTAATTTATTATTAATATTATTAGATTTTCACATGCTATGTTTATGGCGAAATATGCTGGAACCTAATTTTATTGCAATTGTAACCTTATTTATTTCAATGTGAATAAATGAATCTGATCTGATCTGATCTAATTTAAACTATTCGAATGTATGAGAATAATAATAAGTTACAACTACACCTATCCAAACATAGTTACAATGTATGAAATGCACTTTGCAATAAAACAAAATGATTTTAAATCATTTCAAGTCCCAACTGGTTATTCAATGCGTAAATAGTCATAGACACACTTCACATAGGTATCGAATATAATTACACTAAATATACATAAATCGATGCTCAAACGATAAATACACAATCTTAATATAAATGTGCAAAACGCATCTATTTAAAACCACATTACACCTGGCCACTTACAAAATCAATCAAGTTCATAAACAAATCCATCACGTTCCAAATTCAAAATCAACAACGTTCCAAAAATGTAGAAGAGCGCGCCAAAGACCACTGAATAACATATCCCAATCGTTTAATCTCCGTGAACAGAGCAAAGAAAACAAAAGAGGAATGCGTACGCATAATACAAAAATTAATTTTCTCGCGCGAAAAAAGAGCAGCTAATAAAGCGAAGCTCACGCTGTAAATGTCAGTTGCGTCCTTCTTTACGAGCGAAGCGATATTTATTTATTTCGATATAATTCGGACTCGCTGTTTATATTTTAGCGTATTGATTATTGTGTGCGCGCCATTTTTGAGACGGGAGTGTAAGACTGTTTTTAGCACACGTTTTGATTTTAGGAAATATATTTGTTTTGAAATTAATTTAAATTATAAATAAAGAGTCTCGATGACAGCTAACTTTAGAGAATAAGTAACTTAGAATAACTGACATTATAGTGAAAAAATATTTTACTTCTTAAATAATTTTATAAGTCAAAGGTCAAAAACAACGTTAAAAATAACTGTTCGTGATTTAATTCTAGTTAACAAACAAGAAAGGGTGAAAGAAAGCCGAGGGGTAATCAGTGAAATCTAATTTGTATGTTAATAAGGCACTTAAGCTATAATTATTTTATTTTATACCTCCGAGCGTAATTTTATGTAGAGCTCCATTGTTACTGTTTTCTCAAAGGAATTGTATGTGGGTAATAGCTTTTAAATGGATCAAGATAGAGCATTTATTATTTTATGTTAGAATTATATTGTTTATGCATGCTAATGTATAGTAGGCAGGATTTTGGTGTTACATAAGGTCATCTTGGAGATTATTCAACATAATGCTGTATTGTTTTTGGGTTTCACCAAATCTTTGTATATTAATACCCGTCTTTTTATTATAAAGTAAAGTAAATATTTTGTGACTACCCATTATAATTATAGCTTAGGGATTTTTTTATGTTATTACCAGATAAATAAATCGAAATATATATTTTTAAAAATAATAATTTAAAGATATTCCGAAGTTGAAGCTCAGAGCAAGGTCTTACTTATTCGTTCACAAACGCTTTATTTTAAGTTTGATCAGATTTCTCGCGCGGACGGGCCTTATTTATATTACTTTAAAATTGCCTCCGAAGCGCCCAACGTATAAATATTGACAATTGTTCTGGACCGCGTTCTCTCACCATACTCATTTAATTGAATAAATGATAATCTACAGTCAATTGTGAAGAAATAGTGGTGTTAAGATGGTGTTAATTAATATCAACTTATGTAGAAATGCTGTCTGGATCATAAAAAAGCTCTAAATATACTTAAGTAAGCTTGGACGTTCAATAACTCTTGCAGACTAAATAAAAGATTAAAACTTATGATGATAATTATATGATATTGTATGTTTCAATAAAAACTTGATCTTATTAAAAATACTTTTTTCCCTCTACAATCTGTAAAATATACGTACTGAAAAGATTCCTTAGTTAAAATAATTTAAGTTAACTAAAGCCTCTAGTTAAATTATAGTCTTTGTAGATTATATATATAATTTATTACATTAAATAAAAAATTTGAATTTTTTAAACAGATTTTCATAAAACATGTCTAAGAACTATACGGATTAAATTAACATTTACACAAAAACAAACGAAAATCGGTTCATCCATTTCGGATCTACGATACCACAGACAGACACGGTAAACTTATAAATAAAAAATAACCTTTATTTCAGCCATCTTGGCCCATAAATTACACATAGACAAATTAAATTATATAAGATAAAATTAAAAATTATATCAAATTAAGTACATTAAATTAAAAATTACATAAATAAATAAATAATAATAATATCGATGATGTTGATTATAGCTCCCCTCTCTTTTAGCGTTTCAAAAATAAAAATTTCACGCCTAGGTTAAATATATTTTCTGAGTTTCATGTTAGGAAAATCAAACGTAAAATCACTCAGAAAGAACACATAGTAAGTAATAAAAATAGCGTATCATACATATAGGTGTTACTAAATGGGCCATACATAAAGCTCCAAGACCAGTAACCACATTATATTCACATTTTTAATTACACAAAATAACATAAGATCAAAATAATTACAATAAAGCCTTACAATGGCCGTGTCAAAAAACAGTTTAAGTCAGAAATTTGCATTTTTACGGTCGTAAATTTAGTACAAAGTCGTTAAATTGAGTTAGTGTATAATTAGAAAGAGATCAAACAATTATGATCTAGATGTGTAAGGAGCTAGGCCATTTACTTTAAATCAAGATGTGATTTAGTAAAATAAAAAAAAGTTACGAGTTGGCTACTAAAGCTTAGTTTTGAGATAGAGCACAACATTTTTTCATTAAGAATTAAATTAATAAAATACTTTTATCATAGGTCACATCTATGTCTAAGACCCTTTACACACTGCGACTTTTAGCAGCGATGCAGTCGCGATGCAGCATCGATGTAGTCGCAAAATGTCAACCTTTACAATTGCGCTACTTTTAGCATCGATGCTGACGCGCGTTTAGTATCGATGCAATCGCGATGCAGAAGCTTGACATTGACAAATTATGTACTGAATATTGGCGACTTCATCGATACTAACGCGCGTTAGCATCGATGCCAAATTAAATCTGTTCATTCGCGCGTTTTCAAAACGCGCGTTAGTATCGATTCTATAAGTCGCAGTGTGTAAAGGGTCTTAAACAGATGATTAACCTAATTCCACCTAAATTACATTTTTGTTCATTACTGTTCTTATCATAATTATTCTTAACACAAGTTAATGTTCATTACTGTTCTTATCATAATTATTATTTTTTCATATGTTTTATTGATTTCTTCTGTAAAACCAGCGTCAGGATCTTTTAAGTCTCGGCCCTACAATTTCTTAGCATTGAAAACAGTCACACACATTGAGTTACATTATTCAAAACAATTCAGATTGGATTGTGTTTTTCACGGTACTTTCGAGCGCACAAGCAATACATTGAAATGGCTGTTACAACCGACCGACATGTATGCCGTAACATGGTATGGATTTGAAACACGTTTCTTGTAGCCGTTAAAATTAAAAAACTAATTTAGTTTTTTTTTAAATAGTCCAAACATTTTTTTTTGCAGTAAGAATTTGAAATAGATGATATGTCAAATCTACAAAAAATACCTACCCATTGCATTGCCAACTATAATTATTACAAAAAAATAATAAAAAAACGTTGCAAATAAAAGACGCACCAACAAATTTTCATGAAACATGTCTAAGAACACTCGGTATAAAATTATCTTAGACAAAAAAAATACTACTTAAATGAAAATCAGTTCATCTGCTTAAGAGCTACAATGCAACATACAGACACGTTATAATTATAACAACCCGCTCGTTTTGCGTTGGGGTTGGGGGTTAAAAATGAGGCTGCAAACTTACTCTGAGTCTCTTCTTTTTCTTTCTTACATTCTTCATTCATTCCATAATTCTTCGCCATGCATTGGGGAAGCTTGTTATTTAACTTACGTGCTTATTTGGCTTAGCAATTAAGGCAGTTTCTCATCAGCAAAACACTATTTACTGATAACATATTGACAGGTTTATACCAAACCGTAATCGACAGCCAATCACACTCCTGTTAAAAAATCCCACCTCAATTTCGAAAGAAAAACGAGGATAATTATAAAAATTAACATTTTATTGGTCAATTATAATAAATGATTTAGAAAACTCCGCTTAACGACGTGGGTTAAGCGCTGACGGCTGTGATTAACGCATTTAAACGAAAATAATCGGTCTTAAAAATAAATATTTTCGCATCTCGAGTTCGGGCTGCCTCGGTTCTCTCTCGCCATTACTGTAGCTCTGTTCCCTTCGTGACTGAAGTCACCAACCTTACCATCTCCGTCTCACCCATTGGTTTGCGATATACTTGGCGTATTGCTATCTCGTTTGCCGGTCCTGGCAATTTGCTGGCATGTTGTTAAGTTGCAATCAATTGGCATGCGCAAACAGACGCCTTATGATATATCCAATTAAGTGGAGTAAAAGGATAAAGACGTAACTGAACTTTGCGGGATTATTACTGAGGAATTTACGTTTTGTTGCTTATAGGAAGCGTTACGGTCAGCGGAAGTAACGTCTCCCTATTTTGATTATTTTGGGACTGTTGGAGATGTATAATACTTAGCTTTAAAAATGCAGTTGACTCTACTTGCAATATAGAACCATTTACATACCTTTGAGACAGAAGTAGGACTAGTAAATGGGTACAAAAGTAATAAAATGTATGTTTTTTTTAATATGGTCTTATCCGAGGTCATATTGAATAATATCGATATAACTTTTATGTATACTGGACATATTTATTATGACATCAACTTTCCTGTCAGAAAGATTCAGATAACTCATTACAATAGCTACGTAGGTATAACATCATAATCATCATAATTATCAGTTAAAGGACGTCCACTGCTGAACAAATGCCTCCCCCAAAACTATTTAAGGCGACAAGTTGCAAGCGTTTAAAAGCCTACTTCCATCAAAAAGCTCAAAAAATTCAACGCGTCAAACTTCACACTTACGCTGTTTTCCTCCGCATCCGTTCGCAGGTAACGTGAAGAAATTTACCGAGTATTAAATCTTTGAACAAACAAGTTGTTCGCGCTTACCCGCACATAAGTGCTAACTGCACACAACTTTGATAATGTTGCACACAACTGAACACAAACGCACACATTTCGCACACGCCTTGGTATCTTTCGCACACATGTGAAAAGCTATCGTGGATATTTTACGCGCGAATCTCTCACATGTATATTTGTATGAGAAAAGGTGCGAGATGGAGCATTAAAGTTTAATGTTATTTGATTAATATTAGAGATTGAGTTAAAAGGCTCGTAATGGTTGACATCCTTCCAAATGGTTTTACGGACACTGTTTTAATTGGTTGGGTTTGTGTTGTGGTGTGGTTTTAATGCAAATTGAAAGTAATGAATTTCTAATTGAGTTTGTCAATACTTTATCCATAGTTGTTTTAGTAACTTTCCCGGAATCGTTTTAAATAGATAAGACATGAAAATTAGGATCTTTTTGATTTATCTCGAAAGAGAGTTGAAGAAGAGAGTTGAGAGAGTAAGAGTTGAATTTTTCAAAAACTTGGTATGAGTGATTAAAAAAATTAAGCTATGTCAATAATAAGACTTCCAGGTAAAGTATAAATTTGAAAGTCCTTTTGAAAAAAAATATTTGCCTCATTTTCGTAAGATTTGACAATAAAAGGAATAGGTTCTAATGTAAGTAGTATCTTGTACAATTTTTGCATTTACATTGTGAAACGGGCCCGTTTCACAATGTCTAAAAATAAAGATAAAAGCATTTAAGAATATAAATATGACACTGTGAGTGTAAAAACCTTTTAAAAATTAGTTTCTATCAGCGTTACCTGTACTACTTCATACGATATGACATTCCATATTTGAATCATTAATTGGTTACTTATTTGTCGATGGTGAATCAGGCCCTTAGTTAATTTATAGAAGTTAAATTGTTCCAAATTGACATGGGTGTGCTGAGATATAATGTATATTGCCTTGAGATTCTATTAGGCTATCAATATTTTGTCATAAAATTATGAAAATGCCCTTTTGTCATTAAACAACTAACCTCAAAATATAAGTGACTAAATTTTGAGCTAGGTTTGAATAAAGCGAACTATGTATGCAGCAATTTGTGACCTGGGTCACTTAGTGAGATGTTAAAATGTTTTCACAAAATGTGGCATAAATCAAAGTTTAAGAAGTTTTCATGAAGTTCTAAGATTCCAGTCGTATATTGTTTATTTTTCGCATCCATTACAGCTGAAGATCAAAGAAAATTATGTTCCGCAACTTTGTAAGTAAATTAAAAGAACTAGTTCGTCTGTGTATGTGATTTTGGTATTATTAAAACCGCAAAATAATGTGTAAAGTACATATATAGAGAAAACCCATAACAGTTTTCAAAAAAATATGATTCCAATGTCGAGTTTCTGAAAATTTACAAAATAAACATAAATAAATTAAACAACATAAAAAGCTGAAGTGTCAAAAAAAAATTCAAAGGCAGGAAAAGATAGCAAACGAACCCCACTATAATCCGTTTTAATTTGGCACACGATGTTACCATACACCCTGTATTACAACACTGAGCACTATTACAATAATATCTACTTGCTATGAGCACCTATGATTCATAGCTGTCCGGTTGGTATTTCTAGGCTTAGGCCCTATGATTCAGGGCTAGACAGGGTAGTGGTTCAAAATTACTATGTATTTTTATCGATATATTGAGCGTAATATAGACATTTGGCTATGTAATGTTTGAATAGTTTTAGTCTACAATCTACATTACAAATGCTAAAGGAACTCTGTTTATTATCGTTACCATTGATCGACGAGAACCGCTGAATTGATTTTGATAATTTATAATCGTTAGAATGTTTCATTTTACGAACTGTAACATATTAGTATAAAAGATAAACTATATCATTGAAAATGTACCACTATGTCATAGTTCCAAAAATTAAAGACTTCAATTCTTTTCTTCAAATGAACGTTTTTAAATAATCCTTTAACTAATAGCAAAAACAGAAAGGATTCCGCTAAAATGGCGGGCGTTTTACAGATCATTGTTGCTGTAATGACATTAAACTTTTAAAAAGCCTTGGCAAAAGAAAAGGTTTCGTCAATTCAATCTTTTAATCTGTCTTTTAAACCTAACGGAAACTTAAATTTAAGTTCGCTAATCCGAAAGTTTGTAACTGTAAGTGAAACTTCACCCTAATGGATTTTGAAATAAGCTTTTTTTTAAAGATCTCCGCCAAAGGTTGACTGAATCAACAGGTGACCAAAAGGCTGGCAGCTACCTCGGACAGCGGATTAGTTTAGCTATCCAGAGGGGTAACGCTGCCAGCATTTTGGGCACCATTCCATATAGCAGCGCTGGGGGTGATGTTTTTTATATTTTATAAATTTATTTTCTTCTTTTTTTCTGTTATTCTGTTATTTAGCTATGTAGTTTATGTGTAAGTAAGCTTTTGTATCGGCGTCGTAAGGAAACTTTTTTGTGGGAGCTTTTTAAGAATACTGACGTTTACCGCCAGTAAATTGCTCTTTTGTTTTGAGAGAGGCTTAAAACAAATAACATTTTGTGCCGAAAATGTAAGGCTTTTAAGGTGGTCTGTGAGCAATACAATGAAACTTATAAATTAAATTTACGGAATCACAATCTCCGCTCCGCGGAAATGACGCTCTATATTTGAATTATACGTTTATAACTTCTTAGTTGTCGATGGCCGAAACAAGCCCTTAGGGTTAAAAACACGTAGTAGATTTAATAAAGTTATCTTAGAGATTAACAAACCGCCGTTCCCTATATGCAAACTTTAGTCAAAGGTACAAAGCTATCTTCGACCGGAGATAGTATTTCCTACTGCCAGAAGTTTTATAGGGACATAAAATCTAAAGGTAGAATACCATTTCTATCTCTAGTAAGGCAAAACCACAGATAGAGTGGTTATAGTGAACGGCCGAGAGACAATATCTCAGATAATCCGCAATAAGCTATCCATCCTACCATCGACAGGTAGCATCCAGAGATAGGATTTTCTACTGCCAGAATGTTTATAGGGACAAAAATCTATATGAAGATAACCATTTCTATCTCTAGTACTTATGTCAAAACCACCGATAGAATGGATATAGGGGACGGCCGTAAGTGTAATAACCTTAATTTCAACTGAAAGGTTGTTAAATTTGGTAAGAGTAAAGCTGTGTAACAAAAAGAAATGGGCCAACTACCTATCTCTCAGTCTCTCTGAACATAAAATCCAATTTGATCCCTTAAACAAAAAGTGTATTTTCTTAACGTGTTAAAACCTATTAACCACCAAAATTACACTAAACACACGCTTATACTTTATATTTTTTGGGTCATTCCCCATCTCCTTATTCAGAAACCATTAATTTTTATTATAAAAACTATCAGACCCTTAAACGATATCAGACTAGCCACTTTTGACTAATGATACTTTTAGTCGGAATAACACTATTTATCGTGTCTTAAGTATAACAAAATACGGCTTAAAATGGTGCGATCGAATTAAAATTTGTTGGTACGTCACGTCATAACACGAAATGGGGGCGTATTTAAGGAATTACCCTCAAAATGGGGATTTAAACACCCACTTATCCCATCAGCGGGTGCTGGCCGACGAATCGAATAGCCCAGAGTATGTGTGTCCATTAGATCACGACTTTTGTAAAAACGGATCGTTGTCGTGGGACGCTGGTCTTACTCTATTAAAGAAATCACGGGGCTCCCGGTGACTGTTGCTCTTAGACAAGCAGAAGATAGAGTGGCGTGGAAACACCTCGTAAGATCATCCACCAAGGCTTACCAAAACGGGCACAACCTTCAGAAATGAAGATACGACTGAGAGGAAGAGAAGTCTCACCCAGTGGTAGGGGAAAATCTGGCCAGTAATAAGCGGTTGTTTACGTTTTATCACTTATATCACCAAAGTGTTTCACCTAAATATCGTCAAAATCAAATTAAAATGGCTGTTTGAGAGAACGATTGACCGTGTCCTTAAAAAGCAAGTTATCGTATTACCGTAAAAAAATCAGTTTACCATTACTATTCTGAATAGTATTCATAGATATGAAGGAAGATAGAGCTACTGCCCTAGATCTCGTATATCTAGGTACTTTAAAAAATGATACCCAATCAGGTTGTCTTAGGTATATAGATAAAAACACTTAATTGCAAACCAAATATAGTAATCAATACCATATTTCAATTAAGAAGTTCAGGAAGCTTAAGAAGTATTTTAGGCGGATTTTTTGCTTAGAGAAATTTCTTCCATACAACTGTCAGGTAAGAAAGTTAAATATTGAAAATCGTCTTAAAGTGAAAAATAAAATGGCACAAGAAATATTTTTTAAAATACTGATACGCCAACATACAGGTGAACAATTCTACAATGGAAACACGCCCTTAACCGTTTAGGCGTACCCCATTTAAATAAATATGATTCAGTTCCTGCCCATTTTATAAAAGATAATTCGGTGCATCATTAAATGTTAATATGTTACGTAAAACTTGTAACCGGGCTGCGGTAACGATGACAGCTGGAGGGAATGCGGTTAGAGCAATTTACAAGGTTCTATTCCCGAGTTAATTAAGAAAGTTTTATTGGGCGAGGGTTGATAAGCTCCTTAAGGTTAAAAAAACATAGTTTACCAATGTTCAATTTAATGGAGGGGGTATTGAGACGTTTCGCACCACGAGGTTTTCGGACCGCCCAGGTTTAGCGATGAAAATCACCCAAGGTATCTTTTGAATCAATCTATTTCATAGACCACTGCGGTGCGAATAACCCCATTCTGAAACAGTTCTTGGGTGATTCGCACCGCGGTGCGAAACGCCGTAATACCCAGAGAGAATTGCAAGAAATTATTTTTCGACGTAATGTTATGTTTTACAATAGAATCAATACCTATTATCTTACCAATTTCTGCTTAGGATAAAATGGTACATTATTGGCAGTTCAGTGTAAGTACCTACAGTATTTACAAAAACAGATTTAAGCAGTAATAAGAAAACTTCATAATATTAATATACTCAAATACGTACTTTCCAAAACTTTATCTATTTTAAAACATAAAGTCCTTGAAATTTTATTAATCATCCTTAAATACAGCACGATTAAAAAAAATATGTTTGTAAGAAACCCTTTTAAACAATATCCAGTCACTGTTACAACTGTAATTTAATATTATAGCATTTCCTAACCACAAAGTCAAATTAACGTTCCTCTTAAATCAAGAGGAAATAATTACTTATCATATTACATACTTTGTACAATCAAAACACAGATTAATTTAATATGAACAAACTAGTCTGCTTCGGTACACATTAAAGGTCGTAAAACCAACTTACTTATTGTCTCTGGAAATAGTCTAGTCTCTATGCCGTTAAAAATAGAGTACTCATTTGATTTGAAACTTCATAACGGCATGATAGTCAGTTGGAAGAGAATTCATGGTGACAAGAACGACATGTGTCAGTTACCATTGAGCATTAATATTAATTATGGCCAAACGAGACAGGGACACAGTATAGAAAAGGAAAGACAGTAAGGTCTCATACTTCAAAAAGTCATAATTACCTAGATAATAATTCAATTCACTTAGGGCCGATTTTTCAATGGTCAGATAAAATTTAACAGACTGATAAATTTTAAAGACAATTTATAGAACGACAGATTTAAAAAAAATACAGTTATATGATTGCTGACAATTAGGTAACGTTTTCGAAGTAGCCATTTTGTATTTTGCTCGACGAATATTTCTTAGCTTACTATAGAAAAATCAGACCTTAAAGCAATAAGAGAATAAAAGAAAAACGAATTTCAGCCCAAACAGGGAAAATTTCGGGAAAGTGAAAGTCGGGTCGTATCAATAGTTTGAAAAAAAAACAAAAATTAAAAACTCTACTGAGAAATTAGTTTGTGTCGGTAGTTTTTAGTGCTCACAAAAAAGGTTCAATTTCCATTTTATCATTATAAAACAAGTCAATGTAAAGCTTCAAAGTCATTCATCTGTGACTAGATTATAAAGTATATAATTTATTACTTAAATGAGTTCAAAATACAGGTTTAACCTACCTAAAAACTTGTGCTGACAAGACTTATTTCGTCACAAACTTGACAATTATATGAATACACTAAAAAACTTATTAAATCGCTCATCGATCGAAAGGCCGCTGACAGTCGCGTAAACAAAAAAATAACAAAATAATGTTGTTAAAATCATCCGTGAGGGTTGAGATATCCTTCTGCTCTCACCTTACACTGTGGCATTATATCTCCGATACGGTCATTCCGGCCTATAGGCGTTTTTGATACATTTTCACTTTAATTATATTATAATTAACCGGTCACACGCCATTAAGGAACTGATAATATTCAGCTTTTTAATGAGATAAAGATATTGAAGATAACAAATACCGAACTGTTAATAAAGTAAGAGACTAACGCTGTGCTAAGATGAGTCGTTAAAGTTGAATAAAACACGACCGGATATTTTAATGATAAATCTTAGTTATAATGTTCCCCTGTTCCCCTTTTATTATTTAATTGTTCTTAATGTGCCTGACGCGAAAAAAAAGGTTCAACGTAGCAAATTAAGTTTGCCAGATTCTTATTATTTTAATTATTTATTCAAAACAATTCATACACAAACAAAAGGTACATATGGTGCACTTAATACCAAAAGCATTCTCTACCAGTCAAACATAGGTCTATACAGAGAAAAAGTAGCCAAAAATAGTATTGAAACGCGTTAATAATAATAAACGACCATTCCATAGCATCGATTACCATCAAAAATACAAATTAGCCGAACCAGTTTCCAACACAAAACTAATCTACTATCACAATAATTGGGCTTAACAACCTCAAGCTCACAAACAACTGTCTTCGGTTTAAAGATATAAGATAAACATACAAACTCACTAACATAACCTCACTTTTAACTAAAACCCCACCTGCTTTTATTACGAAAGCTGTAGAGTCGAATATTGCGTAAATAATTTTGAAAATAATGAAAAAATAAGTTTGTAGAGTTGCTCTCCTATTTAGCGGCTATAATTTGATTAAACTTATCGGATAAAGCTATCAATCGACGAGATGGACGCCATCTTGACAGAATCTTGAAGAGAAATTTGTAATTTCAAGAATCACGACTTGTTTTTTAAATATTTTTGGGCGGTGTAGTGGATACAGTCAGCAAAAAAAGATTATTTTTTTCATTTACGTAGCTGCAAAAACACATTTCTTTTTTCAATTACCTAGCTGCAACGCAAAGCTTCTGTGATCAATTATTTACGTTTATTCAATTTATTTTGGTTGCTCCTAGGTAAAGTTACAATTCATTACAATAGTTAACTGAAGACATATTTAAATGTCGTTACCAGCGATTTAATATTTACGCAGTTATGATAGCGTTTTGAAAAAATACCCTAACCAATGGTTTTTACAATAGCCATTCTGATTTTGAATTTTATAATTTGTGTGATAATTTATATGTTTAGTTTTATTTTCAAATGTTGGAAGTATTTAATTTAATTGACCCTGTCCGAAATAAAATAAAAATATTTATTTTTATTATTAGCGTAAGAAGTGAAAGCCGAACAATAAGAACGTAGATAATAACTGATTGTGATGTTAAACAATTTGTCGGCCTGTCAAATATTGCGCCGTGCAGATTTGCGCTTTTTTCATTCCTTAGTTTTGGCCCAAGTTTGGAGAGCGGGAGACGGGTACTACGATATTTTTTACAAATTGTAAAATGGAAGAAAAATTAGTGTAATACATTGTCATATAAGTGCGTAAATTTTCGAAGAAGACTATGACCACTATTCTAAGCATCATCATAGTCATCACATTACTCAATACACATAGTCTACTCGTATTTGCTCTCCTTACTATCTGCAATACTTTTATGTACCTATTTTGATAACTCTAAATGGTTTTTTATGTTTTTCCATGCTAGATGAGGAATAGATTATCATAGGAGGTAAGGCAAATGCGAAGGCTCTATGTAACTACCATGCTACCGTCATTAGGTTAAATTTGCATGCAGACTAAATACATTTTCTGTTTTTACTTTGAGACCTTTATATGTATTCTTGCGAATAAACTTTCTGATTTCTGCACTTTATTTATTTTATTTATTATGTGAACAAAACAGAGTTAAAACAGTTGCTTGACAAATCAAAAAACCGGCTAAGTGCGTGTCGGACCTGCGCACTGAGGGTTCCGTGCCACCCTTAACTGAATTCAGGGTCCACTTACATTCACTTAACGAAAACATCACAATATATTGCGACAGCAAAAATAACTTTGTTTTTCATAGTGTTTGTATGAAAGACAAAGTTATATTTGCGGTTGATAAAAATGTGCAATATCTCAAAAACTACTAGTTTGATCTCCTTCAAACCAATTTTCGTTGCAAGTTTTTGTTGAGATCTACATCATATATTTTTTCCAATATTTTTACTTTCTTAGTTCAAAAGTTCAATGTGCTCGCAATGCAGAAAACCGGCAGAGATGGAGAAACATCGCCAGACGTGCTGCAGCCCTGAAAGTGAGCGGTGTGTGACGGCGAACCGCAACCCTGTCCATTACAGCCACGACCACTCTGTCAAGAGTGCCCGACTAAGAAGAAGAGAGTTCAAAAGTTAGATGGGGGGGGGGACGGGGGACCATTTCACCACTTTGGAAGCGTCTATATCTCAAACATTACAGTTTTAGAAACCTCAACATCATTTTAAAAGACCTATCCATAGACACCCCACACGCATAGGTTTGAGTAAAAAAATTTTTTAGGTTTTAGTTTCATGTATGGGAGCCCCCCCTTAAATATTATTTTTTCTTACTTTTTGTATCTGAATCGGAAAGCGGTGAACAAAATACACCTACCTACCAAGTTTCAGCTATGTGATGCTTATAGTTTCAGAATAAAGTGGCTGTGACATACGGACGGACAGACAGACAGACAGACTTGACAAAACTATAAGGGTTCCGTTTTTTGCCATTCGGATATGGAACCCTAAAAAGTGAGTAAGATACAGAGGTAGGCTGCGACTCCGCTATCATGTACACACCGCATGATAATTTACTAGCTCTCTGCAAGAAAATCGCTAGTTCTTATCACTTACACTACCAATCCTAACGGTGTAAGAATGAGATGACCCCCGATACTCAAGGCGTGAACTTCTTACTAAACTTTTTGTTGTGACGGATAGACATTTTTATATTGTGACGTGTCTACTGTGAATGAGATGAGACTTTATGGTCGCGGTTATCAAAAAAATTGTTACTATATTATTGAGGTGTAATAAATTGATTATCTGGTGCAGTCAATTCAGTGTTTTCAGGTTGATTGACAAATTATTGGTACTATTCTTTTTGCCATTGGGAATTGTATCTCATATCATATCTCACCCACCTTAGGGCCGTATTCCACGGCCAGTCTGCGGAATCACTGCAACACTTACTGGATCCCGCAGCAATCTCTGGTCTGTTCACATGGCAGTTTTTTGCAGGTACGGTTGTCCGTCAACTGACTCTTGTCAACTACTACCAGGGTAATGTTTATCTTACCTACACTTACCGATAAGCGTTGTCATGGTGATTGCTGTGTTCCTGCATATTGTCATTTAAGAAGTGGATCTGGAGCCCTATTTTTGAATCACTTGCGTCAAGATGGCGAGTGATATTCGTTGATTAAAGTCGAATTTTGGAATAAAAACCAGTTGTAATCTGCATAAAAAGGATTTGAAAAATCATTGCTCAATTATGTGAGTACTCACGTCTAGATTTTGAGTGATTTCCGTTGGTTTTTTATGTGTTTTCTAACGAAAATCACACGCCATATCCAAGCGGGTGATTAAAAAATAAGGGCCCTGGTCCAGTTTAGCGACAAAACTATTAGTCCATGATCAGTTATCAGTTTTTGCGGGTCACTAGAAACGGAATGCTCGCGTGAATATTAGCATTAAAACGAGTGTACCTATTACTAAACGGCATCCTACAGAAAACAGTACCTGCAAAATACAGAATGTCGCCGTGAGATACAGCCCTTACGGTAATGTTACTACTTTTATTCGTCTTTCCAATTAGTTAGTAGATGCAGAATTTAAACCATTGCCGCTATGATAATAATTAAATGTAATATGGAAATTTAAAAAAAAATGAAATCAGAATATTGTTAATATTAAATTCCTTGCCATTTCTTTAACACAAAAATAATTTGGTATCCGGGCGTGTCTTGCGATCTTGCCTTAATCCGTTCAAGTTCCGGGCAGTTCCATTCCCACTCAGCTAGAACATAAAAAAAAATAACACTTAAATTAAAATAAGGAAATCCGCTGAATTAAGACATCGCATTACGAAACTTTCTAATCCATTCAAAAGCAGAAAAAACTTATTGTTTTTTTTTCTCGGCCAACCAATACATTCATTCATAGTAACAATTTTACATTCCATTCCAAAAATTCATAACCAGCTAGGTAACTTACTAGACCATGGAGATCTAGCTAGACTTCTGGGCTTTAATTAGGCACTTACCACTTAGTGGAAAAGTTCTTATGTATCGGCTTAATGTGCTTATTATTTTTAATCTTGCAATCACTAACGAGGTTGTAAATCATTCAATAGTTGTATGCGGTAACTCTTTTAAGCTCTAATGCACCAAGTCATAGCATATTGCAATATAAAATGTCACAAATCTGTTATACGCATAGAATTATCATCCCTTTAGGAATATTAATTTTATGGTTATACGTTGACCGCAAAACCGTGACGTTTTTGACGTCAACTTTGCCGCCTTTATTTTCTTTTCCGTGCCAATTAATGATTATATTATTTTTACAAACTAAACAATCTTTTTTTCCCTAAAGGACGAGGATTTAATTTATAATTATGTATACGCTTCTTTAAAGGAAGAGTGAATAGGTTGCTTATAGGCAGGTATGCACTACCCTAGGGTAGGATGAGTGTGTGTATAAAATACCTTTAGGTGTGTACCTAGTGTGTGTAAAATACCTTTAGGTGTGGATGAGTTCTAGAACTCATCCACACCTAAAGGTATTTTTTTTAAAATAATGTGAAGTTAGGAATGTCGCTTAGGGCCAAAATAACAAATATTCAGTAAAGTACTTACATCTTTTAACAAAAGTTAGTTACCTCTTTAACTAACCTCTATTTATTATAAGAAACTTCTTAACCAAAAGGAATTTATATAATATAATTTAATGAATAGTGCCGCCTACAACTGCCTAAATAAGGATTATACAAATTCTATTAAGGTGATGCGGCTAAGACCGCCTTAAATCCGAAAATCCTTCTTCAAACACCTTTGGCGATAAAAATTAGTCATTCGCATATTTTTTAGTAAAAAGGAAAACTATCGAAACGTGAAAGGATTCCTCATACTATTTCTCTGGCTATTTAAGCAAAAATTGAATTTAAGATACTGAAAATAACGCGGAGTTTAAAAACGCAACTTTTTCGTTCAATTTTTTTTCCAAAAAAAAAAGTTGAAACCAATTTCGCGCCGCTTATCTCTTATTTGTTTGTAAAATCTTTAATGTCGTTAAAATGTGCCACCCGCGTCGGTTCGTAGAAAATTGGCTTAGCCTGGGAATCGAACCCACTACCTGCCGTTGAGTAATCCTTTTAACTTTTTGACTGTACTCGCTTGAGTGGTGGCGGCACTTTTAGTAGACATTTTGATAGTTAATTGAATATGGTTTAGCATTATAATGATGGTTTACGCCTCAGCGAATTTGTGGGTAGTTTTGTTAATACAAAGCAAAGTTGTCTACTCTACACCCATCTTTCGGTTGCTATTTCGCACTTTCATTCTGCATACCAAGCTTGAAACTTCCTATATGATAGTTACTATTTAATATTATATATATTAACGTTTACTTAATAACAATATATTCTTACACCGATTTCAGTGATAGCGGCCAATCTCACCACAGATTATTTATTTATTTATTAAGTATGGGTTTGCTGTTGACTCCGGACCAAGCTAAGTGCGACTAAGACGGAGTCGAAGATGGAACGAAATAACCAGGGGCCCTATTTTTGAATCACTTGCGTCAATATTGCGAGCGATTTTCTTTCTAAAATCAATTAAAATGCAACTTAAATCACGCTAAATATAGACAAATATTGTTGACATAGTTGAGATATCATTCAAATCACCACAAAAAGTCAGATTTCAACTGATTTTTATTCGAAAATCTACATTAATCAAAGCAAATCACACGCCAGACGCCTGGGCCCCGGTTCGAAAATACAAGAGCACCTCTCACTCTACAACATGACCGGACTCCAAATGATCTCTCACCAGGCGCAGGACCAATAACTTAACGAGACGCTGCCACCAATTTCCTAGCTTTTCTAAGTAATTTCAATGCAGAAAAATTCGGTGGTGGTTTGACCAGGGTTTTAAACCCGTCACATCTAGGTTAGAGCCAGCGAACTATCATCATGTCGCGTATGTAACAGCTTGTATTCATTATCTTTGTAAAATCATTTATTTTCAGGATCTTTTCAAAGACCTCCAAAATACCTTACCTTGAAATGCTATCAAAGAATTTTCCTCAACCAAATATTTCCTTCCAAAAATGCCAAACAAATTCCTTAAAACTACAGCAAAGTGTCTACAGATAAGTGCAATAAAATGTTATGGTAAAAACGTCACATGACTTTTAATCGAGCAATGAAATCGCTATCGAAACCTTTTATCGATAGTCGATTCGGATCACGTTTAGGGTCAGTGTGAGTGACGTCACCATGAGGAAAGGTCTTGTGTGGTCTGATCTGATGGTAGGTGATCTGCTAGTTAGCTAAATAATTTTTTGATTTTGTATTTACCTAAAATGTTGACTCTAAGTATGTAGTAGTTTTCAATTCATCTTTGTGAGACATTAAATCTTTAATATATGAACCTGAAAACCTGAGAAATTTACGATCAGGGCCTCTATTTTTGAATCACTAGCGTCAAAATGGCGTGTGATATTCAATGTTTAAAGTCGAATTTTAGAATGAAAACCAGTTGTAATCTACACAAAAAGGATTTGAAAAATCATTGCTCCATTTTGTGAGTACTCGCGTCTAGATCACACGCCATGTTCAAGCGAGTGATTCAAAAATAGGGGCCCAGAGCCTCTTTTTACATCCTTTTTATGACTTTTACCTTAATGCTTAAAACCTTAAACTTATAAATTAAATTCCAAAGAAATTTCATTAAGATACCATGAAGTATTCTACTAATATTTAATTAATCATGTACTTATTTATGTATTTCTATCAATGGTGTAATTTTATTGCAGTTGGTGACTTTTTTAAATATTGCAACTTAATTTTAACTTGGGTACTTGCTTTGTAGCTTTAAATATTCCACTTATTATAATGTAGTACTAACATTAATATACTTACTTATGGCACAGAATTAAATTCAAACGCCACATGAGAGTCAAGGATAGATGCAGCTTAATTCACACACGTACTTCACAACAACGGGTATTATTTTGTGTTTAAAAATAAGTATTTGTTTAGACTACGGTATACCACCCTTACCTAGTTGACATTCCACTGATTAGAACTAAGCGCTTTTCGTCAACTTTTATAATGCACACAGCAATAATGTGGAACTCTCAACCCGCATCAGTGTTTCCAATGGATTATAACGCTAAAATTTTCTAAGTTAGAGAGAACAGGCTTTTTCTGGGTGAGCTTGCTCCATCGTCGACTCTGTCTATGCTATGGTCTAGCCTGGAGACAAGTGTAAACCCATTTCAAAGTAAAATTTAAAAAAAACTAATTTTGGCATATTTTAATGCTCATTATCATCATAAAATTTAAGGGCTTGGCTCTTGTCGGTGGAGTTTTATCCATTCTTTCCGGTTTTCCGCCATTATCTTGACAGGAGGTCAAGAGAATGCTATCCAGAGGAAAATAACAATTAAAAAAGTCTTAGAAAATAAAAAGAAGTTCTCAAATTTTTTTTAAGACACGAGCAAAGACACTTGTGATTTACAGTTGCCTTTACTCTTGATTGTTACATTAGAATCAATATTTTTCTGCCTTAACATTTTCTCTTGGGTTCATGAAGGGTAATACACTGAAGGAAAAAATATCAAAACCACTGTTAAATGAGTAAAAACATATATTTTATATCACTCGTCTTTTAAGTTACTACACTCGGCCTGTCGGACAAACTAACCGGACAGTCATGGAGAAAAGTGTTTAGCCGAATATACACACAAATACACTTACATGTATCTATCTCAATCTAACACACATATATACACATCTCTATATAATTAAATACTATCCAAGAATGTACAGTTACGTACTAAAGTTTTTAGTATATTATATTTTATTTATTATATTTACAACCAGCGTAACTATGGCATACGTAACCCACATAATATTGAAGGAACAATTTATTTTATATTCGATATAGGAAAATTTACAATAGTTAAGTCCCACGATATTTTAAGTACGAAATAAATAGATTTTATTTACATAATATTTTAACATAATTTACTGGGTCTAAGCGATCGACCTAAGAATTTTGGTACATTAATGATAATTGTTTTACTAAACAATAAAATGCTTAAGTATTTTAAATTACTTACATTTTGTTTTTATTTTAATGCATCAAATCAAACACGCTCATCATTCATCTTTCTAATATAGTTATTTTAGCAATTGTTTGAAGGAACAATGTCTAAATAATTAATTTACTTTAGAAAATGCCGATACTTTATTGTTTCAAAAGAATACAATGTTAAATTGCGCCTTGATATAGGCAAAGCTTTTGCAAGAGCCTTAAGACAAATAAAGTAAAGTTTTTTCACATACTAATGACCAAAATGTAACAAAGTAATTTCAACATTAAAAGGAAGTTTTTTTTGTTGCAATTCGTTCAATTTTCCAATTATTTTATTTTGGCCATTTTGTATGCGAATGTACTTTACATAGAATATAATACTGAATATTAACATCTCTAAGTTATGATTTCACTTGTTAATTCTAAAGGAACTGACTTAATAAAACTATTTCGAATTGAGCGATTTATACATTAAAAGTGATATTTTAATATTTCGCTTCGGCATCGATATTTGTGTTCACAAACACTAACATATATGTATTTTAATAACATTCACACTCGTAGCATGCGGTGAATCAAAGACATATCTTATAAATTTAATCCCTTTTTACAAAAGATTCGTCTTAAAAACATAAAATGCTTCCTGAATATATTTCTTTAATACTAACAATGACCAGCGCATAGTTTTAAGGATGACAATTTATAAAATAGGACTTATGTAAACTTTTAGTTTTTGACAAGAATATTGTTATTAACCCTTTTACAGGCCAAGCATTGGAAAGTCATTGGTTTTTGACAAAATGATAAGGATTACGGTAATATTCTCTACATGCCTTTAGCCTGGAAAAAGGGTAGCCTAGATTTGGAAAAAAAATATAGTTTTCCCAAAATAAATAGCATTTATTTTTGTTATTGAAAAAGTTTACATTTCATGCCACGAGTGCCAAAAACAATAGTGTATTTTTTCTTCCATTACAGTTAAATCTCGATAAACGATTTCAACGTTTCTGTTCGCTAATTAAAAATCAATTATAACCTTTCCCCAGCCTCATTAATCGACAACTCCATACTAAAATACTTACGAAAGCATGCGTTTGTATGTTAAGAATTTAAAAAAATAAAAAATTGCATACATTCACAAGTAAAATATAATGAAGCAATGACAACTAAAACCACGTGTTTCTTGCTTGAAATCATCGTTCTAGAATTGACAAGAAATTCTTTTCATGAGAACCCCAGAAATAAAATGAATGTTATCTCAAGTGTTGAAATCATGACCTCTCCTTAGCTTTTAGGCCCTACTAACTAGCGTTTCGAGACAAAACAGACAAACGCTGAGAAGAAAATCTAAAGTCCTCAACACTCAAGCAAAACCACGTTTAAACACTAGCCAGAAACAAATGCATAATCGGCAAATTAACCGCAATCAATGGTTGAATAATTAAAAACGCAAAGAATACCTCATAAAGCCCCGACATGCCTGCTAATCGCGGAATAATGAGGAAACCCATAATTAAAATCGTAGGTAATTGAGCTGAAAATGGAATCTAGGATGCCATTTACGGTTTTTTGTTTTAATAATTTTGTGCCGAGCAACACGGGTAATAAGCGTTATCGGGTGATAAAGAAGTTGATAGAGACTTGTATTGAATTGCAATGCTGCGATTCAACCGCAAATCTATTGTTTGATTCATGATTTCAGCAGAAAATAATTATATTGGAAAAAAAGAAAATCTTTAGCACGGTAGCTAACAGCTCTATCCACCTAAAAACCGATCTTAAAAGGACGTAAGAGATTACTCGGCTTTTACAAACTTATGCGGATTCTTAGCAACGGAAACATTATTTGTTGCTGCTAATCATTTTTGGCCAGATCTAATCTGCAGCTGATAATTGCCCAAACACAATATTTTTCAAAAAAGTGGCATTTTATGTTGCCAAATGGTTTTAAACTACATATCACATTAGCACGCCAAAATACCCCGGACACAGAAACAAACTTCAAAGCTCAACGACCGGATCGAGTCTGCCTCCAACAAAAATGACTTAGGTACATACACTTCGATCTGTAGCCTTCAAAACTTTGTTGTGACCTAAAGTCAACCCAAAATACCTTCACTAAAATTATGCAAATTACCAGGCCGACGTAGCTGCGCTCGAAAACAAATTCATAACGCATTCGAACGCAGTAAAAAGTTTACGGGCGCAGCGCTGGTGCGCTCTACAGACTTATTGAGTGTTAGACACCTCATTGAAGTGACAATAATTTACGACACGTTGAGGAGTTGTACTTATGCTGACATATATGTCTACTAAACTAATAAAATGTCAGATTCTTCGCATGTCTACCTATAAATTGATTCAGCTTCAAGTTAGTCATCGTTATGTTGCAGTCAATTTGATCACCATCATTAAGAGGCTCATAGGCCTTTGTCGGAGGTGTTTTTTTTTCCATTCTTTACTCACTTCCATCATTCTCTAAACCTTTTGATACAAATACAAATACAAAATATTTTATTTACTTTAACAAAGATCAGCTTAGACTAATTGTGATCAGTATTGATGTAACGCAACATTCAACTTTTGTTTTATTTGATGCATATAGCTTATTCTTGGTCTTCCTCTCTTCTTTATTCCTTCTATTCTTCCGACAAAGGTGTTTATTTATTGACGTTGATAAAACTAAGAAATCGTTAAAATTTTAGCGAGTTTGGTGGCTAATTCTGACGCAATAAATGTATTAAATCTGTAGATAACTCTGTTAATGTTTCACAGAGTTTTATACCCCTTAAAGTTACTGTAAGTTTACTTGCTCCTGCATTCAAAACTAAAGCAGATTTCAAGGTTACCATGGTGGACTAATTGATTTAATTTAAGTCATAATTAGATTGCTTAGCCATCATATTATAGGTATCTTATTAATTTCGGGCCTTGCATATCTGCAAGCATCATTGAATCTATGGCTAAAACTGAAACGCCGCCAAAGGAACGTAGATATTCAGTTTTGAATTTGAATTTATCAATGCTGTAAAGTTTTACAATGAACCGTTCCAAAGTCCATATAATGTAGAGTCTGAAACTTTGGGTGGTCTACAGGCCGCTCAAAATGGCGAATGAGCTTAAATGCACGATTATAAGCCTAATTTGTATTTTCTTTTCCGTCTTTTGTTCGTTTGATTTACGATTACGAGTATCGAGTTCTCGTATCGATTTACGAATCGATTTAAAACAACGTATTTAGGTATTACCCGTGTGGTAATAACTTGTTTCTGAAACAACTGACAGAGGCTTGAATTATAAACAATTTATTTTGTAGGTGGTATTATTTTGACAGTTCAGTTTATTGAACTATTACTACTAGCGTATGGAACTGACACCACGAACAAATCTTGTGCGCCATGAATTGACGCCACTTGTCATCATCTCATACAAACGGTTTCATAATCGAAGTTTAAATTTTAAGGAATCTTGGCCTCGTATATGCAACACATTTTTTGCTTGGCATAGCATCTCTATAAGTAGTAATAAAAACTCACTGGCCGTGTGTCAAAATTTACGTTGTAACAACCCATTTGGTTCAGTTAGCACACTTCACAAAAAAGCACAAAAGCTACTTTGATTACATGTATTTTGTGTGTTTAACATTTGTGTATGAGAGAAGAAAGCTCAATAAATTCAAACAAAGTGTTTGAACAACAGACTACTCGAAAGATGTTCTCCATCTTGTTAACTATGATCATAGTCACGTTTCCCTAACAACGCGTGAAGACGCCTCTCACCACAGACAAGATCTCTATCGTTCAAATCGCGCGTAGACAAATAGCCATAGAGAACAATCGTCAACAGATTAAAAACAATTTCGTGCCGTCCGAGCAATTACCGAACGCGATCCGGGCCCAAGATATACGGTTTCTGAACGCACCTCTTAATAATAGGCCAAACGATGCAATAATCGCTTCCATCTATATAAACTCGCCTTCCTCGCTCTAACACGCGGTTATGATATACGCCTGTCCTCTTCACCGTTGACAGACCTCGTTTAGAAACCACAGCCTATCAACTTTTGAGATCTAAATGTCTAATTGTACCCACATCACCGTGGAACGCCTTTGAATGAGGCTATTTTAATTAATTTAGCCCCAAAACTATTATAATACGACCAATTTCGTTATCTAATAAGTCATGACGTTAACGAGCAGCCATCTTGGAATGGTCCGTTATGACACGTTCCGCTTTTAAAATGGTTAACAAATTGGTGTTAATTTAAATATGGAGTTATCGATTGAAGCTTTTATAAACTTTTACAGATTAAAAATCACTGATCGATCTCAAATAAATTATTAATTTAAAACTAAATTACAGTTAATATTTACAGTTTACAGTGTCCTGGCACTTATCTACGTTTCATTCTCACTTTCACTTAGTTCATCCATGTCCATATCGATTAGTTCTTCATCTTCTTCGTAGGAGTTGTTAAACTGGCTTCCATCGTCAGGTTTGGAGCTCGATGAGCCTGACTTGTTGCCAGTTTTTGCTTCTTCCTCTTGCTGCATTCTTTTATGCTTCGTTCTTCTGTTTTGGAACCATACTTTTACCTGTGGAAGAAGAAATTAAATTTAAGTCAAGGGTCAAAGGCTTTTTAATAACAATAAAAGAAGAAGCAGCGTTAATTTGGGGACTCATTTTGCTAATCACAAATAACTTTTGTTTTATTGTCTAAAATTACTTGTCAGATAATTTTTCAATAATTGAGAAATAAATTTTATTGAAATAATAAGTACCTTATCAAAGAAACATGACAAACAATTACAATTTCAATTAATCATATTATCCTAATAATTATAATTTGTCGTGGGAAACAGTTAATAGTTCCATCATAGTCATAATCACAAAAAACCCTATTCACAGACAGTTAAACACAAAGGATTGCGGGAGACGCCAATAACACAACCCTCTCTCCATTCATCATGCAGTATTGAAAGAAAATTCAGCAAACTTTTCTAGTTTCCCGCGCAAAATCAGCGGCCATTTTGGGCCATATGTCACGCGGGTAATGGCGCGCGAAATCTATTCAGATCGCGACCTGCCAGGGTCGGATTCGGGGTATGTAGCTATAAACAAGAAGGGTAGAGAGAAAAGAGGATAAAAAGTCACAATAGTGAAGGTTGTATATCACAGGGAGAGATCGTTGCCAATGTGCATTAGACTAGGAGTCGTGTAAATGTAGAAATACGATACCTTACAAGCTTTATACAAATACTAGCTAACTGTTTTGAATTTACTATTGTAACACACCTACAATTATGTAAACTAATACATTAGTTTTGCTACCAGACAATAGATGGCGCTTTTCATTATTAGCTCGCGGTGACTAAGTTTTTGTAGAATAGCATAAGTGATCAAGCATTCGTTTCGCCCGTTGTCAACAGATGGCGTTGGCCATAATTAGCTCGCGCTGAATATGTTTTTGTATCGTAGCATAAGTACTCTACTGACTTTATGCGTAAATTGAGAAGTACTCCAACCATGTAATCCAATCCATTCCTTGGGTTTCTAGAAGAGCACCTTATTGGTTTTTACCATCTTGGGCGTCTAGTCTCTCCAATACTGTAGCGGATACTTTGGGTTCCTAGAAGAGCACCTTATTGGTTTTTACCATCTTGGGCGTCTAGTAATCCCATATTTTTGAATCTGTAAGGCACTGAGCTCGAACCTGTTCGCTGCTCGGTCCGCACCCTATTTTTGTACCTCAAGACTGTGGAATAAACTCCTATCTTCGCACTTCGGACTTTTACTGACGGTGACGTCACGTCGTGCCCTTCCGCCCGTACTTCGAGCAACATCGACTACACTATTTATATTTTGATAATTAGTATTCCTAACGACGTCTACATTTATGTTACTTAATTTTTAAGTGATAAAACGTTTATCATCACCATCATTATCAGTCAAAGAACATAGGCATCCCCCACGGTTTTCCACAGCGACCGATTGCAAGCGGTCGGTAGTCTGACCATCTTGTCGGTGGATGTCCTACGCTGCGTCTTTGGTCGAAGGGTGTTCAATCTAGAACTTTTCTGCCCCAACAGCCATCAGTTCTTCGGCTTATGTGTCCTGCCTATTGCCACATTCGGTTCGATTCAAAATACCAGTACAGTTAATCTCAGATTTTATAGCGACTTAATTCTATAAGGGGTATGTTTGGTGGTAAATAACGACATATTCGTAGAACTGGGAACTTGCTATATTAACTGAACGACTGCACTAACACACGGCCGTGTGACAGCAAAGTTCACGGAGCAACAAAGGCAAGAATATGATTATACTTTGCAAAGCTCCATCAATAAATACTCTAAGTGTCAGTAATCGACAAGACGCGTCAACGCCCAATGAATTAACATAATTTCCTCCCCTACGAATTACAAACATCTTGTGTTTTTATTAAAAAACTATAAAACGGAATTCAATTTAAAGTAACCATTATTTTACAGCTGACTTTATCAGGCTCAAGTAATGTAATTTATTACTTGTTTGTATGTAATTTCACGCCAATGTATTACCGCTTACATATTGGAGTGGTGTTTTAAAAGCAATACAATTTCTGGTTATGGAAAATTGGAAAATTATTGCCAATTGAAAAAGTTAGGACGCCATTTTGTTATTACTTTTTTACGATCGACGGCAAATTTATAGATTTAGTGTTGTTTTACCTTAAAGTATGCTACTCTATAGTATTGTAGTTATGATGAAGAATACTTCTTTTTGAATAGTTTATATTGTGCCTGAAAATGTCCTAGGTATCAGATTTCGTAAATATGCATCATTAGAGAAAATGATTGGTTTAAAATTCGAAAATGATTTATTTTATTAATTATCGTTGCTATAAAAAAAGAACACTGACCTTGTTATTAAGCTACTAAAATAAAAGGGAATCTAAACTCGTAATTAATCATCGTCATTAAATGCGGGCTAGTACTTACAAATTAAGGCCAACTTATCTGAAAAATTTAAATACGTAAGAACCGGCCCTCATATTTTTTCTCATCGTGTCAAAACACAATAATTTTAACCCTCTTACCACCCTGCTCTAAAATTTATTTCAATAAACTTTTTTATTAAATCATAACGTTGTTTTTACCGAAAAAGGACAAGCGTATGATTGGCCAATCGCTTTCCACTCCAAAAGCTGGGGTTCAAAATTATATTAGTATTGACACGGTACATTACCCGAGTGGCGAACATCAAATATCAATCAAGTAGCTTCCTGGTCCTTTAGAGGTTAATGGTGCGTGTCAGAAAGAGATAGAGCATAGGGGGAGAGAGGGATGGGTGCGATGATGTGTTGATTGGTTTCGTTTAACATATTGAGAACTTTATTGGTATGGAGTTAGTTGAGTGAATAATTATAAATAGTTTTGAATATGAATTAAAAATATAAATGTGCAGCTGGCGCGTTGAAATCTTTTGTATGAAATTAAGATATAGTTTCTACATTTTAGTTGAAGTTAAAGAATAACTCAATTCTGATACCTTTAATATGACAGAAGAAGACACCATTATGTAATTTTTAATATACATATTTTTTTTAAATATAGACACGCGGTAGTGTATCAAGCCAAGTTCGAAGTCGAGGATCGTAAAATTTCCAAACCTTGTAAATTAAAACACTTTATAGATTTATTTCGCGCTCATTTATTTGGAATTAAAAATCTGACGTTTCGAATACTTTACAACATCCGTGGTCACAGGCAGACTTCTTAGGCCCACTTGCGATGATTTAACCCAAGATTACGCTAACCCAGGATTCAATCATCATTCTGTCTCTGTCAGTTTAAATGACGTTGACAGAGACAAAATGATGATTAATCCTGGGTTAGCGTAATCCTGGGTTAAATCATTGTGCGCAAGTCCCACTTAGTCGTCTCCTATTTGTCAGGATGCTATAAAGTTTCTAATGCTTTAATGAGTAAACTCAAACTCAAAATCTTTATTGCGTGTCACATGGTGAGTAGTTTTCGTGTAAACTTTAAACACCAAATATGTAACCGAATACGTATTTCGCTACAACTCTCACATATAAGTAACAAAATTACTTACAGTACAACTCACTTACAGGAGGTACATAACACATTTCACAGTAATAAACCGACAATTACACACAAAAGGCTCAACTTTGTCTTCACCTTTGTGTTTCCTTATTATTTCGCATTCGCGGGCTGTTCACTGTATATTTAACAGTGATAAATCTTAATTTTATTGCCGCGAAAATGATGTTTAGCGCTCCTCTTTGTTTTCGGGCCAGTAAGGGTTAACTACCGAGTATTGTGAGTTGGAGATGTCATTTTAAACGAACTCTTTGTGGTGGCAACTTTGTATGCGAAAGGAGATAAGATTGATATGTTAATTGCATAGAATTATTATTCCTTTCCGATAGGAATATTAATTTTATGGTTAATTGTATGCGTTTGGTGATATATTGCATTTAAGTTATGTTCTTATTTGAAAAAGAGTATTTTTTTATTCCTTCTGAAAATCAAGGGACGGGCAAGGTTTTAAATGACAGGATGTGTAAAGCTAAGTGATAAAAAAATCTTTCACATCCAACATATACTGATTGATAAATAATATCAGTAAATTCTTGATATTTCATCTTACTTTTTTTATCCTGCAATTTAGCACTCTACTTTTGCATGAACTTGAAAGGTATCGTTTCTCAAAATAAATTCCAAGATTACGTCTGCATAAAAAATACCTAATAGTTTTTTTTAAAGACTTTATTGCACAAGTTTTCTCTACAAAGTGGTGGTTGAGCATTAATCAAAGCATAGTTCTTCATCGAAACCTGGTTAATTTCTTTGCCCATTCCGTTACACGTACTAAGTTGTACTAGACAACATGTATTCCAAAGAAAAAGCTAATAAACTGGTTACACTACTGCTTCTTTTATCCAGCTGACATCACATTCTTCACTCTAAATCAGAGCGAGACAAAACATACATAAAACATGACTTACGATCCCAAGAGATATTACTGAATTGGATCCCTTCAAGTTTTTTTATAAAGACTCTATGGTGGTAAAAATAAGGGTAAAATTCGCTTGGCGAGAAATTTTATGGGCCTTAAGGGACCATTCGGTACAGTTTTCGCAAATTGGGATCTCTTAGTATGTTGATGGGGTGTTCATGATAACAATCTCAATTTTGTTAAGTTATGGTCATGAATGGGTTAGGAATTAAGTTCGGTTTAAATAATCAAAAATGCGATTACGTTTCTAAGCTTTTAGATATAGATAGAAGATAGAGATTATATACCCGAAACGTGCTTTTTAAGTTAGCTTTAAAAATATTTCCGTAGGTCATTAAATGCTTCGTTAAACAGGAATGCTGGCAAAAAAAATATTTTTTTGTATTATCAAATTGCAAAAATGCTACCTCGCACTAATACCAGAATATTAGCCTCTCTACCATTCGCTAAAGTGTATCTCAAACCATTCTTTCACTAGTAATCTACCGTAGTTACCCTCACAAAGAACTATTATGATCGCACAAAAACTACTAACAAAATTGGCCCATAAATTCATTTACTATGAACTTTCACCAAACGCACACTCGCGTACAAAAGCGCTACAACAAACCTAAACAAATGACCGAGCAATTATCGCGTTTTCATGCAAATTTAATGTCCTAACTCGACCCGTGGAATGACAATAAAATTTTAATTCCCCTAACAAAAATGCATCTGCCGACATGGTACGACAATGCCCCAGTGGATAAATGCTACCAACTGTATCAGAATAAAACTGGTAACTCTCCGCAAACAATCGTTTTAATAGGGTAAGGGATCCACATCATAATGGAGCCCTTACTAAATAAATAGAGGGCGCCACTCGCAACAGCCCAAATGCGATTAAGCACTTATGTACGCGATTATACCGTTCCCCAACGGATTAGCGGCGGAAAGAGACGGAGTTACGCAGAATTGGGAGTGCGAGCGAGATGCAAAATAGAGGGGAGATACGCAATTAGGGGTAGAGCGTGAATTGGGCCAAAATTTAAGCGGAAAGCTATTTATCTGTATATTACTTTATTGTCGATCCATTAGCGTGCGAGCGAGAGACGACTATGTGGGAGGGAGAAAAGCTATTACGCGACAAATTGGGGTTGTATTTGCGATTTTTATTAAACTCTCCCAGGAGAGAAAAGGACGGGCGTTATAATAAAGTGTTAGATAGAGCGAGACGTAACTCATGACATTTAATGTTACGAAAGATCAATTGGATCCGTAATGGTCTCTTTGTGATATTATAATTGGTAACGGGTTTCACAATTTATATAGCCAAGTAGATTTTCTTGATTAATGTTTGCCATAGAAAATTACGGGTAGCCATTTGGTGGGTAATCTTTAGTAATAATAGCTATAATGATGGTTTAGCAACTGCTTTTTTTTTGTTGGCTAATCACGTTTTAGTTGTTGCGTGCGTATAATGTTGCTACTGCGTGTGTATTATTATATTTAAGTAACAAGAAGATATTTTAATGCTTATGAATAGATGTTATCGAGCCTTTCAATATTGTAGTAAGTACTTCAATAAAAAAACTATTAACTTTCATGAGGTGCTCGTAGCGCAGTGATGGCAACGCTCGAAGTTAAGCAACCTACACAGCGCGGTAGTGTTTAGATGGGTGATCATTCCGACCATATAAGTGACGTATTCACGAGCATCTCCGTGCTTCAGAAGGCACGTTAAACTGTTGTTCCTGGCTAATTTCGGTTTAGACGTAAAGCCTAGTCAGAGGCCTTATAGGGGGTGTCTTGATAACATCTGACAGCAAGGTTAGTCGCTTTCTTTGCAAACTCCTCCACCAATCCGCACTGAGCCCGCGTGGTGGAGTATGGCTCAAACTACCTTATATTTGAGGTAAGGCCTTTGCCCAGCAGTGGGACGTTACAGGCTAACTTTTTTTAGCATTCATTAATTCCATAAGGCATGCCATAATTTTTTACATAACGCTCTGCCATATTTTTGTACGGAGTTTGTCAGCTATTTGACACTAGTTACTGATAATTCAGATGGTGTATCGCCGCCGTAGATATTATCAGATTTCAAAGATATGGTTAAGGTTAGTATAACAGCTAACACCATAACTGAAACCTAAGCAGCAAATGCATTATTCACCCCAGATTGTGAACATACTACCCCATTGAATTCCATGCGAAGCGGAAACGAAGATCTAGATACCATCGGTTAGGGTTAACTTCAGGTTTAACTCGCCCTGAATGTAATAGGTGTGTAAGTTAGACAAATTGTTAAGCTATTTGTGTGAATCATTTATATTAAGCTTTTGTAAACGCATAGATGCAAGTCGTTACAATTTTGTACTGAGATAAAGTGTATGAAAAGGAGACGAAAATGTTCCTTCTTACCTAAAACATGGCAGTGATTGTAAATGTTAGAAGCTATAAATTTGCATCAGAACAAAAATTAGTGTGAACTAAAGATGACTGTGAGCTGGTATAACCGATTTTAACAAATAGGTAAAGAGAATCATTCAAATAAGACACGGATAATTTAAATGATATGATTTAACTCCCTTGTATCCATTTAGTTATTTTAATCTTAGGGAAAATTAAGAAAGTATATGAATATGTACAATGTAGATAGTTTACCAGTTTTCAATTTTTTCCATAATGTATAAAGAAGTAGCTATTTGAACTAAGAGCAAAATTTGGTATTTTTTATTTTTAAATTACACTTGTTAAAAGCAACCGTGACTCTGTGACAGACGAGGAATCTATATATTTTATTTATTTATTAGTATTGGTACAGAATAAAAGTATTTTTCTATCTTTCTTTCAAATGTGTTACATAGGTTCTACTGATTATGCGTCTTCAAATGAAAGATACAATATAACTTGGCGGAAGCCCTACCGTGTTGGATAGTAAAATAATAATTAATATCCGGATATAATAATTAAAGTTCACCGACCTATTCTATCTTTGAAACCATCGGTTTAGTGTGGCCAATAACGTTATCCGTTCAGGATATATTAGTTATTGCGCATTTAAAATATCAATTTGTAATCTATATGTGTAATGGGCGTTAGGTATAGCTAAGGTAATTTTATATTATGTACTGGTATGTGTTTTATTGATTTCGCTTCCTGTATACATTAAGTAAATACATGAGTGTAAATAGATAACCAAATTTATGAGCGTGTGATGGTTACACATACGAGTAGTTGGGCTAATCACATGTTGACTGAACATTGAGATGGCGTGCATCTACGTTTTGAAAGTGTGCTTTGTTTATTATAAGACTATAAGGGACTTTAATTTTGATAGAAACAGAAATCTTTTTTGCGGATAGCTTTTATGTATAGCTTCAGTTACGCGCTACATTTCGAAATAAGAAAAAAAAACTATATAAATATACAGTAAAAGATTTACAGCCTTACTACAAATCACTTAAACAAAGTTTTAGGCACTGTTTAACAAGATTTTAAGAAAATCCTTACCACAAATCAGTTTTTGGCGCTAAAACACTCTTTTAAACAGTGTTTTAGTTAAACACCCTCCCCCCTATTTTATCTAGTGTTTAACCTAAAAAATTGACAGATTGACATTTTGTCAACTTGACTTTCGTTTCGCGGTAAATCAAATTCGTGCTTTCCTATAGAAAATATTATGGATGATTGATTTTACAACAATTAATTTATTGATCACACAATTAATTTATTAATCAACAAACCAACAAAACAAGTTCGCGCACCGGTACTTTATAGACATTAGACACTATTTTAGACATACTTTTGTAAAATCAAATTCCACTCAGCAACTCTATGACGGTTTGTGTTGGTATTCGTGTTTCTGTTTTGTACCACGTCTTTCGAACTTTCTATAAGCTGTATAAGGATATCCTGAAATAAAATAAACAATTACAACGCTATCACGTTTCCAAACCCCACATACGGCGACTATGTGGTAGTTATCCATTTGATTTACCTTTTCGTTTTTTGTCCAATTATCCTAGCGATCTTTCTTTTTTTGATTCATGTTGAAAACAAATCAGTCAATACACAACAAAATACGACTTTTTACAAATGAATTGAAAACGCGCTCTTTCTTTACAAACTCCTGTAAAAAAGTCAAAACAAATCAGATTCTTCTCATTCTGCTGTCATCACAACTTTTTTTTAAAGATTTGGGTTTTGATACTATTCAGCCATCATTTCAAGAAGCTTTTGTTCATTTACTCTGCAGTGTGTTGAAAGCAACCTGCGAACTAGGAAATGTAATGAATGAACTGAGAGTGAATGAATGAATATTTGTATCTAAAACTGGTGTTTAGCTAAACACTACTCAAAAACCTATTTGTGGTACAAAATGTTAAACACTGTTTTAAACCCTTTTTTAATTTAAAACAGTTTTTAACTAAACATGACTTAAAACCAGTTTTAACGGATGATTTGTAGTAAGACTGTTAGTGTTTCGAATGTAGGCTTATCCTGTCTTGATACGTCTTCCACCAACTATCTTGTAAGAATAGACGATGAAAATTTAGTTGTAAGAGCCATGTCATAAATTAGTCTAAATAATACGAAAAGACCAGTCTTTGTTCTTTGTTCAAATCTCAAAGCAGTTTCCTCCCCAATAAAACATCAAAAACACATTTAACACTATCACTACACGTTTCCCGTCTATTTGTCTATCTAAGCCACAGATCATATTTTTAGATTCACCCGTCTCGTGTTAACCCGTAGCGCCCCAGCTCCTCCCCTTAGGGGTGGAGGGGTGCAAACAAGGGGTGAAAGGGGGTAAGGGGTGAATTGCGCCTGCGTGCTGTGAGTTTGAGATTGAGAGGTGTTGATTTAGCTAACTAGACGACACAGTGGTAATGGAGAGGGCTGATTCAAGTTAAATTGACGGATTATGCTGGGTTAATTAATCGGGGGACTGCGAACGTGAACGCATTTAAGCGATCTATAAATTATGAATTATTCATAATTTTGTACGGCAAAAAATATTTATTTATGCACTTCTTTCTTACATATGTCACAGCCTGACAAATTTAACGCCTGCCTAGATAGTTATGTAACGCCGATATCCAATTAAATGGATTAACGTCATCTAGCCAATTCTTTGAACGCAACGTTTAGTTTTGTAGGCATTTAGTTAAATTTGATATTGACGAATTTGTAATGTTTGGTTAATGAATGATTATTTATTTGCATTAAAACATGTTAAGTACTTACATTAGGGTGACTCTAGACTTAAAATCGCGACGTTTATTCAGTGTTTCCATTTAAGCTGTTTTGACAATATTAGGTACAGGTTCATTTCACTTGTTTTTAAAACGGATCGCTAGTTAATTTACTCACAGGGTCATGTCTTTCAAATTCGGAGTTAATACAGTTTTATCTGATAATAACCAAGATACTCACTTTAATTAATTACTTGCTTATACACTACAGCTTATAAGTAGTTAAGTTTATGACCCCCAATACCAAAAAAACTAAAGTAAGTACTTACTCATACCGAAATTGCGTTTTCTCCCAATAATCGAATTACGTACGGCAAACATTTTATCTTAACAGCTCAGATGGTCGATAATGGGTTAAATTTCCCGGCAAAACCTGTTGACGCACGTCATGGAAACTGGTTGGGAATTAGGGATTCTTGAGTTATGTACTTGTGCTTATAGACCTTTTTCGATACTCTGATTTTTAACGTTTTCAAGGTATGTAAGTACGTAAAAAGTTTTTTTCATTGTTATTAGTAGAAATAACATTAGAAAATCTTTATATGTACTAAAGACGCATTTTAATCAAAACTCTACTTATCTGCTTAAAAAGTTTCTTACATTGCTTAATATACAGTAGTAGAATCATTAATTTTCATAAGAATGAGTCGTGACGAAATATTATTAGCTAGTCTTGTATGAGTAAGTACATAAGTAAGTTACTTTAGTAAATACCATAAAATTATTATCCCTTATATTAATTTTATGATAAATACACTGCATAGAGACAAATACAGTGATATAACTACATTTTAACTTCCTACAACACCACGATCTTTGTTGCATTATCAGAATACAGATAATTGCTACCGCAAAATGCCTAAAATCAAATAAACAGTTTTCTTTCAAAGAATACAAAAACTCAATTCGCGAATACCGCGCTAAATACACACATCGCCATTAAGAAGTCAATCAAATCGTTTTTCCTCGCATTCGAATTATGACAGACGTACAAAAAGAATCAATTGCGCATCGATTCGCGCATAAAAAGAAATATCGATAATTCAGTATAGAAGTAGGAAGCGAGGCAACCGATGAAGTGGCTCTAAGTTCCGATAAACACTGCTTAAGACGGTAACTCTCCACTACGAAGCATGTCATGAACAGCTTGCACAAACGAAGTTTAAGTTTTGATTAGCTTAACACGTTCCGGGACGGTGAACGCCTACAGATGTGAAAACAATAAAACATCTATTGTGTCTGGTCTAGTGTCCCGGAACGTGTTAAGACACAGGTCGATTCCTTGTCTGACACAAGTGCTTTTTACAAGTGCATTTTATAATATTATTTTTTATAGCGACAAAACCCCAAAAAAAATCTACACCAAGTCTTAAATTTATGGGTAGAGAGACTTACCATGGATATAAAAACTGAGTAGGTAAGTATTGTTTAATACAGGGTCAAAATATTGCATCAACAAGCAGAAGATATAAAAGCAAACCAATTTTAAATTAATAAAGATAAGATTTTTTGATGTATCTATATATACATATAATAAAACTGTAAAGTAGGTGAATTCTGTACATTGCATATTTAAAAAAAATTGCATTGAGGGGGCTTCTTACACGTAATAGATACCATATTTTTTTTGAATTTTTTGTCTGTCTGTCTGTCTTTCTGTCTGTTTGTTCGAGCTAATCTCAGAATCTACTCGACCGATTTTGATGGGGCTTTTTTTATTTGACTCAGCATCACTTGGAGAGTAAACTAGGATAGAAATGTGCAGTAAATGTTTAAACGTAAACAAAAAAGGGGAACAATAATAAAATTTTAAAAGTGAACGGTAAAGTTTAAAAAAACAAACCCGATGGTTAGTAAAAACAATATTGCCTTATTGCATTGACATAGTCCTGGGTGCGTATTGCGATGCAGTTTTGACAGTAAAACAGCTTTACTGTCAAATTAGCAATTATTTTTGCAATTTGCAAATGAATATTACTATAATATAACAATATAAATATTATTATATACATACATTGTAGTATAATTATAATATTATAATATTAATAACATTAGTTTACACTGAGTGGGAATAGAACTGCCTCGGAATTGAACAGATTAAGTTGGATCGCACTACGCCCCCTGGCTGCTTTATTCGCACTATGATCACTACACCCCGTCAACAAAAACCATACTCATCAAAACGTAATAAATTAGCTTCCATGCACGGCTCATTTGACGATAATTTTATATGTTAATACACTCTAATTGGCCAAGCTTAATGCACTCTCTTTGCTCTGCTCGCTATGAAATCAACCGGCAAAGTGCGAGTCGGACTCGCGCACTAAGGGTTCCGTAGAAGCTGTTATAACTAAGTAAGTAGTACATTGTAACGGTTTTAAGATTTTTTCCTTTACATATGGTGTACCAATCCTTTAAATTTTAATTTTTTAGTTTTTATTTTATTCCTTTTTTCCGCAGACTTACGGCCCGTTTCACAATGAAAGAAAGAAAGAAACATTTATTTGACACACAACAATACATACATAATAGAAATTATAATATAAAAATGACTTCAATGACTGAATAAGTTTAGCGTTATCCAATATTTCATACAAAAAACAATCCATATTTGAAATATTCGT
>OY757275.1:1643468-1743636 GCA_963584085.1 Pyrausta aurata
CAAGTGCGAGTCCGACTCGCGCAATAAGGGTTCCGTAGAAGCTGTTTTAACTAAGTAGTACATTGTTACGGTTTTAAGATTTTATCCTTTGCATATGGTGTACCATGCGGAAAAAAGGCTGAAAGAAACTCGAATTAAAATTTGAATATCCTTTAAATAAGACTTACGGTCCGTTTCACAAATGTCTGAATAAGTTACCATTAGCGTTAGCATTAGCGTTATCCACTACCTATTTCATACAAAAAACGATCCATATTTGAAATATTCGTTTATTAACGCTTATTTGTCGATGTGGACCCTTTTGGACCTTACTATTTAGTTTAAAGAGTGTTTCCTTTTGAGGTAAGGAACCCTAGAAATACTTTTTTTTTAAATGGCCGTAGCGTAACGCCATCGCGATCTCATTCCAAGTTTTTTGCACTTGTTTATAGCATTTAACGACTTGTAAAAAGCGATGATAAAAACAAATAAGGCAGCCAGTCTAGGCGAGGATAAGCCATCTGATGAGGAAGATGCTTATCCGATAAAATAATTACAGTTCATTAAATATGTACTTGGTAAAATGTACCTCAAATTCGAAAATGTGAATCGTTTTTGAGCGTGATTCGATAGGCCAAGGAAAATGTAATGGAATATTATATTTGCCTATCTTTTCAATTCCACTCCGCTCGCAGCTGATATAACAGAAAATCTTGAATTCCCAAATCATGTTGCATCTACGAATTTAGCCGTAAACTTACAAGCAGCAATTTGAATCAATATTACTTGACTAAAAATATTGGCTTTCAAATTCAAAATCTTTATTTCAATTTAGGTCATGAAATGACACTTATGACTATCTACATGACTATAAACAATGACACTTATGGCTATCGGTTTTTCTGCCATAACTCAGAGCGCATAAATTTTAGAGAGCTACAAATCTGGGTGAATACTATCTAGATGTACCTAAATAACATAATATCAAAAATGCAGCTCTACCGCAATTAATTCAATTTTAAATGTTATGACGAGTAGCCTACTAATTTGAATGCAGACATCCTTTTTGCCGTAGTAGAGTCAAAAAAGGTTTTAACGGTTTGAATCCAAATAACCACAGGAAACGCCAGTTCTAACTGGTTGCAACGGACAATACCATCGATCTATCAAGTGTTGATTACGATAATCATTATCTGTGATTATGAGGTATTCACTTTCGCCGCAAAATCGTCCGTTTCGCGTTACGACGAGGCCGCGCAACTAGGCCGCGGCGGCCACACCTGGTATACTGACGATTTGGTACCGACAGCAAAACAAACACTATCCTTCTAAATTAAGAACATACCATTCCCCTGATTCACATATTTTAGGCATCTACTGTTGGACTACAGTAGTCATTCAGTAGTGCTATTAGTAACACATCGTGTGCTTAAAGTCAGCGGCAAAAGGTGTCACGCCGCTGTCAGAATGGCCCACTTGCGCATGATGATTTAACTCAGGATTACGCTTACCCAGGATTAAATTATCATTCCGTCTCTGTCCATTTATTTGACGTTGACAGAGACATAATGATAATTTAATCCTGGGTTAGCGTTATCCTGGGTTAATTCATCGTGCGCAAGTCCTACAATCAAATGTACTCTCGTACGTAGTAGAACTGATGCACAACTCAGTGACGACTCAATTAGCGGGATTGAGGCCCTGATAGATGTGTGTGAGATGAGATGGTGTGTTAAGATAAATTTAAAATTCAAAAATTCAAAAATATTTATTTCAATTTAGGTCATGAAATGACACTTATGTGCTGGCACTTATGTAATGACACTTATATGATATGGTGCTGGAGGCGGATGGATCGAACAATGTGGACGGAGAAAAAAAATGAAGATCAAGTCTTGAAAATGGTACAAGAGAAGAGAAAATTGAAAGAAACGATAGGATATAACGTAGAAGAGGGCGAAAGTTGGGACACCTGATTGGACATGATCATTTCATCAAAACTATAATAGGGGGAAGAAAGAAAGAAGCGAGGAAGACCAAGAGAGAGAGCAAATGATAACTGTCGTGTCGTATCAGGAGGTTAAGAGAATGGCGGAAAGCCGGAAAGAATGGAAAAAACTCCACCGACGTGAGCTTAGCTCTTAAATTTGATGATGATGACCAGATAGATAACTGACTGTATCAGTATCAAAAAAGTTTATCCTTTATTCAGGATTAGTGTGTCATAACGGAAGCCTCTACGATTATCAGTCAAGGTCGTCTATTCCTCCTATTATTTACTTGACATAATAGAATTTATCACAAAAAAGAAATGGTCGGAATTTCTTACACGTTTGATAATTTCAGTTTCCTTGTTGTAAAAGGTCAAGCCACACTCCTAGTGATCTTCACAAAATGTCGAATCACTTAATATTACCATAAAAGCTAGCTATTACCCTGATATTGACTGGAACTAATTCGGTGTGACATTTAAAAGCACACATGATAATCCAATTAATGCATTATACTTACAAGTTGCTCTTTATTTCCTCAATTTAAATATAAATTACCTAATATATAGGTACATACGAGTTATGTAAGTTCTCCGTTAATTTAAAATAAAATTGAAATAGAGTACTCAATTAAATTTAAAATATATTACATAATTTTATTTTACGGCTGTAAATCAGTGTTGCACCCGCATCATTTCAATGTAGTTAAAACATATATGTTTTAACACACTATTGGCAATAGCATCTTAGCAGATGACAGCTGAAAGAAAGAAATACAGCTTTTTTTATTTTGTAAAAATATTTTGGTGCTGAATAAACGTTTTTTTTTTCTTTCTTTCTTTCATTGATCAAGGACATACACACACAAACAGACAAACGCTCACACAAGTTGCAATAAATTAATCTGAATCTGAAGAAAAAAACAGTTGTGGGTCTTGGTCTGATTAACCTGGAGAACCCTGTCTGAAAACGTAACTTATATTTCTAATACGCATTTTCATTATTTTTTAACTATTTTGCCGACCGTACCATGGCACGCCAACCTAATGATCCGACAATTAAGCAGTTTTTTCCACCAGTTTCGAACAATTAGCTCCAGCACTGATATATTTCTCGCGATTTCATTGTTACAGTATCGCCTAATGTTGTTGTTCTAATGACTTAAGTAAGACTATCGCGATTCCATCTGTTGTTGTAATGTAGCTAATTAGTTAGTATTTTACTATCACTGTTCTAATTGAAACACACTTTGCTCGTGGCAGAACGTAATATTTTTTAATTTTTTTACAACATAACAAGATGACAGCGGTATAAAGGTATGGCATGCATTTACACGGACACTGAGGATTTACACGGTAGGTAGATTATATATAAGACATTGTTGATATTATTTCAACACCCCCACTATATCAGCAATGTCAATAACTAACAATATTGAAATCATTTTTCAACACAAATAACAAAATTATTTTTAAATATTTCTAAACAATTTGTATCCCTAAAACTTTTAAGAAATTATAGTGCTTTACAGAGCAAAGTCCCTTTGTAAATAAATCAGCAGGCATATCAGCTGTGGGTAAATATTCTAAATGAACTATTTCATTCTTTACACAGTCTCGAGAGAAATGATATTTTATATCTATATGTTTGGTTCTCTTGTGAAACACTGGATTTGCAGTGAGTTTTAGTGCCCCCTGATTATCATTAAATAGATTTATACTATACTTGTGGTTTGTTATTTCAAATTGCAGGTTTCTAAGATAAACTGCCTCTTTACATGCTTCTGCTATAGCCATGTATTCGGCTTCACAGCTGGATAAAGCAACAGTTTTTTGCTTATTAGTTTCCCACGATACTATACATCCGGATAAAGTAAAGCAGAAACCAGTGTAAGACCTCCTATCCACTATGTTACCCCCCCAATCAGCATCTACATATCCAGTTAAAACCGTACAATCATCAGCTGTATATTTTAAGCCATAATTAATTGTTTGCTTTAAATATCTCAAAATTCGTTTGACATATACACAATGTTGTTTAGTAAAACAATTATTAAACTGACTAAGAAACCCTACTGCAAATGCAATATCAGGTCTGGTCAACACTGCAAGGTACATAAGGCAGCCTATTATCTGCTGATAAGGAAAATTTACATAGCTCTCATCCTCATATGTAATATTAAATTTAGTATCCATTGGAGTTTGAACAGTTTTACATTGGCTCATATTAAATTTTTGTAACACATGTTCAATATAGTCCTTTTGACTAAGTGATATTGTTTTATCAGATTTATTAACTGTTACATTTACACCAAGGCATTTTTTTATTTCACCCAAATCTTTAATCTTAAATTGATCAGCTAAAACATCTTTTAAGTGCTGAGTTTCCTGACAATCATTAGAAAATATAAAAAAATCGTCGACATACAGTGTCACAATAGTTTTCAACTTACCATTTGTTTTTGAATACATACATGGTTCAATTTTAGATTTTTGGTAGCCAATCTGTAACAAACACTCATCAACTCTCTTGTACCATGCTCTTGATGATTGTTTAAGCCCATAAATGGCCTTCTTTAATTTGAGAACTTGACCACTTTGTGTAGGTTCAGCAAAGCCTTCTGGTATTTGCATAAATATTGTTTCATCAAGAGCACCGTTTAAGAATGCAGTTGTGACATCTAGATGCCTTATATCGAAATTAAGTTTCACTGACAATGCAAAGAGTAGCCTTAAAGTAGTATGTCTTACTACGGGTGAAAAAGTGTCTGTATAGTCCACACCTTCAATTTGCGAAAAACCTTTGGCCACTAATCGCGCACGAAAACGGACATTATTTGCACTATCAAACTTTTTACGTAGTACCCACTTGCACTGCACAACTCTTTTGTCTTTTGGAGGATCACACAACTCCCATGCATCGTTTTCTTTGAAGCACTGCAACTCTTCTTTCATTGCTGCCAACCACTGCTCTTTTTCAGCACTATTTAGGGCTTCGCACAGAGATAATCCAGTTGCGTCATCGTAAGTATCACTGTTATTAGGTAAGGCCATCCAGCCATATCTGTCTGGCTTCTTTCTAATGCGCACGGGTCTGGCAAGAGTTTCAGGCACATAAGTTTCTTCATAAGCTTCTGCATCCTCATAGTCACTGGGATTATATGTGTTATCATCATGATCATCATAGGAAGGATCATGCAGGATTTCTGAGTTTTCTTCTTGAGTAGACACTGAATTATTCACTTTCAAGTCAGGTTCTATCATCATTGTCTCATCCCCCACTGAATCAAAACTCTGTCCTTCTTGCACTTGAATTAAACATTCAGATTTTGATTCTTTCTCAGTGATGATCACATCCCTACTGGTAAAGACAGTCTTTGTTTCTGGATTATATAGTCTATATCCTTTTATATTTTCAGGATATCCAACTAGAATACATTTTTCGGATTTCTTGTCCCATTTCTTACGTTTTTCTTTTGCAATGTGTACCATGACAGTACTACCGAAAATTCTGATGTGGCTTATGTCTGGTTTTGAGCCGGTCCATAATTCATAAGGTGTTTTATGACCCAATGATGCTGCCACAATCCGGTTCTGCAAATAGACCGCAGTATTAGTTGCTTCACCCCAGAACTCTTTGCCTAAGCCAGCATCAAAGAGCAGACACCTTGCCTTTTCAACGATTGTGCGATTAAATCTTTCACACAATCCATTCTGTTGTGGGGTGTATGGGTTGGTTTTTTGATGAATCACACCTGCTTGGCTCAAATAACTGTCAAATTCTTTGTTACAATACTCTAAACCATTGTCGCTTCTTAATATTTTTATTTTATGGTTTGTTTGGTTTTCTACCATTGCTTTAAACTGCTTGAAATACTTCAAGGCTTCATTTTTATGTTTTAAAAAGTAAATGAAGGTCATGCGACTGTGATCATCGACAAATAAAATAAAGTATCTAGATCTACCAATTGATACATTTTCCATTGGCCCACAGATGTCGGTGTGTACAATTTCTAGCAGGGTATCACTTCTCTGACTAATACTCTTAAAAGGTAGTCGACACTGCTTACCCTCGCAGCATGTAGTACACGATGACTTGCTTATGTCCACTTTTTCATCTATACACATTCCTTGCACAGCATCCTTCATTTTGTTAAGATAATCTTTGTTGACGTGACCTAATCTGCGATGCCATGTATCTCCTGATACTGCAGAGGCGGCGAAATGTACTTGATGTGACAGTTCCAGTTTATATACGCCATTCACTAGCACTGCTGTAGCTACTAACACTTTGTTCTTGTTGTACACTGCGCAGCCACTATCTGTGAATGATACGCTGTTGCCTTTTTTAATAAGTTGACTGACAGACAGCAGGTTCGTTGTCAGGGATGGAACACATAGTACATCTTCTACCTTTATGTCATACACGTAGTTATCAGTGGTAGTAGTTATATCCACATCACCCGAACATATTACTGTCACTTTTTCGCTATTTGCAACCACAATTTCTCTGTTCTGGACGTATGAAGGATTCTTGACCCAACTCTCATTTGCTGTCAAATGTACACTTGCGCCTGAGTCTAGGTACCACTCGTCTCGGTTGAAATTACCGCTGAGGAAAACTGCACTAAACGCGTTGGACTGCACTCGTTCTTTATTCTGGTTTGATCTTTCTAACATTGGACATTGATTACGATAATGACCCGGGTTTTTGCACTTGTAACAGGTTATGTTTTCTTTTCCTCCTGTCACTTTGGCATTTGACGTTGACTTGCCGCTATTTCCGCTCTGATTGGGGTTGCCAGGTTTTTTATGTTTTGTTTTTGTCCATTTTGAGGCAAACGCCGATTCAGTATTCTGCGTTTCGTTCGAAATCGCGCCCATCAATGGTTCCGAGTCTATTAGCTTCGTCTTGATGACGTCAGCCGTAATTGCTATGCCTGAATGCTCTATTGCCATTATCATTGGCGAAAACCTTTCTGGTAATCCTGCAAGCATCAGAGAGCCAATCCATTCATCAGTTATTTCGAAACCAGTTCCACTCAATCGTTGTGATGTTTCCACAATTTGAGTCACGTAGGTGGTCATATCTTCGCAATTTTCTCGTCGTATGGATATCAAGTGGCGTAACAACGATATCTTCCTCGAATATCCTGAGTCGTCAAACAGGGATTTGAGTTTTTCCCACAACTCCTTCGAAGTCGTCGTCTTCTTGATATGCACGTACAGGGCTGGATCGATGGTCAGACATAATTTAGCCCGCGTTTTCGCGTCTTCTTCGGGTTTTATGTCTTTTCCCTCCACCGGCTTCACACAATGTAGCATGCCTTCCAATACGAGCACATTTTCGACAGCGAATGTCCACTCATCAAAGTTTTCTCTGCCCTTTAATTTAGGCACACTGGCTAAGTAGTTCGTGGCCATTATTCACTATAACTCGACCGCGTCCAAAAAATAGCACCGAAAAAACTTTATACCAATATTAATTGCGTAATTGCGCGCCCATAACCTCTAATTGAAACACACTTTGCTCGTGGCAGAACGTAATAATTTTTTATTTTTTTACAACATAACAAGATGACAGCGGTATAAAGGTATGGCATGCATTTACACGGACACTGAGGATTTACACGGTAGGTAGATTATATATAAGACATTGTTGATATTATTTCAACAACTGTGATATCAGATAATTTGAGTGGATAGTGTATTAGGAGAGCGTGAAAATATGAGGCTTAATAACTGTTTTGAAAAAGGCATGTCTTCGTTAGACTACGGAAATTGTGAGACAGCCAAATTGAGGAGTCGTCTAGTCTAGACTTCTGAAAAAAATAACGGTGGTAAAATTCTAACTGTCAAAAATAAATCTGGCTGGTTCCTAGCTCAAAGGATTAGCATAGCTATCCAACGCGGCATCACAGCCAGCATCATAGCTTCCTAGCCACAAGGAAATGATTTCGTTTTGAATAGGTAGGTTTTAAGATTTTTTTTATGATGCATGTCTTAGGTTGTTTTTTTCCTGTTTTTTTTCTAAAATAAAAGTGTTCTTTACTTCAGAAAGAGGCAGGGGATAGTTAGATAGAGGAGGAAAATTCAAATTGAAGAGAGCTTGCTAATTCGTTAATGGGCCTCCTCCTTATGGGCTAATGGAATAGTGGTCGACCTATCCTATATTACAACTTTGGTGGCCTTTTTTATCTAAAATATAGTATTATATGCTTTAATTAGGTACTTGTTGCTTCTAAAGAGATGATTAAAACCTGGCTCTTAATGCAACTACTTAAGGTAAGTTGCACCAAAATGTGATGGTTACGGTTAAATATAAATGTGTATAGATAATATTAAAACCTTCTATTCTTGATGGTTTGAACAACGTTGCAACGGTTAAAAACTGCGCTTCGCGAGCCTTTGACATACTCTATAGCAGTCGCTAAAAATGGTAGACGTATAAAAGTTATGATTAAAGGTTAAAGTTACGTTTAAAGTAGCTCGGTGCAACCCACTAAGTATATTACCCGCTCCATAAAACCATTAAAAATGGTTAGTGTACAATTTTTTTACCGCTGTATCAGCAATATCTGCCCTTTTGACTTTTAATTGCTGTGTTCAGCGCAAAATTATTATCATTTAACGATATCTTTGTATCGGGTAGCGGTATTTATTCGAATCTAGGGTTGCCAGTTAGTAATTATTTCAAGGAACTAAGAGATTTTTATATGAATAATGCGCTAGGTAAATCATAGTTTTACCGACTTCAAAAAGAAAATTGGTTAAAAAATCGACCTGTATGAATGTGATATAGTTCAAATTCGATTATATTTGAGTATGATGATCTGTTTAGGCTTCTAAGCACGTGTGTAAATTTTCATAGGTGTATGTATGTTTATTTATACCATAAAATTAATATTTGTAATATTTCAATGGTTTAACAAACATACTTACACTTATGAAATTTCACGGATTTCTCACAAACAGGAAATCAAATCAAGATGATAATTTTTTGGTTCAGTCAGGTATATTCTAATTCAAGTGTATTCTATTTCTTTAACAAGTGACGAATAGTCCAGTTTATAACATATTTTTTTAATCAATACATTTCGTTATCCATTTCTTAGATATAATATTCAACAACCCTAGCCTCAGAAACTAGTACAAACTCAGAACTAGTAGTGCCTACGTTTCTTTGTATTTTATTTCTGTTTTGAGCATTAATTTGTAGCAACACCATTTATCAAAACAGTCATTAGCTTCGTCCAATTGATGTTGGCTAGCGTTTTGTAAATGTACCACCCTGTTCTTTATAACTGTTACGCAGGAAATAAATATAATTGTAATTGTGAGGATGAGTCTTGTCCAGAGACTAAGGGCTGGTTTCACCATCGACAAATAAGCACTACCAACGAACAATTCAAATATGGAAATAGTGGACAGATAACGCTGATGGGAACTTATTGAGATTGTGAAACAGGCCGTTGATATTTTAACTAGATCGGTCTTACTTCTTTCTGATTCTAAGTAGGAACCTCAATGCATTTTAAGAACATATTTCTTTCAGAAAGCTTAGAATAAAAATTCAATTTCTTGAAAAAACCTATTTATTGCTGGTTTCTCATAACTAACGGATGTATGTAAAGTAGGATCGTATTTAGTGATCATTATTCTTAACATTTTGTTCAAGAAACTTAAGTGTGGTAGATAAATGATACCGCGATGCAATTACGTACAGCGCCATCTAGTTTCAAAAACACGTACCTGAGTCTCAGTCAAGCTTAGCGCCTGCGCTAACTGCTTCCTCTCAGCTCCGACCACGTAATGGTTCTTTTCAAAGGCATGTTCTAGCTTCAGCAGTTGTGATGGGGAGAACGCTGTTCTGATCCTCTTAGGTTTTCTGAAGGGCTGTAAGAGGAACCCGGGGATGTCTGGACCTGGAAGTAGAGAGGGGAAAATTAGTGATGTCCTTTAGGAAAGACATTTGTTTAATTGCTTGGGATTGGGAGTGATAGCCTTCTCAAAGGACTCGTTACCTAGTTTTAGATATAATAACAGAATTGTACTTTATTTTAAATGTAGTAGGATAGTCTCAAGTGAAATTGTATTGTAGTGAAGTAATATCTACCGTCGCCTTATAACATCGCAACTCGCCGACTCCGCTCCTAATGACCGAATCGATATTATTAAAAAATATCTAAATAACGACTGCTTGAAATTTTTTTTTTTTCTTCTCACTCATGTCCTACCTATACTACATTAAGGCAAAACGCAAACCAGTTTCGACCAACACCATGATAAATTCTTCATAACACAACATAATAACTCAAAATTACACAAATTAACATCGAATATCTTATATTCCTTGTACAACCTACAAAATGCAAACCTTATTTGGTTACGTACGAACATAAATAATTATGCCAGTATTAAATAAATTGAATTTTATTTATGGGGAATAGCATAATGGATGGACAAGTTGGAAACTGTTTGCGAGTTATCGATGTAATAAAATAAGAAATATGAGTTTTAAAATTGAGCAAAATGGGTCATACTAATACGACATAAGACAAAATTCTACCTACAATAAATGTTTATCTAACTTGAGAGTTAAAATGGAAATAATTTGAACTTAGATCCCCCTTTAAGATTTTCAAAAAAAAATATTAAAAATCGTTATTCCCATCTATCGTTTGAGTGAACCATCGACAATTTGCCTTCAGCATCCATAAACAAATCTTCTTATTATTAAACGAATTTTGCAAATACAAAAGATTTCAACGACTTTTATTTTAACTCTCCTTTACCTCCTTCATACTTCTTTATCTATTTCAATCAGATATCTGAGTAAGATCCTATACTTACCTCTATATCTAAATGAATTAAGCAAGTATATATATTACAAGTACTAATTTTAAACCTCAATAACAAATAAATAATAATCATTAGGGCCGTAAAAGAGTGAATACCTAGAGCCAATAAGTACCATTTTCGCTATACGTCCCATTACATAGGTTTCTGTATTTGGTATAATAATCTATTGTAAGCTTTTAATTGATTGATACTTATACCACATACCTTACAAATACAGGGTGTATGGGCTTTACTCAAATTATTAAAACCCAATAAATAGATGACGAAAAGAATGGACTGAAATTAGGTATTATATAGTTAAGCAATATTTTAATTAGAAGTAATTATACGAACTACCAACCAAAGTGCTTTTGGAGGTACTAAATCTCAACTTTTCACACTTTTTATCTATAACGATATTTAATGAAATGTTAATAAATATAGTTAATCAATCCTGGAGCTATTGAACTTTATGGTCTTCTTACGACCTGCTTAAAAAGGCAATGAAATCATCATCATCATATTTAAAACCTACGCTCTTGTCGGTGAAGATTCATCCATTAATTATTATTCAGCTGTCGACCTTCATGAAAGCAGAGTTTTGGCCGAAGGGTGTTTTGTATTGCCGATTTCGCGGACGGTTAGACACCATGTTGCGCAAAACGCCGGCAAAATAGTGTCATTTATTTTGATATTTTTAATGTTGTCATTGTATGTATGTTAGTTTTTAAGGTATTTATTATATGGGCCTTAGTTTCCTAAAATAAATGATTAATAGTTTATTTTTGTTTTTATAGTGTTTTGTCACCATACAAACTTAATAATATAAACAGCCTACGCGTTAAGAAGCGCTTGCAAAAATTCAACAGACCTGTTAATGTGACGGTGGCCGAGTGGTATAGGCATACGCCCGGATTGCGTAAGACACGGGGTTCAATTCCTCGTCTGTCACAGGTTCACAGTTGTCTTTTTACAAGTGCAATTTATATAAATGATTAAATTAAAAACTCCAAACAAGGGAAGATAGTGTGGTGGTTTTCCTCTTACCGGGATTTTCCGCCTCTTATGCCCAGTAGCAATTAATAATAATGAATAATTATATTGATATTTTGAATCTGAAAGTTACTCACATTAAGCTTTACTACTTTAATAAATTGAATGTTTTAGGTAGTAGAAGAAACTAAAGATTATCTACGCAATAAAATTAGTTCTAGTCTAGTGCTAACATTTCAATGTAATTGACGAAAAATGATATCAAACATCTTGATAATGTATCTTGTCATTCCTATCATAAATAATGTCATTTCTACTCATGCACCATTCAATAAAGAATCAATATGGTTGACGTAAGATATGTTCTTCGCGTCATAAGTGGCAAGGACATAATTCAATATGGCCGACCTATACTTATATAGGGTGAGAAATATGCTCCTTAAGGCTTCGCATATTAATAAGGGTGTAACATTTATATGATTAGCTCTACAAAGAGAGTTGCCAATTTAAATGTTACCTTTAATCGACTTTAAATTTAATTTTCGAATCGAATGGAATCGAACGTTTTTTACGGCCCATTTCAAAATGGCTTTATATGTTATGGATAGCTTTATCCACCAAATAATTCATACGAAACTCTACGTACCATATTTGAATTATTTGTTGGTTAATGCCAATTCGACGTTGTGAATTTCGTTCGTAATATATAATAAAACTTTTCTGAAAACTGCATCAAAATCACTTCAGCCAAACACGAAATAAGTAATCGCGGATAAATATACTCACATACATACAAAAATACCTACAGATCAAACTGAGATTTTCTTTATTTTAATTCGAATAAAAACATTGATATTTTTCGTGGTTTATTTAGTTGGTATAATTCTTCTTATCCCATTTACAATACCCAAATTACTACACATTACAATTATAGAAATTCTACGCTTCCCAATTATCAGTCACACGTATTAATTATCTCAACAATACAAAATAAGCAACGACGTAACCTTCCACCGACGGCTATTAAAAATAAATTAAACAAAGATTACCGCTAAACACTGCCGTCGAAGGCGGTAATCTATCAACCAGTTATAACGTACGTTTACCGAGAAATATGAAGTAATGAAACCACAAATTATACCGGCGATTTGGTACCATAACTCTGTGGTACCAGTTATTAAATACTTGTTAATACGCTGTAGAATTATATTTCTGATTGATGGTATGAGTATCATATGTTATTGTGTTATGCTACTTAAATTATATAAATAGAAAGTCACTTGCTACTTCAAAATTAATCAGTTATTGGTATGGTTGTTGCCGGATGTTCTTGTAGTATTTTTAGTATTATCAAAATATTTTTAATTTCAAAACGTAAAACAACTTGAGAATTACGGCACCTAGTATTGAGTAAAGAAAGGTGTCAATTAATAATAACCATAATTTAAAAGCAAAACAATGCAATGCAGTGAATATTATACAAGTACGTAATTCAATAAAAATGGTAATGTAATTGATGTTTGTTTGCCAAGCAATTTCGATTGAGTTTATTTATTTTTAAATATTTGTTTATAGAATCTCACTTAAGTAAAACTAATAAACGTTATGTATTTTATTTTAATAAATGTCCCTGATATTGGAACATGAGTCGAAATAATAATAACACCCATGTCATTTTAATTCCTACTTTACATTTAAATTCTTCTTAGCGTGTCGATGGAAACCCACATGGAGGAATCACAATGGAGAAATCACAAGGTAGCAGCCCAGAATTCAGCCACTTGTATTGCGGATCGACTGCATTTCATTAGATCCGCTGACATTTAAATTGACATAATACATATATTAAAACAATAACACAGGCATTCTCATCTCGTTGTAGTCGACATTATTATTATAATACACATAAATATGGTGACGCATAACTTTTAGTTCCGTAAAGTAACTTAATGTAAACTCTAGTTAATTAGGTATGAACTCCAAGATTATTATTCTTAACCTTAGCTGCACTCTTGTCTGTGGAGCAATCGCCATTCTTAAGAAATCTAGATTAGCAATTTGGCATGCACAAAATTCTTAACTGTAATAATCTGTAACACTTCACACAAAATGACACTCGTTTGATTTTTTTTTTATTAATTATTTTGACGTTTTTTTTTCAAACTTCCTGACTTGTAAAATTTTTACTAAACATTTTCTGACACAACTGAAAACGTCGAAAACGCTTTCTCAAAGCGGCTAAACTTTACCTGCTCATAAAGTGACTTGATGTTTAAAATATGATTTTGTAAATCATACTATCGAGAGTAATTCTGACACTGATTGGCACCTTACAAGTGCTGTCCAATTGTGATTGGTCGATGGAAAATATACAATAAAAATTGCTAAGTGTTTGGTACCTAGTACCTACTACTTACATCTGTAGGCGATTTGAAACGTGGGTGGTTGAAATAACCTTGCACTGGCGGCCTGACATTTGCTAATGACATTATAATAGTACGCCCGTACAAGTTAAGTTGTAGTGATGTGTCTTAGAGATGGCGGTATCGACAAAAGTGACCTTAACAGTTGAATAACAGTAAGGCCTGACAACTAAAGTAACGACAAAAGTAACAGACTAAGGGCCTGTTTCACAAATTATTCAAATATGAATTCCCAAACGGTTGACCGGTAGAGAATGTCCTAAGGTATAAGGACTGCCAATTGTACAACCCACAGTGCAATAAGATTAAATAAATGCAATTATTAGACAGATGATGTTTAGGGAAACTTATGAGAATAGTGTACTAAGTCTTAGATAATCTAATTCAAAACATTAGCTTTCCATCCCTGAAATTAGTATTTATTTATAACCCACCATTACTCCTTTGTTACTGAAGTATCAATTAGCGCATAATGGTATCGGTGATCGTTATGCCGTTTATTTGAGCTATCGGTAAATTAGGTACGTAATGAGCGAATTCAAAATGTACGGCAAAATGGCGCTGTGACATTTTGTTTTTTTTAGAGAATTACAGATACTTAGATGTTACTGGCTGAATTTAAAATATACTATTTTTAAATATGGTGAAATTGGTAGAGTAATTTCACCCCAGGTTTTTTTAAGGCTTAAGTTATTATATTTCGCATTTAAAGTCACTTTATGTAGATGTCACCATCCCCATTCACCAACAATTCACACACTTTTCAAATAGCTTGCGCGCCTTTGTGCATGATTAAAAGCCTGATTTAGATTTCAAAAACCCAAATCAAACTTATACTTTTTTTATATGGACTCGATACAATTTAAAACAGAACTCGCATTGATGCTTAGTAGTAATTTCTCGCTAGAAAACATACAAGTTGCAAGACATTTAGCCCTCATGAGTGTATGGAAGCTTTCATTACTGGCTATGACATTACGACTATATATATAATCTATAATCTTTATAAGGGCTGCTACACACTGAAACATGCAAATGTTGGGTGGTATATTTTGATTTTCTAGTATCATGAGCTCATACACTCTTCCCGCCCTTATCAGTAAGTTTTCTAGCTTTGATTTTCTTTTTTTTATAGAACAAATTTCTCTAAAAGAGTGAGCTTTTTCTGGTGAACTATAAACTGGTTAATTTATGACAAAATAAGAAAATTTTACTGAAAAAGTCGTATTATATAACGTCGTCTGTACTTAGATGTAAAATTAAAATAGAAATGTCTTCATATTTACAAAAGCTTAAAAGCATATAAGTGCAGTTTAGTATTTGCGCGTGTGTGTAAACCTTAATGAGCGTTTAATTGTACCTCGTCTTATGTCAACGCAAATGCACGTTTTGCGTGATATGAAGGATTTGCAACGCTTCAATTAGTTTAATAACCGCATTTAGAATTTAATTATTGTCGCGTTTCCGTTAATATTAGCATAAGGATAATGTAAAGTTGATGTTTATATACATTATGAAAGTTTCGAGAATTAAGTCTTTAAGCATGACAAAAAAGTTTGTCTCGTAAATCGATAATGGTTTTAGCACTAAGTACGCCTTTGTTTATTGCAATTTGTGCAATGAGCACGCTACATTGTCGTTTCTGTCTATGCTACGCTTGGTGTATTCCAGCTAGAGAAAGTCATTTCTTCATTTTTTTTTTCTAGCAAGAGTAGGTCTAGGTACGTCATTTCTTCAATTATCCCTCTTATTTGACTACCGTGGTGTATTGGGTAACCACGACAGGATTCAAAGCGTCGCCACTCCGAGGTCCCGGGTTCGGTTCCCGTTCGGGTCATTTTTTTTAATGATTAGATAGCCAGTTAGCCAGACATTTGGCTACGATTGCACCTGATGTTAAGTAACAATGTAGCCTAAGATGGACCATGTCTGCCTAGTAATAGCCTATTCACTCTCTTCTTGAAAACATCCAAATTGTAGTCAATGTAGAAATCAAAATTTTCCACCCTGTCTGGATGTTGTAGTAGATAAGTAGATACCACCGTTGTTTCTTATTTCTATTCATAAGTGCATGCTACTTTCTTTAGGATCAGAACAATGTATGTCATTTGGGGTCCATGTGTTTAGATTGACTTATATTACAATTATCAAACTACTCATGTGAAATACTTTCAAAGCTTGCTAAAACATACCCATCTCAGTCAATATACTAACAATACTTTAATAAATCCAGTAAATTCCATCACTATGATCGTAAAAATATTATCTTCATTTGTCGTGTCAACTATTTACTATACGATGAAAGCTTTTATCAATCTGAGAACGTTAAAGTGTCATGGCTGCTGTAAAACGGTTGGTTTACGAGTTAAAAGATAATTTTATTGACACCGTTCACAAGTTCACGACGAGAGATAATTCATATGAGTTTTGTTTAATAAAAACAATTTTATGTCCCATAATATATATAGTCTGAGGGTGAGACAGTTACGTTACCTGAAGTGTTTGAAAAAAATGTATCTTCTTCTAGGTGATTTTTGTTTTTATAGTGTTTTGTCACTATACAAATTTAATAATATAAATAATTAAACTTAATAATATTATAATATAAATTAATTAAAAAAGGCATACGCCCGGATAGCGTAAGACACGGGGTTCGATTCGATCGATTCCTCGTCTGTCACACAGGTTGCTTTTTACAAGTGCAATTTGTATCTTCTTCTCTTATAATGGAGAGATAGAACCGCGACAACCGTTTTTTTTTTAGCATGGGCTTCCTTTTAACTCAAGTATAGACCCGCTTGAGCTTAGACAAAGTGGAGTTATTATCTTAATTGCACTTTCTTCAAAGGTTTCTCGTTTTAGGGTTCCGTAGCCGAATTGCAAAAAACGGAACCCTTATAGTTTCGTCAAGTCTGTCTGTCTGTCTGTCCGTCCGTATGTCACAGCCACTTTATTCTGAAACTATAAGCATGACACCGTTGAAACACGGCAGATAGGTGTATCTTGTTCACCGCTTTCCGATTCAGATATAAAAAAGTTTTAAAAAATGATATTTAAGGGACCATACATGAATGAAACTAAAACCTAAAAAAATTTTTTTACCCCAACCTATACGTGTGGGGTGTCTATGGATAGGTCTTTCAAAATGACATGAAGGTTCTTAAAACCATTTTTTCTGAAAGTCTTACGTTTGAGACATAGACGCTTCCAAAGTGGTAAAATGGGCGTCCCCCCCATCTAACTTTGACGTGGAAGTAAGTGGACCCTGAATTCAGTTAATGGTGGCACGGAACCCTCAGTGCGCGGGTCTGACTCGCACTTAGCCGGTTTTTTTATGAAAGCTTCACCAATTGATCTCCACACCTATAGGGTTTTAGTGCCTAGCATTATCGATAATAATATTAGGATATTATAGACATCACTAGACTCGCTTGCTTTTATAGCATATGGTCAGCAGAGCTTTCACTTAGACGCATGTAGAGTCACTGTAACTGTCAAAAAAAGTTTAAGTACAAAATAAAGAAAAGAAGGCGAGACAAAAGTCATTCATCAACGTTTCCATTATTTTTTTCGTATAAAAATTATAATGACTGTCTAGTCTTTTTATCAATACAATATACACAACAATGTTATTCTCATTAACATTTTGGAGCGACTAATTAAAAACATTGATAGCACTCAAAATAACAATAAACCGGCTAAATGCGAGTCGCACTCGGGCACAAAGGGTTCCGTACATTAACTAGGTGAATTAAATAAATAATTATGCGCCAGACAACACACCAATTATCTGGTTCCGAAGTTAGAAATTTTCTTCCTTGTGTTACGAAATACCAAACAACGGCTATGATGGGGGCGTCTCCCATAAATACTTAAATATAAACATCCATGACTAAGGTACAAATGTTCGTGCTCATCATACAAACATTTGCCCCTTGCGGAATTCGAACCTGCGACGGCCGGAATACTAGTCAGAAGCGCTAACCACTACACCAAACGCGTCGACTTGGTAAACAACATGGATTTATATTTCAAGTGCCTGCCCGTTACCTTTATTGATAACGAGCCCGAGACAGATAGACGGACGGACGGACAGACAGCGAAATCTTAGTAAAAGGGTCCCGTATAAACCCTTTTAAAGAAAGAAAGAAAGAAATAAATAAAGAAAGAAAGAAAAAGCATTTATTGGAAAAAGGACAGCACAAACACACACACACACTTTTGGTACGGAACCCTAAAAAACATGACCAATGAGGTCAGCCATTGATAAACTCTGAGTTGTTAATGAGCATCTGAACTGAATTATTAACTAACAATCGGAATCGCTTGTCATCGATTAAAATAAGTTCGATGAATCGAATCTAGTCGATTGTGATATTCGTTTCGTTGAAATCGGTGTGAGGAGGTTTCATTTAAGTCCCTTTAAACTTGTCAATTAAACGTTAAACTATCGAAAGGTTATAAGGCCTTAAATCATATTTTTTATATTAAAAATCCATATACAGAAAACATACAACCTAATGCACAGAAAAATGTTGTGACTATATTTTGATTCACATCATCATCATCATTATCAGCGAAAGGACATCCACTGCTGAACATAGGGCTCCCCCATGGATTTCCACAGCGACCGATCACTACCGGTCTGCATCCAGTTTGATATTTTGATAAGAATTTTTCATTTATACATAAGTAATTTAATGAGTAACGACCTAGGTATATTTTGAATTTCACGCTTTTATAGTCAGCTTACATAGCTTTTAAACTCGTCAAGTATGTGTAAACGAGACACAATAAAAATTCCATTGTTATGCGGCGCCCGGCTGTCGTTTGATACCTGACTGATTAAGTTACTTTAAGCTCTACATTTCTAATCATTCAAATTCAAAGATGAGACGTATCACGATTCTAGGCCTAATTGAAGTACAATCGTCTCAACAAATTCGTTGAAAACCCATTCCTCAACATTAAACCACAGATTAAATATAAGTAGACAACGCAAGCCTCTGCGCCTGAAAATCACGCGTGTCAATTTTTACCGGTTTCGTGGCCTAGATGAATTGAATGACAATTTAGACTTAATAATTATTCATAACGAAGTTTTATTCATTGATGCGATGTTTTTGAAGGGTATGTGCACTGTGAAATGCACTTCGTTTAATTAATTAACTTACACGAAGTTTTGTTGATTGATTTAAAAGAACTTTTGACACGCTAATACATACACTTATAGCCCCTCTGAGAATGCATATTGACGTTTTTAATCTTGACACAAAATGTATGAAAAGAATTTCAAACTTCCTTACTGACAATTTTCATATGCATTTTCTGTCAAAATTTAAAACGACAAAATAACATTATCAGAGTGGCCAAATATAGGTACTCTACTTAAATTGTTCCTCTGTGATTGTTGCCAACTGTAAATTTATAAAGTAAGAACAAAACTCTAAATGGTCGATAAAATAATGCGTTGATTGACCGTGGCAGAGAATATCACTTGATTGACAATAAATCTTCGTGATAATGTGATTGATCACACCATATGAATATCTATGGGTAGTTTTTATAAAGATTTAATTGGGCATAGAAAATGAGAAACTGTTGGAGTTAGACATTGAACTACTATTATTAGCGTATGGAACTGACAGCTCGAACAAATTTCTTGCGCCATGATTTGACGCCATTTGGCATCAAATAATTCAAATTGTTTCAAATTCCCGTCCCCCGTCATTATCGTTGTCTGGTATTCGTAGCACAAGGAAGAAATTCCTTAGTTCGAAACCAAGTCAATTGGTGTGTTGTCTGGCGCATATTTATATTTTATTATTTATTTATTTATTCGACATTTAATTATCAAGGAATACGTCACAATCTTGTCATCGAGTTGCGACACATTTTTGCTCGTTCATCAAAACTTCTCTACATTATACGTAGTAATAACAACTCACTGGTGTCAGAGATAACTTTGTTGAAGATTTTGGAAAAAAATGTTTAGATTTTTAAAATATTGGTAGGTTGCAAGAACTTAAGTCCTACTTAGTGAAGTCCAAATAATTTCGATATAATTAATATATAGTGACGATAAAAAAAGTTTGTAGGTAAGTGCACATTTTTTTTATCCTTTAATATTATGTTGTAGGTACCAGCAATGACGGTCGTAATAAACAGAAGAAGTTGATGATTATCATCTATCCGATTCATTGCCCGCTTTCATATGCGAAGTCATGTGCTAATAATACAGTTTCTTTTACACTTATGTAATTATTGCACCCAATTTCTAAACTCAATTTGTAAGCTCTACTTAAATTATTAATTCAATACCTCAGTCATTCATTCAAAAGTGTTAAACAAAAGAATGTTACGCCAGCCAACTTTCGCATTAGTTCAAGCTTGAAATAAATTAAGAGCTTCAAAACCAAGCTGCCGTCACCTTTATATGCCTAAACAATAAACAGAATGTAATTAATCATAATATTCGACCGGCCAACTCGACATTGTAAATCATTTGTCTAACTACCGAACCAACATGGCCGCTCGACCGCTCACACCAACATAATAACCATTATAAATTGTTGCCTCTAAAACGCCAGTTAATCGTCCCACACCATCGCTCAACAACAAAGTAGGCTCAAATTACATCCAATTATAAGCTATTCAATCCTTTTTAGAGGAATACAGTAAAAAAAGACGCGGCTACAATCGCGGTAATTAAGAAAAAGGCGCGTAACCGAAGAGGTGACGTTCAGTGCTACCAACATGACTAACGAAGCGGCCAGTGACGCGCCTCTATCGACAACTTACGATTGACCAAGCATACGATTGTTACAGAATTTATAGACAGTCATTGCTGGCATTTATGTGTTCATTAGCTACCACATACCACTACAGTAAAAAGCCAATATAATACACGTTTACGCTCACATAATTGGCATAATTAGCATTTTAATACAATAAGCTATTGAATGCACGAACCATAATTGAGAAAAATCTTAAGTTATGTAGAGTGTAATAAAAATTAATTATCATAAGATATAACGTTACACGTTTCATATTTAAATGAAATGGCTGTAAAAAGATACTTTTAAAATAATAACTAGACGAGTGCATTTTTATATCGTTGGAATTTATTGGTAAAGGAAAATGTACTTCCCTACGTTTTTATGCAAAAATAAATCTCGATCGGGAACTATCTATATTGAGTTTTGAACCTATTAAATCAAACTAATAAGCAGGTAACATATTTTTATGCAATTTGAATAATTTTGACACTTACATCGATCAATCAAATGCAAAAAATTTACAACTTAGTGAAATCATCGACACCAGCACATCACTACAAAACAATCAAATTTCGAGTACAATGAGTCGTTTGATAATCGCGGGCGTTCGGACCCTACCGTCAGTATAAAGGTTCTTTGTCAAAGTTTAAAACCTCTTTGGAAGTATAACTTTTTTTTCGGGCGAAAAAAGTAAGCTGGTTTAATTAAAAACTGTGAGCTTTGTCGCCAGTCTATAAAAATATGATTGTTATTATGTGGGGTTGACACCGAATCGAAAGCGGTAGTTATTTGACGAATAATATTTTTCTTTGTTAACACAAGAGGGGTGGATAACTTTTTTGTTGACATACATAATGGCGTACCTATTGCGAGGGGCAATCCAGTTTTTGTTGCAAACGATATGGGCTATTCTGTTGATATCGACTATCTATTCTTTCTATCGCGTGACACGATCGCACATTGTTGTTTTTTTCTGTTAATTAACGACGTATTAATGAGCCTTAACAGAAATTAACTGTCTATCGATATAATTGATAGCATTGGCATCACGGCTTTGTATTAATACAGTTAATTTGAATTTATCGTTACTAAGTAGGCCACAACACATTATTGAAGTATCAAATCATATACGAAAAATAATATTAATGAGTGGATCATATTACACACACACACACTTTCTGATGTTTTTTAGTACGAAGGGATTATAAAATAAGTAGCACCTTTCTGTTAAAAGTTTTCCGTTTTTGTACATTAATGTAGTTAATTAATTTACAAAAATGAATCAAATCAATGTCACCCATTGAAACAGCGGACGCAACATTGCAAAGTAATAAATCGCTAACAACTTATTATCTTTATAATTAAGTTATCGCTCGCTTAATTACGACTAATGGAGAATAGATAGCAACATTGTAGAGAAGTTATCGTACAATTATGAAATGATTCTGGGGTCATGTCACACTGACAGTGATAATACAGAACGTCAGATACGACACTTGGAAACCATTAAAAAAAATAGACCGGCACAAAATAATAACGTGATTAGAATAGAAAATTAATTTTTCATCTCTCCTGTTCGGAAAATAGCACTTTCCTGTGTAGATAGCCAGGTGGAAAATAGCTTATCCATCCCTAGGGTGGAAAGTAATTTAGTTTTAATTGGTATGGTATAGAGTCAAGGCATGCAGTCAAAGCTTGGATCAAAGATAATTGAGTCACATCATATTATAAAAATAATAAACATTTTTGCTTAGCTATACATTGAAAAACATGTTTATTATGATCGTTGATATAAAAAATATTAAATTGATTCAATCTATAATTAAAATATTCATTAACTAATCTGTGATTAAAATATTTGGCTTCCCGCCACAATATCAAGATGACACTTTTTTTTACATTGTCAGTGTCATTTTTTTCTTTTTGAACTCTATGCCTACTTTTTTAAATTTTGACAATTATTATCTGTGGGGAAAATTCGATCGATGTTTTTTAGAAGGATTTTAATTATTTCGTATCGTCTGCTTTTTCGTACTGTTTTCATGTATTCGTGTCGTTATTCTTTCTAATCATGTTAGATGTTTGGAGAACTGTAAATTAACTGTCTTTTTGTGCAAAAACTTGAGATTTTCTTTCTCGCTGTACTACACAATACCTGACCATGTCATCTACAACCACTATTGTAAATTTAATGTTTTTCCTCACAGTCGAAATGAAAAATAGTATGTTTAACTCGGGTGAAAGCACCATTTCACTCTCGAATTATTGGCGCTCTCACTTCGTTCGAGTGCCAGAAACATCTCGAGTGAAATGGGTCGCTTTCTCCCCTTGTATAACAATCTACTATTGAAAATAGAATATCGAAAAATCCGTGTCACCTTCTTATTTCACGTGAACTTTCCGTCGGGAATTTTATTTCAACCTGCTGCTTTAAAGTTTAAAACTATAATCTTTTCTTTCTCAATGTTTTGTGGATAGAAAACTTAAAACAAACGGATGCAAATTGTCAATAGTGTCGTGTTGTTTTAAATCGGTTGAAAACCAAAGTAACGACACTTAAATGCTTAATCCGATGTAGTAAAAACGTATCCTTAGAAGATATAACGGCAATAAACAAACAGATCGATTTATAAATCCCTTGGGTATTTGTTTGCTGGCCACCGCAGTCTTAGTTTTAAAATTAAAAAGTTCCGTACTAAAAATAATACAATAAAAAGTTTGAAACTGTGACAACCTTTTTCGGAGGATTAGAGTTTTAATCTTTTTACTTTTTATATCGATGTAGAGACTCTTTGGTGACGATAACGGACCTTTTTATCAAAACGGCCCGTGTTTAAGATAAGCTACCGAGTTTTTTGTGAGAAAACATTTAAATGTCAGAATGTCACTGTCAGAAGGCAGTCACCGATCGATAAAGCGGCGACACAAATTATACACACAGAATTGTTTATAGTGATTATTATCTAAATTGCTGGCCTAAGAACGGAATATTAATCATATTAAATGATACGCAACTTTCTTGCGAGTATTTATTATAATAACAATTTGATATGACCTGGTAACTAGGAGATTAATGTTTAATTAGTATAATTGCGAGCATAGATATCATGTTATTATTATTTATTGTGACCATCAATAAAAAATATGAATAAAAACATCAAAAAATGGGCCGTTAGATTTGACGTAAAACATTAATGTTTATGTACTTAAAATCCTTTAAAAACATAGTTCCTACATAACAAAACAAATATTTAAGGCTTACCAAAAAGGCTTTCTAAGATTAAAAGACCACAGCCTTTATGACTAGTTTACTAGATTAACTTGCGTCTTATATCTCGTATCATATTTTATTTGATAAACCGTAAATAGGAGTACAGCGTATCTAATTAGTGGCCATAAAAGACCATAAATGTAAAAAAAACACATCCGTCGTCCAAAGACAGCGATGCAGGATGCCTGGTTCATTATGGTACAGACGCAAAGAACAACATATTCTTACAGACACTAATTAAAAATAATAACTTACCCGTTTAAAATCAACTCTTAATTATGTCCAATTGTTATAATGAATTGAGTCTAATTACGTTATAAAAATAAATTAAAAAATGTTAAACAGATCTAAAAGCATTATGGCATGAAGAAAACCAGATCTGTGAAACTTTTTTCATTTAAGGAAAATCTATTTTATTTTTTTAAAGCTTAATAACTTATTCGGTAGCCGCCAAGAGCTCATCTATCAACAAAAACATCGAAAATTATTTAATATTAGTACATAGACTTTTGAACAAAATAAGAGCGCCCGATATTTGCCCGCGGAAACGCATGGATGAAAGTCCAAAAGTTAAAAAATAAGTTTAAAACATCACAGAGTTACAAATAAAAGTCCAGAAAAAAAGTGGATACCCACCACATCATTAATAAAACATGAACCAAGTTAATAAACCGTTCTTAATAAGAATGATGAAATATAATTTTGAATGACAGGATATAGGCGTGGATTTAGAGGTTTTCTCACGGCTCCTTTACTCCTAATTAACCTGTCAAATATAAATTTATCTTGTGAAGAATACTATTTATTTATGCTAAACGTCTGTTGATTGACGGCAGTTATATCTATTAAAAATAAATACTTCTTCTCAATTGCAATCAATAATGATAATTTGTCAATCAAACATTATCGATACGGCCAAAGGTTTTTGGCAGGTCACCGTGATATTATTTTTATGGTCAGACACGAGTTTTTGTGAAATCTTATTATGTTTGTCGAAATTTCAGCTTAACAAATGGATTTATAAATGATGTTTTAACAAGTTTTCATAGTAATATTTGAAAAAGCAATTTAAGTTATGCTTTCAGTTATTTAGACGACGTTTTTGTTTGTATATTATTTATATGAATAACTTTGGAAGATAGGCAATCGGATTGCATAAATGAACTAAACATAGACGGGTCAAGGTTTTCAAAGATGAAATCCAGATTATGCAATAACTCTCAACAACAAGATATTTTTAGCGACTGTTGAAATTCTCCTTATTTTTATAATGTCCAAGATGGTTATTTTAAAGATAGTTTTCCAAGATTTGATGCTTAGGTTGCAGCAAGGGGTTGTCAATTGACGGATTGATGTCTTTAAAGTAACGAAAAAAAAGCAAAAACTTTTCAAGACTTACCTCCAGGAAACCTATGAGGAAATATCCTTCCATGCCTGTTGATTAGCCAAGGGTATAACTGGTAGGACTCTCTGGGCACCGGCGCCGCGGGATGAGGTGGGGGGTGCGGTGGGAGGTGGGCTCCGAACCCTTGCTGTTGATGAGCAAGCGCCGCAGCCAAGGCCGCGCCTTGAAAGTGCGCCAGGAACTGATGATGATGGCTCTGAGCGTCCAAATACGGCAGCCTCTTCAGCTCGGGCGAAGGGAACACCGCCGGCAACGCGCTAGGCCTCAGCAACGGACGCGGAGACGGACTCCTCGGAGACGCCACAGGAGAAGGAGACCCAGGACTCGCCAACGGAGGAGACGAATGCTTCGGCCGCTCCGAACCACCAACTATACTGTCTATACTAAACCCTATCTTCGGCTTCGATGGCACCGCCACCACAGGAGTCGGTGCGAGAGGCATCATGCTTTCACACACGTAAGTCCGTCACAAAATTATCACCAAATCTCAGAAGCACATGTTACACAGAGCACAATCCATCGTGACGCGAGCGCGCGGTACTGACGCCGTGGTGGCGCGCGGCCGAATGATTCCACCGCTCTCGCTCGACGCCCGATCGACGAGAAAAAAAAACGTCTAATATGGACGCTTGCTCTCCTATTGGCCCGCGTATTCCTATGGGTGTCGACGCATACTCGAGCGTGAACTCTTTATTTTGATATCTGCGTTGCGATTGGGCGAAAGGCGTGTTGAGGTGTTATTTGAATTAGGAACGCTTTTGGAGTGGGCGGTTTGAGTTGAGAGCTTGTGATTTAACCGGCCAGATGGAGGGTCGGTGAGATTTGCGGCGCGCGTTGGGGTGTAGAGGTTTTTGAATTTAGTCGGTTATGATTCAATTAAGGAGTGGATTGGGTAGGTTGGTGAGCTCTTTGGTTGTTTTGCCGTCGGCGGGCGCGCGCCTCGGTGGCTCGTAACACTTTTTAATTAACTCGAATGCTTTATTAGCGCTAATATCGCGGCTGCAGCGTTTCTCGACGCCACCGTCACATTTAATCGGACTATAACAAATCCCGCGGCCCACAATAATTGTCCTTATCAATAACCGTTGGCGAATTGTTTTCTTATGTTGTTGAATTAAATTTTAATGAAACCCGATAAGGTTTGAATTTCACGCAAATTTTACGCCATTACAAACTAAACAGTGTTTGGTAAATAGTTTGATTTTTTAATTAAAATTGTTATGCTTTGTAATCTAGGAGAGTGGTGATTGATTTTTGTTTTAGAAACATTCCTTGTATAATTTTGTATGCTTTTATAAACCTATTTATTTTAAATTAACTGAGAGCCAGCGTAACGGTAGGTAGGTTTTAATTTTAATTTATTTCGGTTAGTAACCAATAATCTAAAGCTAAGTTAGCTAAAGTCAGTACCTAGGTAATTTTGTAATGTCTTTAAAAATCTTCTTTGACAACATTTTAAGTAGGTACTTACTTACATAAAATGGAGGTATTGACGTTTTAATAAACTTAAAACACGAATAAACTACTTTACCTTATTGGCAGACTCTACATCTAGAAACATAGGCCCTCCTCCTACTTATAGTGTAGAAACCTTTATGCCACAATTATAAGGGGCTGATACAAATTCTGAGAAAATAATAGTGATTTAAAAAACATCTTTATTTTCCAGATCTATGTTACTATCAACTTCTACTTTACTATCAGTACCTATTTATTATTGTCTCTTAATCCAAGGAAATTTAGGATGCATAGTATTAAAAACAATTACAATTTTAATTAAGGTGATTTCATAGTAAATGCTATCGTAAATATTCACATTTGGGCAATAAAAAATCGTGTTTAAATTTTACACCATTCATTATTCTAGCGATAAGACCGCCTAAATTGTGTATTTGCTTAAATCGGATTTGTAAATAACCAAAGTACTTATGTGATTTTCAGTAAAGAGTTGTCTATATAATCAAATCAAATCACATCAATCATTTATTTGCCAGAATAGGCACAAAAGTATGCAAGTTACAAACTGCAGGTCTTAAAAGTAAGTAAGTAGTACTTATCTATTCAAAAACGAAACCGTTTCCTTGTGGCAAGGCGGCTATGATGCTGGATGCGGTACCGCGTTGGATAGCTATGTTAATCCTTTGGCCAGGCCCACTAACTTCAATATTTCCCCAAACAGAATTTATTTAGGCCCAGGCCTTGAATTTAAACACTGGCGAGAATACATTATTGGAATCACCATGGATTACTTACCTACTTAGATCATTCAATGTCTGCATAGCTTATATTTATCGTAAGAAGATTATGCAATCAAACCGGCCCTTTCTAACTCCCGTAAAGTTCAAAATAGTCAACAAAAAAGGTTTTACGTCCCATAACCACAGTTCACACTAACTCAATAGCTTAGAAGCTACAGTGTGAAGCGAGAACGGAGCGAGAACAAACAAACTCCCACCACCATTACCAACTGCCTCCATCATTATCGGTCCAGCCGTCATTACCGGCCCCAACCGTTTCATTACCGCACCTTCGTCGTGACCACATTTGAATACGCAAGTGCTATTCGAGTATGCTTTGTGCTTTAAGAGGGCTGTTACATGACTAAAACTAACAGGAAATTTTTTACCTTCTTCAAAGATATATTAGAGTTTTTTTAAAGAATATTAACAATTGTATCAATAAAATCTGATTTCGCCGCTATAAGGGGAAGTCTAGTGGGATGGGCTTCTCTTAAAAACTACAATATTTAGTGACGATCCTGTGTCATGCGAGTAAACGCCGCATTAAATAGTTCCCCTATACATCAGTACTGGCAGAAGGTTGAATAATATAGTATATCAAGAAAAGCTTTTCACTGAGTATTAGGAGTTAGAAATCCCCTGGTTCTTAAACTGCGATGGAAGACAAGAGGGAAATCACCAAACTATGTTCCCTAATTTGGAGTTTTCGAAAAAACTCCACCGACAGGAGTCTAGCTGTCAAATTAAGTAGATCATGATGATTAAAAACTCAGACATAACTACAGTAACCACCATACCACCACATTCGCTCCCTCAGACTGTAAACCGATGAAGAAACCTAAAGGTCCATAGTTTTTTTTTGTGGATTATTTCGAAATATAAACAAACCGTGCCAAATCCTAGTACCTAATACATGAACTTCAACCGACGTGCTGGAGGTTAGTTTTTTTTTCTTTCCAAAATGTTTTTTTACTGTATTTTTTTTTTGTTACAGCCCTCTTAACTTCGACTTACTACAGTTAACTGACTCTATCTCAATAATGCTGTGAGGTGTAGGCATGACGATCAATTCGCCAACCTTTGCCAACGGTTTCTAGGTAAACTTGCAAAAGATTACGGATGAAAACTGGAAGGATAAAATGTAAAATTAGACACTTTTTTGAGACGGACACTGGGACGCGCCCTAATAAAAAATTACTGTAAAACTTTTAGATGATGTTTGTATGCGAATTCAAAATATTCTACACAATTTTCTGCTTTTAAACTTTAACCTCCTCGACACTTTAGTTTTTTTTTATTAAAAAAAATTTCTTACCTACTCTTACCATCTTCAACTCTTTTGATCAATGACTATATTTTCACATAAAATGACCCAAATTTATGAATAACTGGCTAAATAACTATGTGCTAGGACTAGGTAAATTACAAACACCACTTACCCAACAACTGAATTAAGTACAACTAACGCCATCTAGTTTGAAGCTTTGAAGTCAACCGACTCTACCTACATGCGTTTCATTTGCCTTTAGACTTTTGTAAACTAGAAACTTGAAATTACTTTAAGTACATTATAATAACTTTTGATTATTATAACCGACCTAGTTTTTATAGTGGGGAGCACTTGCTTCCTTTATAAAACGTAAAAAATATGTAAAACGTATATATTTTATTTTCTTATTTTGTATAGGTTTGCTCTTGACTCCAGACCAAGCCAAGTGCGTCTAAGACGGATTCGAAGATGGAACGAATACTACATATACGGATATACGGCATATTGAGAAGGAAACTATAATGACCAACATCACCTATTTACAAGACCCTGAACTGAAGGATTTGGTCCGGTCCATACAAAATTGACTGGATGCGCGCAACCAGTGTGCCAAATCCATGAAATCTGATGAAATAAACCTTCAAAAACCTTATTTAAAAGCTTAAAATAACGAATTCATCTTCTATTTAGAACAAATGCGTAAACTAGAAAATAATAATCTTGATATTACTTCTCGATTTCAGAAATCCATGGACACATACAAATATGCAAACATACATACAGTTTTATGCATACGTGCTTGGAAGCGTTAATAGATCAACATACTCAAATATTATAATTCCAACGATATCGCAAACATTACAATTCGAATTCATGACCTACTTTTTTGGAGTCAGTAATACATAAAGACTACAGGTAGTTGATTTTTGTTTTTATAGTGTTTTTGTCACTATACAAACTTAATAATATAAATTGCACTCGTAAAAAGCAACCGTGACTCTGTGACAGACGAGGAATCGAACCCCGTGTCTTAAGCTATCCGGGCGTATGCTTATACCACTCGGCCACCGTCACATTAACAAGCCTGTTGAATTTTGCAAGTGCTCTTTTTAACGCGTATTATTCAGTAATACTTACCTTCCTGTTACACCTAAACAATGAATTCGTATTCGCAGCTAACAACTTACGCGTATGTAAAGCACCTTCGAACATTTTCATAGGAAAATCCTTTGTGGTACACACAGCCGCACGTCAGACTACCCCACTTTGACCTTGAGGCCGCCTCTATTCCCTACGCACTTAAAGCTGTTTTCGTAGTTCACATGGGTAACCTGACGTGCTGCCGTCTGTACAAACCTCAGTGCCACTGACCATATCAAAACAGCCCCCCATTAATATCGTTAGAACAAAACCCTCGCTCGAGAGCAAGTATTAAAAGTGTATTTAAGGCTAAACACGACCACCCACGTAAGAAACACCATATTATGATTTAATGGTGCGTTGCGGTTGCGATTCGAGAGCTTAGTGATGGGTGGTAAGTATTTCGAGTCGAGAGAAAGTATCCAATAAACTCAATAAGATAAGATAACTCAGTATTGCATCACGCAAGCGATCTTTTTCAGGCAACCTTTGGGTAATGAAATTATGAGTTTTATTTAAAGAAATGGGTAGTAAGTCAATTTATAGGAAGGGGTATTTTGTGCATAAAAAACCGATGAAAGTACAACTGAGAGGTAATAGTGTATTTCGCACATAGAAATGCACTCATAAACATATCTCTCTGTGTTATTGTTATAATTAATTGCTTATTTTATCTGTGTATTTCTAATATGATTGCCATCGCCGAAATCGCTCGTAGCTAGTATTAAAATTTGACCTGATACAAACTCTTTGGATGCTCTACTATTAAAAGTGAATCCCGACATAATATATTAATAATAATTAATTATATTTATAATGTAAATGTAATATGGATTACCGTCTGATACAAAAATTAGAATTCAATCGAATATAATAGGTACGTACTTTCTCTTCTATCGATATCGACATATCCCACGCACATCTCTATCGGAATCAATCATAAAAATGTCATTGCAGAACAATGGGCGCGGGTGGGCCACGCGGGCGGCCGGTTCGATTCCCGGTCAGTGACGGTGATTGCGCCATTGCGCCATGACGGTTCCTGCTGGTGTTGCGGGGTGGTGACACCGCTGTCTATCGCCTCTTTCAGGGTTGTGATGTGATGAAGATTGGTCATTCCCCAATTAAAAAACTTAGTACCAAACTTGGAAACCATACGAAGGTATTGTCATCATGACAACTGTCAACAATGTAGAAATATGAACCTACTTTTATAATTGATTGGGTAGCCGACATGGTTTAATCAAACCATAGTTTAATAAACCTGGTGCTTTCTTTTTGTAATTATTTTTTTCTGAACAAATTTCCATAAAAATTTTTAGTTAAATAGTTTATAGTATATGTAGTTGTGTTAGTTAATACAATTTTAATTTTATAAAAGCATTTTATTTTAATAATTTCAAAATAAAAATTAAATAAGGTAAAATAATATTAGGTTTCTACTCTTCAGAAATATTTGAGATATCTATTGTTGTTTTTAGTATTTTGTCACTTTACAAACTTAAATAATATAAATTGCAAAAAAGCTCTGTGTCAGACAATAAATCGAACCTTGTGTCTACGCTATCCGGACGCATGCCTATACCACTCGGCCACCGACACCTTCCTATCTTGTCTGACACACTTGCTACTTACAAATGCCATGTATATTATTTAGTTGGTGTGGTGATAAAACACTGTAAAAACAAAAAATAAAGATTAAATATCGATATTTGTTCATGAAAAGCTAAAGCTAAAGCTAATTAATCAAAGAATATACACTATTGAATCCGACTCTACTAGGCTTTAAGTAGATATAACGACTGCCAAAATATGTAATTGGTAATTGAAATTGAAATTGAAAATCATTTATTGCCAAGAAAAAAAGATAACATAGTGAATTACATTTTCATAATCTAATCTTAACTTAAATTTAAAAGACAGAAGGTGATATAAACAAAAGTAAAAGAACTTTTGGCAATGGGTGCCCGTTTCAGCTAATGCTGAAAACAATTCAATTCAATTGAATGAAAGTAACAAAATCCTATCAGAATCCAACAAGCCCTTCCCAAAACAGCAACATACACCAATCCACATGACTCCCCTACAATCTATCCCTATTAAACCTAACACCAAATTGTACATCCTTATCTTTTAAGCCCTAAGGCCCAATTAATACAAACTAGCATACTGATAACGATACTAAACACTCCACAAAATGGTCGCCTTATCTGCTGTATAAAGCGTGCAGACACCATTAACCTTCGGACTTAGAATGGTTGTGGTTGTAGAGCTAGGAACATTTAGAGAGGGCTGTTAGGACTTGTATCTGTAGTTGACTTATGTGTAAAGCAAATTGTACCGATTTTAGTCATAATATTTTCTTTCTAGTTTTTAGAAACCTCCTTTAAAGTCGGTCTAAATTGTATTGTATAAATGTAATTGGGGATACATAGTTTGTATCCCACCTAATAGTCAGTACAGTCGCCAGCACATGAGCCTATATATTTTTGTTGAAAAATTGCCCTTATTCCAACAGGATAAGATACCGCAGTGTTTAGCTTGACGTGCTGACGTCCGTATATCAGCTTATTGCACTCATAAATCTACATACATGAGCGAACAAATAGGTACATTCATTACATTATGTATGTATTATTTTAATTATATTTTTAGTGTTATTATTATAAACATTTATGTTAGTCTCTAAGGTATCTGTATATTTTAAGGGCCTTTGTTGCCTGAAGCAAATGATTAAATGAAATGATATTACATTCGCTTGGTAGACTCTACCCTACCACATCGACGATACAGGTAAACTGTGCACTACTTTGCAGGTTAACTAGCCCTGTCTATAAGTTAAACAGTCTATGGTTCATTATGCCGTGGTTTCAACTAATTAATGACGTATCTTTGTCCCCTGATGGATCTGAACGGCTCTATCTTGTGAGCATGTTAGAATTTGCATTTCCAGTGCGGGGACAACAGACTATTTATCGACGTTTTGGTGACTATGCTTCGAATCTCGTTTATAAGTACTTAATTTAATGCCTAATTTTTGACACCTACTATTCGTTTTCTGGGCCACATTTCCTCTAATTGAGTCGTCACTGAATTGTGCATCAGTTGTATTACCACAGAATATATAATAGTACTACTACGTACGAGAGAACAACTGATATACAGTGCGACAAGGATCTTCTGGCCAATAGATGACATTGGGGGAGCTAGCATTCAATAAGGTAGCCAGAGCATGAAAATCTCCCTTAATTCAGGGAGTCTATTATTTATTAGGCTCTTTTTTATTATCTTTATATTGTTTTCACGATCAACAAGACAACCAAACCAATGGGAACCGTAACGGGAGGCATATCAGGCATATCATGTATGTTCCACCGATTTTAGACGCAAAACAATTGTAGTAACAAAAAAAGCATTGAAAATTAAAGCTTTATTTAAGGAGTTTAGCTCTACGGTATTTAAAAACAAACATATTAATAGTTGACACAGAACACGCACGAAAATAAAACAAAAGGGAAAATCGGTAAATCTCTTGTAAGATTGGGGAGATTTCGCTACACTCGATCTGGCAACCGCATTTTTGAATTTGACAGCGTTAGTTCCGACTGTCACCGTTGGCCAGAAGATCCATGTCACACTGTACTCGCTACTCTGACAGTGGCGTGTCACCTCTCTTCAATGCTGTGACTTTAAGCACACGATGTGTCACAAAAGCACTACTGAATGACTACACAGTAGGTAGATGCCAAATATATGTGAATCGGGGGCTTGTATTTTTCAGATACAATTTTAACTGAATACCATATTTTGGGCTTCATTTCGGCTTGTTTTATCCATCTATCTACGTATGGATAAAACATCCTATAAGTACAGTACAGATGTCCTTCAGACACAGGACATAAGATATTCATAATGTTTTTATTTATAAGTACGTCTCATATTCGTCTTTCATTCGGTTATTAAGTATGACAAGAGTGAAGGTGATGAAAGAAAATAGTTTACAATTAATTAAATTAAAAATAGCTATGAAAACTGTTCGCTTAACAAGTCATCATAGGCATATTTGTTTATAAATTATATTTGATAAAAAATATGTCTCATCAATGATCTCAACCGGCTCTTACACTATTAGGCTCAGTTAATAAGTTAGGTCTATCTACTAGAACTAGTACATAGTTACGTACATTATGGTCTAAGACTTTCAGGAAGTTAAGTCTCCTATCTCTACGAAGCATTTAAAGAGTTATGTTCTCATAATAGGTGTAACCATAAAAGCGTAAGCAAAAGTAATTAAAATCGGTAATGGTTATCGATATCGGTGTCAGCAGCTGCCATCTTGTTTTACATGACGTTTACGACCGCGCGCTCAAAGCGTTCGGAAATTAAATAAATATTTTGTAATTGCAGCCTCGCTTCCGTTCAGAAACCAGATTAATGAGGAAGCTTAAATGTGCTTTTAGCTTTGATTTGTTTATGAGTCTATGTGAGATATAGATTGTAGGTAATATGATAACCAGTGAAAAGGATGTCACGCTGTGGACGGGAGGAGAGGGAGCGAACTCAAAATTCGCGGGAGCAGTGTCGCGGGGATCAATAGTACCTAATAGTATTGAAAAAGTATGTTTGCCTAAACTCCATTTATCTTTGCTAGTTCAACATTGTAAACAATATTTTCGTTACTTTTAAAATAATTTATCCAAATTATAAAGATCTTAGTGCTGAACGATAGCTAGCTAATTCCTATGTATTTTATAAGTTTTGTGTTAAATCTTGTTTTAAAAGTAATATTTTCGCCAAAAACGAAATCAAGATTGTGTACAATATTCTAAGTTATATGTTATATACCTCTATATGTTATATGTTTAATGCAAATAAATATTTCTTTCTTAAGTACTAGTGAAGAAAAACGAACTTTACTTACCCATCCCTTATCCTCTGAGTTCTACGACTTATTATTTAAGTAAGTAATTGACCTCCCAGTAACCACTCCACCTGGAAACCTATTTTTGCATGTACAGTCTATTTTTGTAGTTAACTGCTTGTAAATTGAGTCATATCTTAATACCCAACTCTCGTATCTAAAATGTGCCTATACCAATTTGGTATTAACATGTTCATATCTGAAAAAAATATCTACTTACATTGTTTCATTCCTTTTATCACAAATTGATTACAAAATTATACTTTGTGGGTTTATATCGAGCAATAATTTTAAACCTGTCTTCGTCGATGACAGGTGAATTCGATCAAAAAAGAAAATGGCGGATATTACTGCAATTATTTTTGCGATCATGTCACTGCAATTGAAATTAGTATGTTGAGTGTATGGCTGATGATAAATGGACCAGAGACCTTACACAAAACCCGATCCAATGGTTATAGCCATCCCTGTCACTCATACCAGGCCGTGAATGCGTGTGACAGGGATGGCTATATTCATTGGATCGGGTTTTGTGTCCAGAGTAAGGGGACTGAGTGCGTAATGTGATATTGCTTTGACAGTTAAGCAGCTCTACTTTTGAAAGGATTAGCAAATTCGTATTGTGATTTCGTGTAATCACAAGCACTACACGAGTGAGTGAAAAAGAAATACCTATAGTTTATTTTTGTTTTATAGTGTTTTGTCACCATACAAACTTAACTCGTCAAGTATGTGTAAACGAGACACAATTAAAATTCCATTGTTATGTGACTCTCGGCATTCGTTTGATACCTGACTGATTAATAATATAAATTGCACTTGCAAAAAGCAACTGTGAACCTGTGACAGACGAGGAATTGAACCCTATAGGCATACGCCCGGATTGCGTAAGACACGGGGTTCAATTCCTCGTCTGTCACAGGTTCACAGTTGCTTTTTGCAAGTGCAATTTATAAGTTATAAGAAATACCTACTTTCAATTTTTCTTTAGTTGCATCGCAATGCCAGTTTGGCGACGCAACTAGTTGAGTGGGAATCGAACTGCCTGGATCTTAAATGGATTAACGGGTAACCAATGTAAAATCATCATGCAAGTCCAATAACAATTAATTAATTTAAAGAGAATCAACAATTTAGGCGTTCTCATATCGCTATAGGCACTGAATAGATACTATAAGCTATCTCTTCCAGACCGCCTTTCCCAACATATTGCATATTTTTTGATTTCACAAGGGAATCAAACCTTATACCGACCTACTTATAAACGAAAGCCTTGCCTTTACCTGCTTAAGGTCATACCGTACCTATTTGTAAAAGTTATATAACGGTTAAGAAATTGTTTCAAAAAATTAAGAAAGCGTTAAAAGTTTTGAGGCTCATTATTTCGTATTAAATTGTTTGGTAAATGTACGTAGTAGTAACAGCTCACTGGGTAAATGAACTTGAATGGTGACTTCAGTAATTATTAATAGAGTTACCAAATAACTACCGAATTGTGTTTCATGGCTTTTAATAATAAGCCCGAAGTATCAGCTTCTAAGATTATGAAATATTACACAAAACATTGTTTTTGTCAACCGAACTAAATGTTAGTGTTAAAATGTTGTTGCTATTAATGCTCTTGACTTGAGTGGGTCTATCAATCGTCGTCATTCATTGAGCTGTCTCGGTAGGCATTATTTGAGCTGTGATAGTTCTTAACAACTCGTTCTATCTGACACCGACTTTGTGACGTTATATTTTAAGTATTTGGGATTGATTAGGACCTAGTCAAGAAACCATTCCCCTCCTTCCAACAGTCGGTTAATATCCGTCCATCCATTCCGTTTTACGTTACCAACGCAACTCTAATAACAACTATATGACTAAACAAAGCCTCATTATAACAAGCCGAGGCCCCGAGGCCACGTATAAATAACCAGCCATCCCCCGACTATTTCTGTTTGTTAATTCCTTTAATTACTCTCCGGCTCTTCGAAACCGTCAATTATGGTTTGAAAAATAAACAAATAAACGCCACAATACCAGCTCTAACTACTTATTCTTAATTACTTATAACTAAGACGTAACTCAAGCGCTGAAAGTAGGTATTTAGTGGACTTATCTTTTAACTAACGACGTTGATGTATTGCTGCGTGAAACGGAGCGGCGTGTTTTTTTTTAAATGGCCGCCAGCCGCGAGCTCGGCCGTTTGGCCAGACCATGTAATTAGGTTGTTAAAAAAAGTTTAGGTAATTAATTGTACTGCATTGTACGCCCAAAGTGATGGCTTGTGTTAAATTGATATTTATTGTTGACATTTCGTGCCGTGAGCGAGGCTCGTATTTAATTGTTGTTAATTTTAATTCGTTGCACTTTATTTTTAAGCGTCGCCGAGGAGAGCTAAGGAATTCATGTTGCAATTAAAATGTTTCTATCTATCTGGATCTATCGTGGTTGTAAAGTGTAGATAACGAGAAATAATTGATATATAAATGCCTTAATTGGAAAGCAGAGTAAAAGTTGCAGGATAATTGTTTTAATCGAGTATAAATCATGGGTTTATCAATATTGTGATTGATTTATTACCTACTGGAAACCGTGCAGCGTTTTAATCTGATAGTTTAAATAGTTGTTTGTTCTTAATTTGGGCTATAGCGCACATAATTGGTATGTTGTCTGGTGCATAATTATGTTTATTTATTTATAGAAAGTTTATTCTGAGATAATTCCTCTTCATCATCATCATCATCTAAAATAAAATAAAAATGTAATTAATAAGTAGAAATTTTCCTCGGCTGTCACAGAGTCACGGTTGCTTTTTACAAGTGCAATTTATATTATTTAGTTTGTATGGTGACAAAACACTATAAAACAAAAATAAACTATAATTTTGTTAGTATCCAGTTTACAGCTAAGTAAAAATTCTTCAAAATCGGTTCAGCCGTTCACACAACTACTCTAGCCAATCGGTTGTCTTGTGTGGGGTTTGACCCAAAATGGCTTGCGAATTAATTAACATTATTCTCTATTGTTTTAGACGGCTGGCTATTATTTAAAAAAAACAATGAAACAATAACCAATCAGAATGTTTTCACGTCCAATAATTAAAGAGAATTAATATGGCGACCCTACATTGCGTGAGTGGCAGCAATAGCGACGAGATTAATTAGCAATGCAAACAAATTTAGCTTAATAACAACGGCTAAAGTCGTTTTGATTGCGTTTTGGGTGTCATTAATGCCCTATAAACATACGACTTTGTAGGCCAGTCATGCGGAAGCGTGTTGTATGGTTGATGTAGGTATGTATACGAAAGTCTAACTAAGGTATTATTAAACTATCAGATCGCCTATGCGTTGATGCGTTGATCGAGTTTCTTATAATAAGCCTGACGGACAGATGTTATCGAGGGCTATGTGTTTTCCAAATCATTAACAATAGCTAAAATAATATTTATAATTTTTTTCTATAATATACTTAAATACAGGCAGTTTTTTTTCTATAGAACTTTTTTGTTTAAAGTTGTAAGATTTATGTAACACTTATTATCTGTAAAATTCAGTAACCAAGTAAGCGCCATCTATTATCATGTCATGAATCTAAACGGAGTAAAAGCATGTGAATGGTGAAAAGCAAATGGATGAATTTGTTTTTTGATTCAATTATACTGGTAACCCATTCAATAATAATTATATTCCATGTTCAAAATATTTAAAATAAAATAGGAGAATAAGTATTGTTTATAAAAACATACATTCGTTTTGGTAGGTTGGTATACGTGTGTGTAATAAAATAAAGTGTCTGATGTGTGTGTGAGTGTATTTCGCATGTGTGCTGTGCTGTGCTGTGAGTGAATGAATGAATGAAGTTGTCAACAAATGGATAGATGTGTCAAAGTTGACAAAACTTCTTGTGTTTCGCCGTAAAATATTTGTATCACTTTGTAAAAAATAACATGATTTACACAAAATTGCGGACCATTAGCTTTTAAAAATGAAAGCATGTCGATATTGCCTCAAAACTGATGGATTTTTAAGTGAAATAAAAAACACTGAGGAACACAATTTTATTCAAGAAATATTTGTTCAAAATGGATTTCAAGTAAGTGTACTGTAACCAAACAAATTTATCTACGCAGTCCTATGATATTTTACCTTACATCATAATTTGTAAGAAACCTAAGACTACCTAAGGATACATCTGACCTACCACTGTTATTACATATAAAATAAAGATGAAATTTATTTTCATCTTTTCCAAAATACATAAAAATATTTATACAATACATACTTTAATGAATATGTAACAATAATACCTCTTTCGTTTTCTAGAACCTAAATAAAAACAACTATGTATGTTATGTGTGTAAGTATCTTTTGAGTAAAAGCTACAAATTCATCAAGAGGACATTAAGAGCGCAAGAAGTTCTAAATGAAATATTAGAAAATAATAATGTGGTAAGTTCATTCAAATACAGGTTCAATATTATTCTATGAAATGTTTGTTTTAAACCCTAGAAATCAATTTCAAAGTAAGCATAACCCTTTTATTATATATTTTTCCAGATAACAAAAGCATCTCTTCAAAATATAGATAGAGAAAACTTGGATTTAGATGTAAAGCTTACATTCCAAGAAAACCCGGTAAATTTGTATCTTACGGGATATGACATAAAAAACTGTGATCGTGAAGTTGTAGATAACATGTTCATTATGAAACAAGAACATGATTATGGCAGTGAATCATTTTTGACCCCAATGAATTATTACCCTGAAGTTGTGTATGGTCAAAATGATGTTGCAGCCGATCACGACTTCAAAATTGATATCAAAGTAGAAAAACCACTTTTCGGAAGCTTTACAGAAGTTAATATTGATAGTGAAGAATTTGATGTCAAGCCAATGAATGAAAACAGTAATGATTCTTCTGACAGTAAAAGTCAAGTGCACAAGAATTTAGGTAGGAAATGTAAAGTGAAAAAAGAAGGGACAAGTCAAAATAAACGTAAGAGAACTTCAAAACTGAAAAGGAAGAAGAATGTTAAGAAAGATTATAGGAAATATCCAATGAAATGTGATGATGTAAGTTATACTCTCAATGTAAGATCACAAAATACCAGCCAAGTGCATGACGCATGAAAGGGTTCCGTACCATTGAATAGATAAACAACATCGATGAATATTTCAACCTACCTGTTGCCGTTATTGATAAAAGACTAAAAAAACGCGTGTGTAGTATGGCAGCCCCCCAAATATTTATTTTCTTTTGTTTTTAGTACTTGTTGTTATAGCGGCCAGAAAAACATAATTTATGAAAATTTCATCTGTCTACCTATCACAGATCTTGAGATTCAGCCTGGAAACAGACAGAAGGACGGACGTTCAGAAAGCAAAGTCTTAATTATAGGGTCCCTTTGGGTATGGAACCCTAAAAAATATGTCAGACATATTATTATAGCTGCATTATTATATTGCAATCTTCTTTTTAAAAAAAAACTGATGTGGTATCATTAAAATAATGTAACCGAAATCCATAGTTTTAATTGTTTTTCAGTGTGAGCACGTGATCCAGACAAAAATGGAGCATTTCCACCACTACCTGTCCTGCCACAAGGGCATGAAGTACCCGTACGGGAGGGAAGGCAACTATGTATGTCAGCACTGTGGGGTCATTAAAACGGTGAGAAAAAATATTCTTAGTTAAATATTTATTTATGAGGCGAATTTTTTTAATAAAATTTTTTTCTTTTAGTTTTATATTGATTTAACTTTGATTTTTTTATTTGTAGTATTCGATTTTGATTACTTTTATTTTGATATAGTTTTTAATTTGCTTCTTAATATTTTATATGCTTGGTTTAATTTCAAATATTTGTGAACTGTTTGATATGGACCCTGTTTATTAATAATTTTGCATTGAACACACGCAAATTTTAAAATATAGTGAAATATTTCAAAATATGCGTGTGTTCAACAGTCCTCTGACTGGATTTAGGCTGATTCCCTCAGTAATTAAATAATTAAGTAAGACTGTTTTGTCTTACATTCCATTAAACCAATTAACACGCTTAACCGCTTTAACATTTTGTCTTTTAATTTTCCCAGTCATCGTTCCACCTGTCCCAACACGAGCTCACCCACGGCGAGAAGAACGTGGAATGCACTCAGTGCGGCAAGAAGTTCCACAATCTAGTGCGATTGCAGCGCCACGCGCGCCGACACGAGCCAGTGCCGAAGTTCCGCTGCCACTTCTGCGGGAAGGGGTTCTATGCACGCGAAGATATACAGCTGCACATCAGGGTGAGTGAGTTATCAGACTTGTACCATTTAGCTTCTGGTAGACTACTTAGCTAAGTCGCACACTCTGAAGAGCAAATAGTGGAATGCACTCAGTTCGACAAGAAGTTCCACAACCTAGTGCGGTTGCAGCGCCACGCGCGCCGACACGAGCCACAAGTTCCGCTGCCACTTCTGTGGAAAGGGGTTCTATGCACGCGAAGATATACAGCTGCACATCAGGGTAAGTGATAATTAAAACTATTCAGTACCAGAAGTGATCGCCAACGAAGAGCCTCAATGCTGTTACAAAAGAAAGGTAGATTAGCATATCACAAAGGTGTACACACACATTGTACATTTCCTCTAAACGAATTTGTAACTAACAAATTCGTTTAGAGGAAATGTACAACTTATGCAGTCGTATCGGTAAGTTAGGTAAGTCTTCTCTCATGTCTGTTATCAGACTTGTATATTCGCCAGCACATCAGACTATACATTTTTGCCGGAAAATAGCCCTTATTCCAACAGCATAAGATACCGCAGTGTTTAGCTTGACGTGCTGTCGTCCGCACCATTTAGCTTCTGGTAGACTACTTAGTTTAGTCGCACACTCGGAAAGGCGAATAGTGGAATGCACTCAGTGACAAGAACTTAGTGCGATTGCACGCATTCACGCGCGCCGTCACAAACCGGCGCTAAAGTTTCGCTACTACTTCTTCGGAAAGGGATTCTATGCACGAGAAGATATACAACTAAGATTTTTTCCCACCGAACCGCACTATACCATGACCGCGCGAGGAGCGAGGCCTATTTTGCCGTTGCTGACACGGTCCATGCATAACACGTGACGGTGTTGGTCGGTGTCGAAACGGTCTATTGAGAAAAGTGTCATAGTTTTTGATACATTTTTTTTGCCCGACACGTTTCTAGCGCGGGCATGATATGCTACGCAAAAACCTTTATTATTGACGTTGACTTTACAAGGCTTATTAACTGTGCAATTTTTTTCCAGACCCACACTGGCGAGAAGCCGTTCCAGTGCTGGCTGTGCCCCGCTCGCTTCGCTCACAAAGGGAACGTGTCTGTTCACGTACGAAACGTTCACCAACGCGACGCACCAGCCAAAAATGTCGACACGCTAGCGCTGTCTAATCCATCTAACTCAAGTGCGTCTGGGCTAGCGAGCTCACTAGCGTCGCCAGCTACTAGCGTGGTGTCTTCGATGACAGGAAATTAATGGAAATTTTTATTTTTTAAGTTTGATTCGAGTTTAAATATGAATTTTTGCGTTAATTATGAATTTTTGCGTTTGAATTGAATAAATGTTTAATTTACTGTTGCTGAGAGACTTTTCCCTTTTATAACTACACCCTCCTCACACCGACCTTGAAGTGGCTCCCCTGTAAGGCTGCTTTTCCACCAGAGATGTGCGATGAAAATGTGTCGTACGAGGATGTCTAGCTGTACTGTGAAAATGTGTGGGTGTTTCCACCAAAGCTGTACGATGAAAATGTGCCTACGGGATGTGTAGCGGAACTGTAAAAATGCGCATTAATGTGTGGTGCGAGGATGGGTTGCGAAGCTATGAAATGTGTCGATGGGGTGCGGTGTATGCGCAAACCTTTCTCTGTGCGAGGGCACACATTCCTCGCTTGTTTTGTATGCGCAAAAATCTAGCTCCGCTGAGCCGTTTCCACCAGAGCTGTGCTGACCGAGGCGAGGTAAATGAAGCGATTCTATTGGTTCTTTACAAACACATCCCTCGCTACGCATCCTCGCACATCTCTGGTGGAAACGCAGCCTTTTATTGGTTTAAAACAAAAACTTCATAGGCCTGGCGATGCCACAGTGTCACACTGGCCGGTCCATGTTGCTTGATGGTCAAACAAAATTAATATTGAGTAGGTACATACTTCAAAGTAGCACAGACAGGCTAGCATAAGGCTGCGTTTCCACCAGAGATGTGCGAGGATGCGTAGCGAGGAATGTGTTTGTAAAGAACCAATAGAATCGCTTCATTTACCTCGCCTCGCTCAGCACAGCTCTGGTGGAAACGGCTAAGCGGAGCTAGGTTTTTGCGCATACAAAACAAGCGAAGAATGTGTGCGAGGGATGTGTACGAGGGATGTGTGCGAGGGATGTGTACGAGGGATGTGTGCGAGGAATGTGTGCGAGGAATGTGTGTTGAATAGGTTTGCGCATACACCGCACTAGGCATAGCCGATTCAAATCGTATATAGATATTGAAACGTATATTAGATCAATTGGGGGTGGGACTGGGGTGGGATGGGGCTGGGGCTGGGGTGGGACGGGGCCGGCGTTGGACTGGGGTGGGACGGGGCTGGGGTTGGGTTGGGGTGGGACGGGGCCGGGGTTGGGGTGGGACGGGGCTGGGGTTGGGGTGGGACGGGACCAGGGCTGGGGTGGGACGGGGCCGGGGCTGGGGTGGGACGGGGCCGGGGCTGGGGTGGGACGGGGCCGGGGCTGGGGTGGGACGGGGCCGGGGCGAAACGGTGAAGAGGAGCTTATAACCAGTAAGACATAGGATACATTTATCCCGTTCGACGGGGCCGGGACTGGTGCGGGACGGGGCCGGGGCGAAACAAAGTCCGCTAGTTTTCGATATAATTAAGTAATAAGTTCATAATCCGAACAGATTTAAGAAAAACAACAACAATGATATCATATTATGATACGATATAACTGTATACTGTTTCAGAAAAACATATTTTTTTGATACAATGATACAAAAAAATACACATCGATACGCCAATATATAGTTTTCGAAATATCGTTTTAGATTCAATGATACGAAATACACATCGATACGCCAATATATAGTTTTGAAAATATATAGTTTCAATATCTGATATCGAATATCGATATATAGTTTTGATTCGATAACGAAAAAATCAGATATTACACACGCATACACCGCACCCCTGTTGACACATTTCACAGCTTCGCAACGCATCCTCGCACCACACATTAATGCGCATTTTCACAGCTCCGCTACACATCCTCGTAGACACATTTTCATCGCACAGCTTTGGTGGAAACACCCACACATTTTCACAGCACAGCTAGACATCCTCTTACGACACATTTCCATCGCACATCTCTGGTGGAAACGCAGCCTAATATCTGTGGGCTAGCTAAGGTTGTCTAGCGATTTTGATTTCCGTGAACTATCTCTGTAAATGCTTGATTAATGTCACTGTCAAAGGTTCAATCAGCTGGTCTGTCAATGTCAAATATTCACAAAGTCGATTTCCTTTTGTGGATCGCACGAACGATTTAAATTTTCCATTTTTATTTATGAAATTGCGACAATTATTTTATAAATATGCATTATAGTGCTTTTAGTTGATGTCTACTTGAATGTACGGAAGTGTAAAATTAATGGGTTATAGAATTAGTGCCTCAAGATGCCTTGCAATATGCTTGGGCATAACTTTTATTATGGGCTGCTATTTAGCCTCATTACCGATTCAATCAGGTAAGAAAACGATTGATTAGTCAAATTTTATACATTCAATACCATTTTTTGATGATAAGGTTAACTATTGATGTATTTTTTTCTCAGAAAAGGCAGCATTACCTAAACCGATCCGTCACCAAATATCCGCGAAAGTGCCGACAAAAAAAAGATTAGCAATTCTCGTGCCATTCAGAGATCGTTTCGAAGAGCTCCTGGAGTTCGTGCCTCACATGTACAGCTTTTTGAACAAGCAAAACATACCGTTTCACATATTTGTCGTCCAACAAAAAGATAGCAACAGATTCAACCGTGCCTCGCTTATAAATGTTGGGTTTTTGTACACAAGGAAAGAATACGACTATATTGCGATGCACGATGTTGATTTACTGCCCATTAATAATGCTTTGAAGTATGAATATCCTGCATCAGGGCCAATTCACATCTCATCTCCTGAAACGCACCCCAAATACCACTATAACACTTTTATCGGAGGTATATTACTTATAAATAATGAACACTTTGAGCTGGTTAATGGGATGTCAAATAACTACTGGGGGTGGGGGTTGGAAGATGATGAATTCTATGTAAGATTAAGAGATGCCGGTTTGAAAGTGGCTAGACCTGCCAATATTACTACAGGACCTGAAAATACTTTCAAGTGAGTATTATTTTATTATTTTTTATTCCCACGATTAATACCAATATCAATCATGAATTCCAAATTATTAGTTGTTGTAGTTCAGTTAAACTAATGGAATGTTGAATGACATTATCAGTATTCAGTAATACTCATTAATTACCAATAGCTATAAATAACTTAGGAATTTGCGCCTCTGATAAAATAGTTTACATACTCTTTATATCAAAATAATTTATTATACCATCGTGACATGACACACAATCCTCATTTATTGATCATTGATACGACTTTTAAACAAATTGTGTTGTAGGTATACATATTTATTTTAATAATGATGATATATTAGACTATATTCTTAGTTATAAAATAGTTATGTTTTTGGTATTTATGTATAATAATTATAAACTATATATTTAGTTTATAAACCTATAGTATGTAAATTATGGTATGTACATAATATTATTATTCTACACTTTAGTATTTTGTTGCAATTTTAATATCTATTTACAACACTCTCCTGCACCCATCACAATCTCTCTGCATGACCTAAAGGTATGACTGGGAGAGAATGCTTTTAGCATTAAGTCCACCTTTTGTACACTTTTATTTGTGCAATAAAGTTTTTAAATTAAAAATAAAATAGAAGAGAGAGATGATTTAAAGTATAAAGAGATAATTTAATTATCTCTTCTATTCTTATCAAAATGTTCTTCCAGCCCAGTAGCCAACATTGACAAGGATTTTCTTTATCAGTTCAGATTAGATTTTTAGTCAGTAACTGTCTAAAGGTATGCCTTTACCTACGGTTATTTTAATCTCAATAAAGTTATCATCACCAAATTTAAGAGCAAGGCTTGTGTCAGTGGAGTTCTTTCTATAAAAACTCCGAATTAAGGAAGATAGTGTGATGGTTTTCCTCTTGCCTTCCACCGAGTTAAGGAACTGGGGGCCGGTTCTTACTACACAGTCAAAAGCCTTTCCGGATATACTGTATCTTCAGCCTTCTGCTAGTACTGATGTTGCTGCTACCCAACATCAGGGAAACGCTTATTTGAAGGCTGCGTTTACTCGCCAGTAGCAGCTTGCTAGCTAGTAGCCTTACTATTAAAAATCAAAAAGATAACCGATGGTGAGATAAAGATTGGTGTGTTGTCTGGCGCACATTTCTTTATTTATATGTTTACTAGCTTTTGCCCGCGACTTCGTCCGCGTGGAATAGTGACTTCTTTCTCCCGTTTTTTACACATTTACCACTATATCTTTGCTCCTTTTGGTCGTAGCGTGATGTTATATAGCCTATAGCCTTCCTCGATAACTGGACTATCCAACACAAAAAGAATTATTCAATTCGAACCAGTAGTTTCGGAGATTAGCGTGTTCAAACAAACAAACAAACAAACAAACAAACAAACAAACTCTTCAGCTTTATAATATTAGTATAGATTAGACAAATAACTATATTCACAAATTATTATATTCATGTGCCACTCCGTGTTGAATAGTATCAGAAGGCCTACTACGAAAAACGAAATCCGTAAATACGATAATCGTTTTGCGGATCCGAAGCATTTTGTAGTAGGGATTCCATACTAAAAAAAATTCTGATCTGAAAAACGATAATCCTTTCGTTTTTTGTAGTAGACCGCCAGTTTTACTAACGATAACATTTTAACACATTTTCAGACACATCCATGACAAGGCATACCGCAGGCGAGACATGCGGAAATGCTTCAACCAACGCGAGGTGACTCGAAAACGAGACCGTATAACCGGGCTACACGATGTACAGTACAGAATGTCAAGTACGCACACAGTGACAATAGATGAACTGCCTATTACTATCCTGAATGTTGAACTCATTTGCAACAAGACTGCCACGCCATGGTGCCAGTGTCCTGATCCAGTGAAGCCTAAAAAGCCGTAAAGTTCTAGTGATTAATTTTAAGTCTGACGCATTCACGATTCCTTGAGTTTTTTTGCAGAAGATAGATAGTTTTGTATTCAATTTTGAAAGAACAATCAGTAAGTAATGCACGCCTTTATATCGTTTATCGCGCCGATAAAATAATCTACTTTCTAAAGGACATTGTTTTTCACATTTTTTTAAACTAGAAAGACAATTGGTTTTGGAAATAAATAAGTACACACAGCCGCACGTCAGACTACCCCACTTTGACCTTGAGGCCGCCTCTATTCCCTACGCAATAAAAGCTGTTTCCGTAGTTCACATGGGTAACTTGACGTGCTGTCGTCTGTACATCAAAGTTTAAAAAAACCCTTAATCAATGAATTTCCAACGTCTTCATCGTATAAAAAAGGGTTGGAAATTCATCGATTGCCGCGATAAACAATAAAATGCCGCGCAGGTCTCTTGATACATACCATCCATACAATTTTATCATCCAGGTAGATGATATTTAAGTTTGGAATAATGAAACTATCGTTCTGGCGATACAGGCATAAAAATTTTATTTGTATCAGAAGCTGATTACATCTTTCAAGATTTTATATGACTTGAGATAAGATAAGGTATCAAATCAGTCATGATTTGAAATTTTGTAACTATACAACTAAACTACCATTGTGTAGTTATTATTGAATCAGAATATTGTAAATAAGAAAAATGCTCATAAAAATAATACTTTAAGTAAGTTATTGTATTCATAGGGCACATTAGATCAAAGTTATCAAGCAAGTATGTAATTTTGTTATTAATAAGAATTAAAATCTCACAATCTAAGTACTTATTAAATGATATTTACAAAAGAAGATTAATTTTTGGCTTGTTTCAAAATCTACCAAACTAATGAAATGAGAAACTAACTACATGCCGAGTGATAAATGATCGCTTGAAATATTGAAAAGCAACCAATAGGTGACTGGAAGAGAACGCTATGTGTTTTCATTTGTTTGTGCAATAAAAAAAAACGTTAAGTTAAAAAGTTAAGTATGCTTTTAAGCTGATTGTTACGTGTTGCTATCAATCATTTCAATAAATAAAAACTTGTATGTGTAAGCTATTAATTCATGAGATTTTCTAATCAGATAAGATAAACATAACGTAAAATAGTTTCGTTATCATGCGTATGTTTGTTTGTAAAAGATAAGCTTGATCTTGTATCGACACAGAATCGAAATCCTAATTCATAAGTACCTATTATAAATGCGAGAGTTCAACACTTTAGTGGACAGTGAACGCCTATGGGCATGATAATAACAACATAATGTCTATTGTGTCTGGCAGCGTTTCCCAACCTTTGGTCCACGGACCCCTGGGAGTTTGCTGTTTATTTTAGGGGGAAGGGGGTCCGTAAAAACTGTGCTTGATTTTTATAAGGACTGAAAAGGCTGGGAAACGATGCACTAAAGTGTTGTGCTTACGCAAAAATCTGCGCAATAGAGTTACAGTTTCATGAAACTAGATACCAATAATATACCTAATACATTGAATTGGAATCGCACATAAGGTCGTAGTAATGATGATAAAGTGTGATCCGATATTTCAGCGGGAGATGCCGCGGAGAAACGCTAGTATTATTTTTCCCGCTAATATTTTTATGTCAAGACAAGTAATACAGTACTTTTATAACATTTGTAATATTACGCAAATATGAGATCGTAAATTGCGGTTCACAGTTAGTTTTACTTTTATCTGTCTCATTCCTTCTAAAAGGACAAAAAGGGACAAAATATAGATAATAATATTAAATTGAAAACTTCATTTTCCAGTGCTTACTTACCTTTGTATTTTAACACCGCGAAAATGTTATTTGAAGGATGTTTGAAGGGGAATGTTAATAAAAAAATGAAGTAAATAAATAAATAATTTATTAAGCAAATTGTTTTAAGCTTATTTTCTACACAATTCATGGTGACCTGCAATGAGTATATTTGGAATAACATTAGTTTTGCGGTCATTTAAAAAGTAATTGCAACATAAGTTTTTTTCTACACTGCACCTTCTAAAAAAACTAGGTTTTATAATTATCAATGCGAAATCCAAATTATTTGAAAATAAAGGTAACGTACCATGACCTAGGTGCTAGGAACGAGTCAGGCAAAAAAATATTAATTTGTATTGAAAACTATGACACCTTGCCCACTAGACCTTTCGTCACCGACCAACACCGTCGCGTGCCATGCACGAAGCGTGTCAGAACCGGCAACATACGTTCTCGCTCGGTCTCGCTCCATAAAACGGTGCGACAAAACGCTGCCAATCCGATCAGTGGGTTCTTTTCGTGTCAGGAACTCAGGAGGTCTACTACGAAAAACGAAATCCGTCAATACGATTATCGTTTTTCGGATCCGAAACATTTTTAGTTTGGAATCCCTACTACGAAATGCTTCGGATCCGCAAAACGATTATCGTATTGACGGATTTTGTTTTTCGTAGTAGGCCTCCTGAGCAGTGGTAAGAGACCTTAAATGTTACATTTTGACTTGGTCTTGAATTTGTTTATGGAGAAACCATAAGTTTATATATTTAGTAAGACGGACTAAAGATTTCTAAATTTCTGTATTTTTTTTTGAAAAGGGGTGATTCTACTGCTCAAATATCATTATTTCATTACACAAAACTGTTTTCTAGATCTCAATGTTGTTGGTCCCAAAGTAAAAAGATTCCTTCTTGAGCAGTAGTATTACCTGTTTGAAAGAATTTAAAGCTGCCTATTCACTATGAAATATATATTTTACACCGGTGTTAAAATCGATATCCCATAGAAAGATATATCTAGGGAATATATAAATATATCTTAATATATCTTATTCCATAGTCAAAAGGCATCTTAACAGTTGAAATACGACATAGGGTTTAATTCCTAGGCGCCACTTAAAAAACAGATTTTTAGTTCTGTAGGCCTAACATGCAAGATTGCACGACAGCTTTTATCGCGTCGATAAAATATTTTTATTTACTTTTAAAATAATTTAATCGACATCGACATTTTTTTTAAATTTATCGATAGCCGCGATAAACGCTATCGAGGCTTGCATGTCAGACTTACATCTGTCTCCATAATTTCCGAAGCGAAGAAGATAATTTAGGATTTCGAACAATCTATTCAATATTGGATTAAACATAGCCCGGTTTGATGTCAGTAAAAAAGTAGTCGTTCATTAGATTCGCAAAGGAATAAAAATAAAATAGTGGGGCATTGGAATTAAGTTGAAAAAAGAACCACATGACTGAGTTGATTTACTATATAATACAGCCTATATTACAAAATAACAATTATTAACAACCCATAAATTTAGGAACATATCTAATATATAAAAATAAGTCTAATTTTCCTCCCTGACGCTATAACTCCAGAACGCACGAACCGATTTCCACGGTTTTGCATTCGTTGGAAAGGTCTCGGGCTCCGTGAGGTTTATAGCAAAGAAAATTCCCATTAAACGGGGCCGGGGCGGGACGGGGCTGGGGGCGAAACGAAGTTCGCTGGGACCGCTAGTATTTTTATAAAAATATGTCGCAAAAATTATATCTATTCCCAGATCATTAAACTAAAATAAGTACATATTTCATATGTATAACTAAACATTTATAATTTTGATCGACTAAAGGCCCACTTGCGCACGATGATTTAACTCAGGATTACGCTAACCCTGGATTAAATCATCATTCTGTCTCTGTCAGTTTATTTGACGTTGACAGAGACAAAATGATGATTTAATCCTGGGTTAGCGTAATCCTGGGTTAAATCATCTTGCGCAAGTCTCACTTAGCACGATTTATTAAAATTACAAATATATTTTTGTGCCTAAATAAAAAAGGGAATAGTTTTTTCGGATTGGCTGCATTAACGTTGTACGTTGAGATCTTCTAACTGATTAGCAGAATATTAACATAATATTGCAAAATATATTACTTACATAAAATTCTTTCGAATGTGTGATCCGGATAAAGTTATATTTCTAGTCTTGAGTAATTAAAAGACATTATAATGTTGCCAAAGCAAAAAATCTCATTATTCTGTAATTATAGCTGTAAGAATTATTAAAAAGAAATTAATGAAAATGAATTACAATCAGTTGATTGTAATAAATAACTCTAAAGGTTAACTAAATGCAAGCTATCACAAAGTTCTACTATTGGATGGTATTCAAAAGATTCACAATCATGCAATAAATCCGTTTTTCTTTGCTTGTCGAGTATTGTACACAACATTTTGTATTTTTTTTAAAAAAACATATCAGTGTCCAACAATAAATAACCTGCGTAGGTTGTAAGTTTTATGTTTATCTTATTTTAAATTAAATCATTTCGTTAAAAAGTAATGACAAGATTGTTTACAATATTGGAGTGGCAAAGAAAACTGACTTTACAACGAAAAGCTATCATAAAGAAAGCTAGATTATTATTCTTTTTAAAACCACACCCTATATAAGTAAGCAAATAAATGAAAAGAGCAGACAGTATACCATTCGCTATTATAATCTGAACAATAATGGTACACAAATTAATTTTTATGACTCTTGCTTGAGCTATTACGTCGAGAGAATAATGGCCTAATACTCAAAGCTTTAAGTGCCAAGTCACACTTTAACGTGACTAGTGAAATATTTTTATTATTTATCCAAAAAAAATTGCACTGTAATTTTGTATTTTTTTTTAAGTGCTGAATTAACGTTTTCTTTTACTGGCATACCTAAGTAATTTGGCCCTAACTTTAACTTCTCTTCTCTCAGAAAGCATACGTTATAAATGACAACAAAGCAAATCTCTACTGAGAAATAATATTGATTATATTTATTTAATAGGACTGAAAAGCAGATAGAATATAACATCGCTTATAGCGTTATTAGTGACTGGCCTAAAATCACTATGGAAATGTGTATTATAGGTAGACCGCGAAATTTAAACCTCGAAATGGTAGACTGCGGAGCGGTGGGGTGCGGGGGGAGACGAGAGCGCAGTTACTCGTAGTGAGCGGCGCGGGCGGGAGTGTCCGCGCCGCCCGCGCCCCTCCCCCCGCCGCCCCGCAGGCACATACTCAATGAAGCGGTTATATTCAATTTTTCTCGTACTAATTTTACAATGGATTCTCCGAGTCCTTAGTTTATCGATAAGGAATCACACAATTATTTGTATAATAATACAAATTCCACAACCACATTAACCAGCAATTTGCCAGCTGATACACACATCAAAATATTTCAATTTATATCAGGCCTAATAAAATGCCGTACAATAATTAGGTACAACAAATACAAATTAAGTAAATTAAAAACAATCATATCGTAAAATTAAATAAAAAGGAATTGTAAACAAATATAACTTAATGGATACGTATGCCAATATTCAAGGTTTGATTCAGTATTATTTTACATAAAGCCAGCGAATAACTGACATAAGATAATTGGACTAATTATAATATTGAGGTAGAAATTAAATAAAAACAAGCCTTGACACAAACAAATGGCAGAAAACATCTGGAATATTGATTTAGTTTTTTAAGCAAGCCAGTTACTAAAAATGAATAAATTTATTAATGGCAATAAGTACATAATTTATTTTTGTTTTTATAGTTTTTTGTAGGTTTGTAAAAAACTTAATAACATAAATTACACTTGTAAGACACCATGGTTCGATTTCATGTCTCACACAGTTGCTTTTTACAAGTGCAATTTATATTATTAACTCATGGCAGGCAAAAACAATATTATAAAAAAATCACTCATGCATTTAGAACAATGGTTATTCAGTCATACTTGTTTACAAGTCCTCTATTTTAATTTAAACGGTTACAGGTGCAGAACTAAAAACGAAAAGCTATGTAGCTTTGATTTATCTACTTAGCTTATGGATTTTAAGTATCGATGCCTTGAAATAGAATAGGAAAACTTAGTCACAGTTATGTCAAGTAAGATGCATTGTGGAATACAGGGTTACTTTGTTAACAACAAAATTTTAAATAAAGAATACACTTACAAATTAAACATCTTTTATATGGGACCAATCGAGAAAAATAATTCAACTGCTCCATACATTTGACCACGTGCCAATCGAACTTTTGTATGAAACAGCGTTTATTTTTCTTGATTTCACTATTGATCCCATAGTACAAATTGTATGTATATATTTGAGTCTATATTTAAAAATTAGGCAGTAGTAACAATGACACCCTGTATAGGCGATTATATTTTTTTCTGGTACTCAAATCTTGAAACACATTCACATCTTTATGAGTAGGTATCACTATTCGTTTATGCTATTATAAGTTATAATCTTCTTATAAGTACCGAAATATAACACTACACCTATAACCGTGGTACAAATAATTATCAGAAACTAAACATAAAGGAACATTTTTGCTAACGACCAAATTTTTGAGACAATCCATAGATCTTAAATAGTTAAATGCATACAATTTCTATGGCAAAGCTTATAAGATGATGTCGAAAATGTATAATAGGGTTATTTTTTTGGAAATACTAGTAGCCACTATTATGATAAATGCTTAGATCTAGACGGTTATGAAATATTTGACTGTCTCAAAAATTTGCTTCCGTATCTATTTAACACGTTTAATGACAAAGGAAATTATTTTTGAGACTTAGTGTCGTGTCAGCACTTGTGCAATCTCTGGGTTGATTTCTATTTTTTTTTCTATAGGTTGATTTCTGCTTCTGTCGCTGACAGTTTCTTTTATTTAAACGAAGACGGAAAAATGCGATGACATTTTAACATCAAGTTGGTATGTAAACTTTGACTTGCGCAAATGGATCTTAGATCAGTCATTAAACGTGTTAAAATTTAATAAAAATAAAGGATACGTAAAAATTGTCTAAGGCAGGCATCGAAGGCGCGCACCGTCTAGTCCTGGCGCGCGCAACAACTCAGCTACAGCGGGCAGCCGCCTCCCTACACACATACACAACATTAGCATACATATTATCGAGGTCACCGCTGCCTTACCACCTTGAGAACCAAAATCGCTTGCACATCGCGTCGTCTTTTGTTTGCAGTGACACCCGTTTTTCTTTTCGTCGTGTATGCAAGCGATTTTAGTTCGAAAGTGGTCAGGCGGCTGGGACCTTGTACACATTGAATGCGTTGCGATACTCTGTGCTGTGCGGTTGATTATCCTAATTGTAATTTATTTTTGAGTGTAGTTCCAGGGGGGCACTTATTACACGTCCCTACATAACCTTATCATTGCGACTCTACCCCATGCGATGAGAAATCTTTTATTTTGCCAATCAATTAATTTATTTTGACCATAAGTTAAATTATTATGGGTAGTTTACGATACTACAAAACGATCAACACATACAGAGCGTCGCCACGCATTCAACGTGGTAAGTTGCATACAGAGTTAAAAAAACAGAAGGAAGGGAAATTACAAACAGCGTATTGTAATAATCATCAATAGCTTTTAACTTTTATTTCTCAAAATAATAAACATTACCATTGATAATTTATAATAAGCAGTTTGCCTTCAATGTCTTACTGGGGAAAAACTAGGGAAATGAGTCAAAAACATACACGTTAACACGGCAGGGTAGTAATGAGGTTTCTACATTAGGTATAATACGTAGGTATTTTTTAGGGTTGAATTTCAAAACAAAGAGTTAAGATTTTTTTCCCACTAGAATGTAACTCACGCTACATATAACGGTGATACAGAACGCTGTCAATGAGCAGTTTTCTTGTCATGAGATGTTTATATCATCGACAGATGGCGCTAGCGTCACTAGGAACTAACTTTTTAAACTTTTTTTAAGTTTATAAAAGAGGGTTATTGCTTTTCGCCACCGTAAATAATAAACAGTAAAACAAATTATAAGGTGAAACTTTAGTACCAAAGGTAAACCAATAATGCCAAAAAAAAATAAGTACCCTAATTAATCCTTAAGTCATAAACGCATTTTCAAAAATTTACTTACGCACTTTTTTTTCTTTGTCTATGGTTTTCCGCCAACGTGAAAAAAAATGTTTCTAAAGTGGTAACGCCATCTAGTGAGAGCTGTAAAGCGATGGGAGAAACTGCTCATTCGTTCAGTAAACAAGGTAGAGCGTATCGTGCCTGACCGACACGTTCCAAGCACGATCATGGTATAGTACAGTGCAGTGGGAAAAAACACAAAGATCAAGTGGGAAAAAACGCTATCAACGAAAAATATAAAATCATCAATTTGTACTACAAACAAAACTACTTGAGCAACGTCAAATATTAATAAAACTCTATTATTTCTATAAGTAACAGCAATATTTAAATACAACTACTTAAACCTCAAAAAGGAACTAAAGTAGCTTGATCTGATATACACAAACAGCTTATGTATACATGTATATATTTTAATTCTAAATAATATTTGTACTTGTAACAAGCTAATATTCAAGCTGTACTAAGCTATAAGATTATTTTACGTTTGTTAGAAAATACCAGGGCACAAAATGAAGCTAAATGTATTTAATGCAATTCAGCGTTGTAATATAGGTACACATTAATATAGAACATTTATAAAAGGTTCGAAAACACTATCACAGAGGGTATATAATCATGGGATGAAAAGTTATATAAATATTATGATATAACTACTAGTATATACGTCTAAAACATCTCTCTTCTAGAAAATCTTTAAATTCTATTGAGTATTATTATAAATTCTAAAGGAAGTATTTATTTTGAGCTTTGGTATATAATTGTATACAGTTGGCTGACACTAAATAGAACAAATAAAATAAAACCGTACAAAATTCAATACCTGTCGATTATGTTTTGTTTAATTTATAAATCGCTGGTTTATTGGCCAATGATAGTTAAGATATTCTAGTTGTCAAATATTTGTTTAATTACTTAGAATTTTAAATCGGCTTTTACGAAAGTTTTAGTTAAACTACCGATAACCGTTAATTATTTGGCTTAAGGAATTATTTAGTTTTTTTTTCATTTTTATTTAATTTTACTACAAATACTAATAAGTATAAAGTTTATAAATACTGCCGGAGTAAATGATGAATATTATACATTATTTTACGAGCAACATGAATCATCTTGATGATAAAGTATACAATAAATTCCAATTTTTAAGATATTATCTAATTGACTAATACTGACTGATTTCAATACTTTGTTTTACATGGTTTTGCTTAGCAAAATAATATGAAATTGTTAAATATTTTTGTGCAAAATATATTGTTTTGAGTGAAAATGTGATGAGCAGGATAACAAATCAACATTACATTTATACACTTCTTACATAGACTAGTCAAATATATACTCCAAATAATGATAGTATTATAAAATAACTAATCAACTTTTAGAAACCAAGTTTGTCAATGATTTTACAGGTCTTGTGCATAGTTCAATAAAATAACAATTATTAACGTAAAACTAGATGATATACTACTTACTTAGTTTAGATGTTTGTATAAAAAGTTTAACTTTTTTTAAATTTCTACAGTCAATTTGCTAGTTATTTTGTATATTTCGTTTTTAAAGTAATATGAGTCGATTCTGTCATCGATATTTTATATCAGACTTAGAGTCTCACGACTGCACTTTATTCGTCAATTAACAGCAAAAAAGTTTGGTAAATGATGAAATAAATACATATTGTTTACTATAATTAAGATGTAAATTCGTGGCAGTATATTTTTGAGTCACCGTGAATCTACCCATAAGAATATTTTTATTTTATTTCATTTATTTAAAGTACAGCAACAGAATAGATAATTATGTATGTATACATGTATATACATCAAAGATGGGGTCTTTTAGGACTGACAACATATGTTTTTTAAAAGTAATAGGTCAGTACTAATAATACGTACTACTTACTAAACAACGCTAATTTCAGTTTGAAATGACTACTGATCTCTTTAAAATCTCACGAATTTTGTTGTACTACTTTAGAAAATGTTTTCTTAATAGTTATTTTTTATTTAATTTGCCTTCTAGTTTTAACTCCTGTGTGATTTAGTTTATTTTTCCTGCTGTCAAATTCAAACTTTTTAGATCCGTTGACACCCGTTTGTGTGACAACAGTGCCAAAATGGCGTCTATCATAGACAAATATTTTTGTTTCAGAATGTTGATCCAATCCAATCAATTAAAAAGATCAGTGTCATTCACTCAGATAACTTTACTTTGACACAAAAATCCAACTACTAATGATCTCTAAACTATTGCCTCAGTATCGCTTATGACATGAATGCCGTGTTTCGTCAGAATCAACCTGACAATGTCATTGCAACTCCTCGTCTTGTAATTCCTATTGGCATCCCTGTCTTTCAGCTTGATACTCTTCATTTTATCGCAAAGCTTACTCACTTCCGACTTACTTTTTTTCATGTCCTCCGGCCTCAACTTCCTAATGGTAGACGAGCAACGTTTTTTGATGACATTGTCTATGACCAAGTTTTTCTCAACGTTGCTCTCGCTTACCCGCCTTTTGTAAATGTCAAAATCTCCGTCATCCTTTGACAGATAGCTGTCTAAAGACCTATAGGTGGGCTCGGCTAGGCTTACCTTGTCGTCCTTGAGAGCATGTTGCGTGGCATCGCTGACGATTTTGACCGCTTTGCCCGGAACGTAAGTCGCCGGTACTTTGTCTATGTATGCCATTTTCGGTTTGATTGTGTCCATGAGTGGGCTGACTGAGTCTGTATGCGAATTGGGCATTAAAAAGTTGGTTTTTCTTGCTCTTTTAACTGTTATAGTTTCGTCAATGATAGACGGTTTATCTCGGATGGAGATGAGTATGTTTTTGAAGCTGGTCTCTTCTGGTGAGGCCATGAGGACGTCTTGGGGGGATCGCTTGTCGTAGTTTGCGATTAGGTCGTTAATTAAGTTGTACTCACTGTTTCCAGGTAAGCGTGCGGGAGAGAAGCTTGGTTAGTCTTTTTCACTGTATAAATGATATTAATATTAGTGTTAGCATAAATAATAATATATGGATAAATATAGTATTTTTAATTTTTAGTGATTGATAGAAGAGTAATAAAACGTGCAAAAGAGACAGCGCACATCATTTTCTCTTTTGCACTTGCACTGTTTATGGTGAAAATATTTTTTGTAAATTTCAACTGTTCTTGAGATACAGCCTGTAGACAGCCGGACGGATAGACGATAGCGAAGTCTTAGAAATAAGGTCCCATTATTACAGCCGCCTGATGACCGTCGAGCTACCTCGTTCGTGCCTAGGGTCACGTAGCTATACTCACGTGTCACGCGGCTGCGCGCCGTACAAGCTGTGTCGCCTCACGTACGCCAGCACGGCGTCGTCCGTCAGGTACTTGGCGCTCTCGTTCCGGCGCACCAGCCGCCTGATGACCGTCGAGCTACCTCGTTCGTGCCTAGGGTCACGTAGCTATACTCACGTGTCACGCGGCTGCGCGCCGTACAAGCTGTGTCGCCTCACGTACGCCAGCACGGCGTCGTCCGTCAGGTACTTGGCGCTCTCGTTCCGGCGCACCAGCCGCCTGATGACCGTCGAGCTACCTCGTTCGTGCCTAGGGTCACGTAGCTATACTCACGTGTCACGCGGCTGCGCGCCGTACAAGCTGTGTCGCCTCACGTACGCCAGCACGGCGTCGTCCGTCAGGTACTTGGCGCTCTCGTTCCGGCGCACCAGCCGCCTGATGACCGTCGAGCTACCTCGTTCGTGCCTAGGGTCACGTAGCTATACTCACGTGTCACGCGGCTGCGCGCCGTACAAGCTGTGTCGCCTCACGTACGCCAGCACGGCGTCGTCCGTCAGGTACTTGGCGCTCTCGTTCCGGCGCACCAGCCGCCTGATGACCGTCGAGCTACCTCGTTCGTGCCTAGGGTCACGTAGCTATACTCACGTGTCACGCGGCTGCGCGCCGTACAAGCTGTGTCGCCTCACGTACGCCAGCACGGCGTCGTCCGTCAGGTACTTGGCGCTCTCGTTCCGGCGCACCAGCCGCCTGATGACCGTCGAGCTACCTCGTTCGTGCCTAGGGTCACGTAGCTATACTCACGTGTCACGCGGCTGCGCGCCGTACAAGCTGTGTCGCCTCACGTACGCCAGCACGGCGTCGTCCGTCAGGTACTTGGCGCTCTCGTTCCGGCGCACCAGCCGCCTGATGACCGTCGAGCTACCTCGTTCGTGCCTAGGGTCACGTAGCTATACTCACGTGTCACGCGGCTGCGCGCCGTACAAGCTGTGTCGCCTCACGTACGCCAGCACGGCGTCGTCCGTCAGGTACTTGGCGCTCTCGTTCCGGCGCACCAGCCGCCTGATGACCGTCGAGCTACCTCGTTCGTGCCTAGGGTCACGTAGCTATACTCACGTGTCACGCGGCTGCGCGCCGTACAAGCTGTGTCGCCTCACGTACGCCAGCACGGCGTCGTCCGTCAGGTACTTGGCGCTCTCGTTCCGGCGCACCAGCCGCCTGATGACCGTCGAGCTACCTCGTTCGTGCCTAGGGTCACGTAGCTATACTCACGTGTCACGCGGCTGCGCGCCGTACAAGCTGTGTCGCCTCACGTACGCCAGCACGGCGTCGTCCGTCAGGTACTTGGCGCTCTCGTTCCGGCGCACCAGCCGCCTGATGACCGTCGAGCTACCTCGTTCGTGCCTAGGGTCACGTAGCTATACTCACGTGTCACGCGGCTGCGCGCCGTACAAGCTGTGTCGCCTCACGTACGCCAGCACGGCGTCGTCCGTCAGGTACTTGGCGCTCTCGTTCCGGCGCACCAGCCGCCTGATGACCGTCGAGCTACCTCGTTCGTGCCTAGGGTCACGTAGCTATACTCACGTGTCACGCGGCTGCGCGCCGTACAAGCTGTGTCGCCTCACGTACGCCAGCACGGCGTCGTCCGTCAGGTACTTGGCGCTCTCGTTCCGGCGCACCAGCCGCCTGATGACCGTCGAGCTACCTCGTTCGTGCCTAGGGTCACGTAGCTATACTCACGTGTCACGCGGCTGCGCGCCGTACAAGCTGTGTCGCCTCACGTACGCCAGCACGGCGTCGTCCGTCAGGTACTTGGCGCTCTCGTTCCGGCGCACCAGCCGCCTGATGACCGTCGAGCTACCTCGTTCGTGCCTAGGGTCACGTAGCTATACTCACGTGTCACGCGGCTGCGCGCCGTACAAGCTGTGTCGCCTCACGTACGCCAGCACGGCGTCGTCCGTCAGGTACTTGGCGCTCTCGTTCCGGCGCACCAGCCGCCTGATGACCGTCGAGCTACCTCGTTCGTGCCTAGGGTCACGTAGCTATACTCACGTGTCACGCGGCTGCGCGCCGTACAAGCTGTGTCGCCTCACGTACGCCAGCACGGCGTCGTCCGTCAGGTACTTGGCGCTCTCGTTCCGGCGCACCAGCCGCCTGATGACCGTCGAGCTACCTCGTTCGTGCCTAGGGTCACGTAGCTATACTCACGTGTCACGCGGCTGCGCGCCGTACAAGCTGTGTCGCCTCACGTACGCCAGCACGGCGTCGTCCGTCAGGTACTTGGCGCTCTCGTTCCGGCGCACCAGCCGCCTGATGACCGTCGAGCTACCTCGTTCGTGCCTAGGTTCACGTAGCTATACTCACGTGTCACGCGGCTGCGCGCCGTACAAGCTGTGTCGCCTCACGTACGCCAGCACGGCGTCGTCCGTCAGGTACTTGGCGCTCTCGTTCCGGCGCACCAGCCGCCTGATGACCGTCGAGCTGACCTCGTTCGCTATGTAGTTCGTGACTAGGGTCACGTTGTTCTGAAAGGTCAATTGTTTTTTTTTATTTTATAACAGGAACACAAACATTTAATTTATACCCACAGGGCACCCTCTGAAAATCAGTGTCGTGGCATGCATTTTGCTGCCACGATTAATGCTGAGAGGGTGCCTTTTCGACTCATTCTCGATGTTAATGTTAAATAAGTGTGTGTCTGTTTATTGTATATGTGTTTACGAGTTAGTTAATGTTGTATGTGTTTGTGAGTCGAATAAATGTATTTTCTTCCTTTCAAACAGTATTACGTTCGATGCATAACTTAAATTACTACAGTTGTTTTTTTTTATAGTGTTTGTCTACAAAATTCAACAGGCTTGTTAATGTGAAGGTGGCCGTGGTATAGGCATACGCCCGGATAGCGTAAGACACGGGGTTCGATTCTTCGTCTGTCACAGAGTCACGGTTGTTTTTTACAAGTGCAATATATATTAAATTACTACGTTTAAACAAAAGTCTGGACTATAACAGTTGAGAGTTGAGTGTTATTTTTGGGTACATCTTATATTATATATTAAAGAAAGTCATGTTAGCTATAACACTTATAAATCGGAACGGGTGAATCGATTTTCATAATTTTACCCGATTTAAAAAAATAAGGAGGTAATCAATTCGACCTGTATGTATGTGATATCGTTAGGATTGGATAAAATTTGAGTATGTTGATCTATTAAGGCTTCCAAACACGTGTGTAAAATTGTCTAAATGTATGTATGTTTGTCCGTGGATTTCTCGAAAACGAGAAGTCATAGCGAGATGATTCTTTTTAGTTCAATCAGGTATACTATCAACTTACAGTGTAAGTTTCATCAAAATCGGTCGAGTAGTTTTTGAGATATGGATATTAACTAAAAAAAAAAAACACCTACAATAAATAAATTTAAATAAATAAACATTCGAATACACAACCCACCCTATGTTTGTAAAGCATGTCCGACTCGTATATGAACCGGCCGGGGTCGCTGCCGGCTCGCGACACCACCACCAATCCATGTCTGCCTACTATTGTCTCCAACTGCAAATATAAGGTCAATTCATTTTAAGTGATAATATTATAACAGTGGCTTTGTACACATCATAGAAACAGGACACTATCATATTTTTTGGAAAATCGCGATCTTAATTTTTATTACTTTCTTGAACATAGACGATATCATGATTTAAAACAGCGTCCTGTCAATTTACAAAAATATCTACGTCATAGGCTTCGCCTCTCTCAATTAAATGCCCAAACCATCTTTTTCTCTAATCTTAGCCCTAATTAATAATAAATAAAATCTGAAAAACTATTATACCTTAGTCTCCAATTTTCTCAAAAACTAGCAGATAAAAACCCAAAATGTTTTCTACAAAAAATGATTAATTTATTGTGCTGAATCGGCCTTTTAAATATTATCACTTAAAACGAGGTGACCTTTTATAAATAATTTGAATTTTATTTGGGTCACCGCACCGTCACCGTACCAGTTTGCTCCACCAAAAAAGATATGGGTATCATTCGGGTTGCATACCCACATCATATGCGTTGCCATACTGTCATCATACGTGTTGTATACAGACACAGAACGCTGTTAATCCGTTCATAGGGCAAGGTAGAGTGTATCGTGTTGCTTTTCGTGCCTGGTATATTTCACAACACTCTCGTCAGCACTAACTTTAATCTAGTTTTCAGCGCCAATAAAATAACAAGACATATCATGGTCATTCAAAGGTCAATGACCTCACTGACCTTAAATTAGGTTAAGCTATAGATTTTAAGCTACTGGCTACAGAGCAGCAGAGGAGCAGCAATGGTGGGATATGTATTGAGAAAAGGTCATTTCAGCACCAATAATATTTTATGACATATCAAGGTCTGATAAAGGTCACTGACCTCAATGACTTTAATTTGGTTAATTTAAGCTATAGATTCTAAGCTACTGGCTACACAGCAGCACAAAAACAGAAAAGGTAGTGTGATATGAGAAAAGGTCTCTCAAAGGTCACTTACGTCATCATCAGCCCACAGCCCCGGCGTAGCGAACGACTCCAAGAGATCTGCACCGCACAGCAGCTTGACAGTCACCCGCGACAGTTGTCCACTGTTCAACTTCTCCATTAGGTTGTCCGGTTCATCAATACTATTCACGTTGAGAATGTCATCTGGCAGCCAGGAAGGCGGGTCGGGGTCGAGTGTTGATAGAGAATTCATGTAGGCGTTTATTGTGTCCTAGTTTTGGAAATGAAGAAATTAGATATCATAAAATTATGAATGATGTTACATAATTATGTTTGAAATGTCATAGAATTACAATTCAAAAGGTCATAAGTCATAAATGACCTTTAGTTTTAGGGGTTAAACTTTAGATTGAGAATTGACCATTTAAAATATTATTTAATTCTGTTTTTCTAGCAAAATAAAATGGTTGTAAATTCTTGATGATAATACCTTAGGTGTAAGTGAGGTGGTAATAGGTTATAATGTTTAAAAGCCATTGATTTATATTTTTATAAATATACAATTGTTAATGACATTAACCTTTGAATCATGTAATGTATTAAGGTCATAAAACTCACAGCTAAAGATTATTTGCACTCTCAGAACACAAAAAATTATATTAAAAGAAATAGGTTCTGTATTATCTACTGTACTACTTTTGATATCACTTAAATAGATTTTTTATCATTATTCGTCTGCCATTTCAGATAATAGCAAGATGAAGTATTATGTCACTGTTGATAAGAGTAGCATGACCTTATTTTCTGATGTAATTTTCACAGAGTTGAGTTTCAGTGATTGTGCTATTTTTTTTTTCAATATTTATTTATCTATATTGGACACCAAACCTTACATCTCTCTGATCCCAAAGTAAGTAGCTAATGCACTTGTATTATGGAAATCAGAACAACGGTGCGGTGGTACCACAACACCCCAACCCAAAAAACAAATCTCTTAATTATATTTATAACAAAAATACCTACCTGATGATACTGCATAGATATTCTTGTTCTGGTCCACCCGGACTGCTGTGTCTCCCATTCCGAAACCTTGATCCATGATGATGAACGCAGTGCCAACTTTAGCATGGCTATCCTGTTATTTCAGTAGTTGTTTAATGTTAGTACTTTTAAAAAAAAAATATTATTTCTTTCATAATACTAGAAGCTATCTTAAAATCTACCAACTTATTTATATAAAATTCATACTACCATATAACTATTTCTAAATATATGAATTTGAATTTGCACTAAGCCCGGGGGGTGGAGTACGGCTCATACTACCTCATACTAGAGGGGCTATGCCCAGCAATGGGCTATTTACAGGCAAAATTGTGTATTGATTATTTGAATGCAATATTATCTAATAAGATTCTTATTAGAACAAACCATCCAATGTTTATTTATGCAATGTCATGAAAGATAAAATATCTTTGTATTGTGCTTACTCATAGGCTCATATCAAAGATGAACAAACAAATCTATTTGTATTTTCCCACTGAATTACTGAATTAAATTATCGGTACCTAAAGTCGGTCTTCTTAAGTCAGAGAGAGAGAGATATAAAAGTTAAGCAGGTGATAGTTACATGAAAAATAAATAAAACCTTGTAAAAAATACCCAATTTTTTACCATAGAGAACTTCTTGGTTGGTTACCTGTGTTGCGCTGCCACCAGGTCCTTTTTTCCATACGCATCGTGTACTGGGGAAACTATACCCCCGACCACAGTCGCCAAACCCGTGGAATGCAAGTAATCTCGAGCAATTTCTGTAAAAATCAATCTTTAATTCAACTTGCGCAATTTACGTTATGTCTAGAAAAATGGCATGGGCGTTAAAAAAAACTATGCACCATATAAAAAACACAATTTACTTGCATTTAACTCAGGAAAATATTATTTTCTAAAAGCAAATCGATGGAAAAGTGCACTGGAAAGGTCGTTTCCGTAACTTACCAAACATTCGCAAATGCATATAGGTTGGAGGGCTGAAACTACCACAGGCCATCAAAATAACTTTTCCTTGGGTCATTTTTAACGAAAACACAATAACGCACCTTAAAGTTTGTTAAATAAACTTTATTTTGATTAAATAATTTTGCGACACATGAAATCACAACAGACGAACCTTTCATTGATTATTTACTGCTCGACAATGTTTAAAAGCCTCTATTTATTATTTGATAAGTAGACAATTGTTGGCTTTCCATTTTTGTAGGGTTACATGTCACCAACTCTTTTAAGCATTACTTGAAAAGGAAAACATCCTCTTACTTAACTCATGTAGTAGTAGGGTATGATGCCGTACTTAAATTATTTTGGTGGTGGTGGTGTGGAGTTGGTGGTGTTAAAATGTGATGTTTGTTATTGTTTATATGTATTAATGGTGATAAGCTGAATTTGATGAGAAATGCATTTTCATCTTGCGTGTATTGGAGTGCTTTACACTCTTCCTGTCACTGTCAATCATTAGCGTGTCGTGTCAGTCAGTCAATCAAAATTTCAATTATTTGTCAAAGTCAGCTGGGAAAAACGGCGGGAACTTTCGAGGCGGGAGGTTCAATAAATTTTCTGTCGGCGTTAAATAATATTTATTGCGGCTTAAATTGCGGAAAATCTTCGTTGTATTCGAAAATGTCGTCGGAAAGTGGTGGCGGCAAAACCAAATCGAATAAAAAAAGGAAAACTACAGATCCCGTTGCAGATGTATCGGATGGAGCAATGGAAGTACCAGACACTCAACCAGATTTCACCCGAACAAAATTTGGAGTCTTTAAAAAGTCAAGTGAACTATTTAATAGTTCACATACAGACAATTTCATAGTGATGGTCTCCTCCACCTTTAAAGAGGACCCTATTTCAAAACAAAATGTAATAGGACTTAACCGGCTGCTGGCGGAAAAAGCAAAGGGTATTATCTACCTGAGAATCACCGGATACAACTCACTGAAATTAGTATTCAAAACTGGACAAGACGCAAATAATTTCATTTCAAATAAAATTCTACATGAATGCCAGAGATGGAATGCATGGATTCCGAAGTCTATTTTACAGATCCAAGGCATTGTAAAAGGAGTCCCTATAGATATTTCCGAGGAAGAATTGCTCTCAAGCCTAAAGGCAACATGTGTGATTGCTGGAGTGCGACGTTTTGCTAAAAAAAACTGCCGATGGAGGTTTTCAGCCGCTTGGGACTCTACTCATAACTTTCTTCTCCAAAGAGCTGCCTGAATATGTGTCACTAGAGTACTGCAGGTTTCAAGTGCACACATACATCCGACCGGTGCTCCAGTGTTACAACTGTTACAAATTTGGACATTCAAGCAATTCATGCCGAAATCAAATTGCTTGTTCTTTGTGCTCAGGGCCACATAATTATAGATCATGCCCACAACCTCAATCCATAAAATGTATTAACTGTTCAGGAGGTCATGTTGCTGTCGCTTCAGTTTGCCCTATCAAAAAAAACAACCAAGAAATACAAAGAAGCAAAGTCGCTAAGTCAGGTGTCTCATATGCCTCGATGGCAGCAGGTCCTACTAAGGTCAGTGTACAAAATCCCGTGATCCCTCAAAACCCCCAAAAAAGAGCATTAGTAAGTGACATTTTAAATTCAGACTTTGTTATAAATGCATTAATTAGTACATTAACTGATTTAATGAAAAATTTTAAAGACAAGACCACAATCAATTCTGTGGCCGTAAAAGAATGCTTAATTAAATCTTTTTCAAATAAGAATGGATAGAAGCATTTCTCATTTTAACATCATTCACTGGAATTGCAGAAGCATTTGTCATAAAGTGGCTCAATTAAATAATTATTTACATAATTTACCTTATAAAATTGATGTTATTCTTTTAAATGAAACTTGGTTAGATTCATCAAAATCACTCAGATTAAAAGGTTATAATATTGTAAGACAGGACTCTCCAAAGTTGCATGGTGGTGTTGCAGTAGCTATTAAAAAGGATATTCAATACAAATTAATTCACACAAATACTAATTATAACTTTCAAAATGTTTTAATCTCTCTTAAAAAACACAATTTTTCTTTAGACATTTTGGCTGCATATTGTCCTCCAACTCCTAATGGGAAATTTAAAATCAATCATTTACTTCACTCATTTCGTCACTTGTTGTCAACTAATTATATAATCATAGGGGACTTTAACGCATATCACACTTCATGGGGATCTAGGTATAATAGTAATAGAGGTAATGTTTTAAGTAATTTCGCAATTGACAATAATCTTGTTTGTTTAAATGATCACACAGTTACTACCCTTGCTCCTCCAGGTCAATATGGTATAGGTAATGTTTTGGATTTAGCTTTTGCTTCATCAAGAATTAGCTCTAGCTGCTCATTTTACGTATCTGACGACACTTTAAGTAGTAATCATTTTCCAATTCACATATGTATTCAGCATCAAAGATCCTCAGGTGTAAACTTGCAATCAAACCCACAGCAAACTTCTTCTGATGTCTCTGATCCCGATTCTGGTTCAGTAAAGGATATTAATTTTAAAAAGGTTGACTGGTCAGATTTTACGCTACAGTGCGAAGAAAGATTTTCTAGCTTTCATTTCGAATCTGATAACCCTTTAAAAAACTATAATAATTTTGTTCATGATGTTTGTCAAATCCTGTTGACGTTTCCAAAAAAGCTTTCATATCGTGGACGGGGTTGCAGCATTCAAAGAAAAGCTACTATTTGGTGGAATGATACATGTGAACAAGCCGTTTTGCAGGCTAAAATTGCTCTTCAATCTTTTAAGAAATATTCTACTTTAGAAAATTATCTTATATATAAGCAGTTTGATGCGAAAAAGAAAAAGGTCATTTCAGAGCAAAAGCAGCTTTCATGGTTTAACCTGTGTTCATCTTTCAATCGTATGACTACTTCTAAAATTATCTGGGATCATATGCGTAAATTCAAATTTTCTAAAATAAATTCTACTAATAATGAAAACTTTTTTGATAATCCTTCACATGCCACTGCCTTCCTGAATAAAATTACATCTAATATGGATTCTACTAAAAATGTAAATATTTCAGAGTTAAGAAAATATTTCTCTTCTTTTGGTTCTCAGTCAGGCTTGTGGCTTAAGGACCCATTTCTGTTGGCTGAACTTGATGCTGCTTTATCTGATAAGCGAAATACATCTCCTGGCCCGGATTTTATTCCATATATAGTTATTCAGAAATTGCCAATTATTGCTAAGTCTATTTTGTTAAATATTTATAATTCCTTATGGTCAATGAATGTTATACCTTCTATTTGGAAAACTCAAAATACTGTGCCAATTTTAAAACCATACAAAGATCCAAACAGTATTGATTCTTATAGACCAATTTCGCTTACTTCCTGTTTTTCTAAGGTATTTGAAACCATGCTTAAAAATAGGCTTCAATGGTTTGTAGAACATAACTCTGTCCTGCCTTCTAATCAATTTGGATTTCGAAGGGGTAAGAGCACGATGGATAATTTAGGTTGCTTAATTGGCGATATTAAGAACGGTTTTAATGATAACAATCACACAATAGCAGTTTTTTTGGATATTAAGGGGGCATTTGACAATATTGATCATGTTTTCTTAATTAAAAGTTTATATTCAATAGGTCTTCCAGGGTCTGTTCTTGAATGGTTATACAAATTCCTTCATAATCGTATTGTTTATTTAAAGGTAAAAGACAATCTAATAGGACCTAATTTTACGTACAAAGGTAGTCCTCAGGGATCAGCCATCTCGCCATTAGTTTTTATATTATCATTAGCAAGTTTAACGCGCATGATTCCTAGTAATGTCAAACTCTTACTTTATGCCGACGATCTGATTGTTTATTCTACTTGTTCTAATCCTGCTCAAGGAGAATTCCTTCTTAATGATTGTTTAGGAGTACTGTTTAAAATACTGAATGATTCTCTTAAATTAGAAGTCAATGTGGATAAAAGTTCAGTTGTAATGTTTTCTCGTAATCTTGTCCGTTACAAACCACGAATTTTATACAATCAAACATACATACCTGTTTGTTCATCTATCAAATATTTGGGATTATATTTGGACAGTCGATTAAGTTGGAAAATCCACATAGATTACATCTGCAAAAAAACAGAATTAGGGCTTAATATTTTGAGATCTTTATGTGGTGTTTCTTGGGGAGCTGATCCCAAAATTCTTAAAACATTATATATATCTACAATTCGAAGTCATTTTGATTATGGTTGCATGTTTTTTGCCGATGCTTCCAATAGTTTACTTAAAAAAATAGATTTGATTCAAAATAAAGCACTCAGAATTGTAACAGGCTCAATGAAATCATCACCAATAAATTCTCTAGAAGTAGAATCGGGTATTGTTCCTCTTGATATACGTCGTATCTATTTGATAGAAAAGTTTTGTCTTAAGCTGATCTCTCGGGATAATAATGTTGTATGCCGTTATTTAGAAAATTATTCTATACCTAATTTTAATTTGAAGCCAATTTCGTTTACTGCATCAATATCTCAATCCATAGCCTATCTTAACTTTCTATTCCAGGATGTGGTTTATTGGTCTAAATTGCTCCCGTGTTTTGCCTTTGATTTTGACTGTTTGGTAATGGAAATTAAGATTGAATTGTCACGATTTCAAAATAAATTTGAATTTTTGGAATTTATTAATCATAAATCCGAGTTTGTTAAAATATATACTGATGGCTCCAAGTCTGAGACTAGAACTAGTTTTGCTTTTTATGACTCCCATCATCGTTTTGGTAAAGTTTTCGGATGTAACAATATGTTTTCTATTTTTTCCGCTGAAATTTTAGGTATTATTTTTGCCCTTAAATATGTTTTAGATAATCTGCTTAGCCGAGCCAATATTCTTATCCTATGTGATTCAATGAGCGTCCTTCAAGCGCTTTCTAGAAAAGTCTTTAATGCTTCTGATAATTATTTGATTATTGAAGTAAAAAGTTTATTGTACTGCCTAAAATTTCACGGAGTCACTGTCGAATTTGCTTGGGTGCCTAGCCACTCCGGTATTTGGCAATGAACTGGTCGATGCTTTGGCTAAATCTGCTTCGGATTTAACTTTCTGCGATTACAAAGTACCTTTCTCTGATTTAAACGTTTTTGTGAGGCAAAATATGATGCGTAGATGGGCCTTATCCCTCGAAACATCGCGTATTATAAAAGGTAAATGGATGGAAAAAATTGTTCCAACCCCTTCACTTAAGGCATGGTTCGAAGTAGGCAGTAAGTTTTTGGGTCGGATGTTTACGTCGACGATGAGTCGATTACGAATAGGACATTTTCGTATACCGTCACATCTTTATCGAATTAATCTCATTAATAGTACTGCTTGCCCCTATTGCAACTTAGAACCCTGTGACATTGATCATATTATTTTAAGGTGTTCCTGCTTTAACTTGCAACGCCTAAATTTTATAGCTCAAATTCAACATTATTTAGATTGTAATAAATCTGATCAGAAAATTCCTTGTGATGTACAAACGCTTTTAAGTAATGTAGGTTTCTATAACATTGTATTCAATTTTGTAAACGATACATTTGGTAATATTTAATTTGTGAAGTATGGTATTCATTTTGTATTATTTTAAAAATATTGTAAATAATTATTATTGTAGGAAAAAAAAATATGTTAATAGATTAAATGCATAATTATTTATTCTGTAAAGATTGTTAATGTTATTCTGTTTTGATTAGTACTTATTGTTTATTTTAGAAATTGTTGTTGTAATGTCATAAAAACTGTATTGGCTGATGGCCATAGCCTTGCCATTAAATAAATTAAAAAAAAAAAAACAAAGTCAGCTGGCTGGCTCGAAGACAGGACGGATTTCCAATTTTCTCTTCTATAATTTCGAAGAGCGTTTGTTTAAGATTTTCTTTCATTATCATAAAACCACCAACTCTGGGTTTTTATTTCACTGTTAATAATATTTAGTTAAAAATATATTTTTAAGTTATAACCTCAAATTAAAACTACGAGTGGATACCTACAAAAATGCGGTTAAATATACGTTTATTATCATCTGCTGTTCAAAAAAGACCCTTTTACGTGACGACTCCTATATTCTACGTAAATGCTGGTAAGATCCTAGACATATTATTTAATTACTTGTCGGAAGATAACTTTTGTTTACACAGTCTTATCTGCTTTCCGCTTTCACCTATATCAATAAACCGGTCTTAATGTCTAGACGTTTTTAAACTGTATTTTTATAACTAAATTCAAAGCTGATTCGTACTGAACTCTATCAGAAACCTAGTTTATGTTTTGATTGTGATTGTAAGGTCTATCAAATGCTATGTACGGACAATAATCTCATTATAATGTTTGCAAAAATATATTGTTTGTAAAATATTTTTTGTGGCAATAAAAAAACAGTGATTTGTGTATGAATATGAGCATTCATATTTATTAGAATGTAAGGTCATTTTAATGACATAGTTAGCTTCTAGTCAAATAAAATGTTTTCATTAATCCCACTTAGTAACTAAATCAAAAATTTCAAATTCGAAATCTTTATTTCCATTTAGGTCATGATATGACACTTATGAACGTCAAATGTACAGTGAAAAAATAAAAATAAATGTGCCCTGAAAGCGCCGAAACATGTCTTTAAGATAACACAATGACTAAATATCATTAAAATTCTGATTAAGATCATCTTATTATGGTTAATGATGTTATTTCAAGGTTTATCTTACATAGATATCTTTAGTTTGAAGTATGCACAAATAAATATAGGTAAATAAGTTTAAATAGCCCATGTCCGTAGATGGTGGGCCGGAAGACTGTAACACAGGGTATCCTAGTACAGGTTCCGCTCCCTCACTCTGGCACGTTTATATTATGCATGCTTTAATACTATAATAGTATTTAAGATAATGATAATATTATTACTTTTTAATTATGTATGTGCCATAGGGATGGATAAATAAAATGCTTTTGATTTTTGATTTGATTTGATTTGATATTTCTTCTATTCAGCACCTCATCTTGGTCATCTTTATACCGCTGTAGTGGCCGATGCTATCCAGAGATTTGAGAAGCTCACAAACCCAGACTGCCATATTATATTTAGTACAGGTAATTATACATAGCTCCATAAATTGTTGCTGATATTATTAAACCCTAACGGATCTGTTTATAAACATTCTTTTGTTTATGGACTCAAAATCATCCTATTGATCTGTAAGGCTTTTACAAACTGTATAGTAAACTAAATTACAGTATTTCAATTATCACAAAATAATAAAAAGACATTAAAATACACTGATTTAAAATTATTATTTTTTATTAATGAAGCTCAAAATACTACTGTCCTAATAATTCTTATTTTGAGTAGAAACATTGGCTAGGCTGTATATTGTAATATTAGTATAGATGTATGTCATTTCAATTATGTATTTTTCAGGCACAGATGAACATGGAACGAAGATCCAGCAAGCAGCAGCCAAAGCGAATCTTCCGCTCCAAGATTATTGCACCAAAATGTCTGATGAATACCGCAACCTCTTCAGAGAGTTTAATGTGGATTTCACAGACTATGTGCGGACTACGGAGAAGAGGCACAAAGTAGCTGTGAAGCACTTTTGGGTAATGCCTTTTTAACAATATTATTATAAAATTGATTTTCTTTTGCCATGCCATGTTAATCAGACTGATGGGGTAATAATGGATGAAGTTCATAAAAACCAAGTTTATTTATTTCTTCAATTACCATCATCATTTACCAACTTTTGACAATGGTCCTTGTCCGTATTGCTCAGTCTCCTCTTTGCATCATCGAGGTCTACCATGTTTATGTTTCTTGCCAAAATTTAATTTGGCAAAATCAACCTGTATAAGTAAATATAAATATACTTACTTTACTCTTCGATATAAAGGTCGAAAAGTGTGACTCTCGTACTATCGTAATTGTTGATTCTCTAAGTAAAAACACAATTTAATAAATCAATTCGATTAACACGTTCCGGGACACTACTCCAGTCACAATAGATGTTTTATTGCGTTCACTGTCCCGGAATGTGTTAATCTCCATGTTTTTCAAGTTATTTTGCATGTTACAATTTACCGCGACGCCATCCATAAAAATACGCGATTGAATGAATTCGCAATGTTTACCTCAAGTTTCCTAGTAATTGCCATTGTGAATCAGTTCTGTTAGCTGTCGTTAGAAATGAATGGTTTCCTTGAAGGGAAATCTCTTTTGCTTACTTATCTCAATGATAATATTGTGAGTTTTCCATTGCATGATGATGATTGTATTTTATGAGCAATTGTATTATAAACTAACTAGCTAATAGCTTATCTTTGTAAAGTGGAGACAATATTTTCATAAAACTATATGGCTACATGGCTACAGCTGGTTTTAGTCAGAAATCAGATTCATATTTTTACTAGCAATTTTGACCACGCGTATTTAGTATTATTCAGTTACTTGAAGTTGTATCCTGGTGTTTTTTGGCCTTTCTCGATAAATAAGTTATCTAACACAAAAAAAATTGTCCTTATTCAGAATTTTAACTTTCATGTAATTATTTTATTTGCCTCGAATCAAAACAAATCAAATGGATCATTTATTTGCCAGAATACACAAAAGTATGCATGTAACAAGGTCTTAAAAGCTACATCAGAAGTGTCACCAATATTTTTCTTATTATTTCAGAATAAATTGATGAAGAAAGACTACATATACAAAGCGAAGTACTCGGGCTGGTACAGCGTCAACGACGAGTCCTTCGTGCCCGAATCTCACACCAAGGAAGAAGTGATTAATGGTGAGAAGGTCAGTCAAAAAATGCAGCGAGTTGTTATTACTACGTATATAGAAGCTATGCCAAACATAATGGCTACATGTACACCGGAGCAGAGAAAAAATATTAACCAATAGGATTGCACAAAATCTCCGCTCCGAAGATCCTATCTATACTAATATTATAAAGCTGAAGAGTTTGTTTGTTTGTTTGTTTGTTTGTTTGTTTGAACGCGCTAATCTCCGAAACTACTGGTTCGATTTGAATAATTCTTTTTGTGTTGGATAGTCCAGTTATCGAGGAAGGCTATAGGCTATATAACATCACGCTACGACCAATAGGAGCAAAGATATGGTGGTAAATGTGTAAAAAACGGGAGAAAAAAGTCACTATTCCACGCGGACGAAGTCGCTGGCAAAAGCTAGTTGGTTAATATTTCTCCGTTTGTTTCTCCGCTCCACGGCCTCGCTCCACTCCGGTGGACAGGCAGCCTGTATAACGTGTCGCAACTCGACTTTTCTATCCTTGAAATTTTAATGAAAAATATGAAAAGAGTATGCGTTGATGACAAGTGGCGTCAATTTTATGTGGCACAAAATTTGTTCATGATGTCAGTTCCATACGTTAGTAATAGTGGTATAATGGTCAAATGGTATCATTTACATTACAGTAAACAAACATCTAAATTAACAGTCACCAGCAACTTTCCTAAACTGTCAAACTTGTATAAAAAACGGCAGCCATAATGCAGCCATTACGCACTAGAGACAAATTGTCTACGACCTCGCGTTATAGATATATTAAAAGACTGTACCATGCACGTGGAGATAAATAATCTACGTAGACGCGGTAAAACGCGCGACAAACGGGTTTATCGATGTGCCATGCAGCGGGTGCAGGCTTCTTCAGAGTGAGCTCACTCCATCGCCGAATCTATCTGATCAGGTATAGATAGTCAAGAGTAAAAAGCAAACCCATTTGAAATACAAATAAGTAAAGAAACAACTTTTTTTCTGTTTTTTTTTTATTTGTGTCGAATAAAGTCATTCATTCATTCGCTTGTCTGGGGCCGAGAATCGGACCACCGCGTCTTGCGCTATCCGGACGCATGCCTATACCACTCGGAAACCAAGACATGGGGGATACCTTTTAAAACATGCCACAGACCGTCAGTCGCCTGCGCCTCGGTGGCGCAGCGGTGAGAGAGACGCATTTTAAAGCGACAGCTGCGCCAGAGGTCCCGGTTCGATTCCCAAAAATATGTACCTGGGTTTTTCTGGTCAGAAATTCTCAATGAAGCCCGGGGTTTGGAAGTTGGCGGTGTTTCACCCCCGTGCCTCGGAAAGCACGTAAAGCCGTTGGTCCTGCGCCTGATCTCTCTCCGGTCGTGTCAGCTTGCTGTCCCATCGGGCTATGAGAGTGAAACGAATAGAGAGTGCACCTGTGTTTGCGCAGACACTTGTGCACTATAATATGTCCCGCGCAGTCGGTTAGTCGTTGTGACTGGCCACCGTAATCGAAATCGGCTAGGGGGATATTGAACCTTATCTTAATAGTCATAAATAATATGTTCGTCTCACAGGTGAAAGTGTCAATAGAGTCAGGTCATCGCGTAGAGTGGACAGAAGAGACCAACTATATGTTCCGTCTCAGCGCTTTCAAGACGCATCTACGAGAGTGGCTCAGCAATGGTAAATAAATTCTTTGTATACAAAAGTTATTAACTCAAGCGACTATCGTCATAAACCCTTACAGATTGTGTTATCAACATTCTTTTGTCATTTTGTTTTCTATCGATCCCTGAGCGTATAATATCTAAGTCAATTTAATTTATATAGATATTTAGAATTTTAACGACGCAAAATGAGAGGTGGTACAACTTTGACAGCTAGTAACTCCTAAAAAGCTGAACTGATACGGATGCATTTTCATGTTTGAACGCACAACTCCCATAAGAGACCGAAAATTTCGCGCGGGGGGACCGACGGTACGGTAGCTTGGAAGAGCAGTTGGCCGGGTTAACCAGAAAGATGCTGGTTCGAGTCCCGCCCGTGCGCAATTTTTGGTTTCTTGTTTCATCTTTTAAGAACAAAATATGACACTGTGAGTGTTAAAAAAATATTCTAAATCATCGTATCTACTTCCAGATGGCGTGATAACTCCGAACAAATATCAAAAACAGCTGCAAGAGTATCTGGACAACGAAGTGTACTTCCCAGACATATCCGTCAGTAGACCATCGTCAAGAGTGCATTGGGCTATACGGGTGCGTTAAAATAACATAAATAACCAGCGGTCCCAGCGAACTTCGATTCGCCCCCAGCCCCGTCCCGCCCCGGCCCCGTTTTATGCTATAAACCTCACGGAGCCCGAGACCTTTCCAACGAATTCAAAACCGTGGTAATCGGTTCGTGCGTACTGGAGTTATAGCGTCAGGAAGGAAAACCCGACTTATTTTTATATAGTAGATTACGCCTTTTAATATTTTATTGATTTTTTTCGACCTTAAGACCTTAACCTGTTAGTAAAGTTCAAACTAAAGTTCGTTTTTCTATCTAGTCGAATATTGTAATCAACCTTGACATTCCATTTTAACGAAATAATTCCTTTTAAAATAAAATAAACACTTCTCAGTACCTACATAGCTAATTTTATTATATTCATTTAACACTAAGATATTTTTAAATCAAATATTTAAGTAATTTGAGTCACTGTTAATCTTTTAAAAGTTAAAAAAAGATTGTTTACAATATTCGACAAACAAAGAAAAACAGATATTGATACTACGAATCTGAAGAGTTTGTTAACGTATTTGTTTGTTTGTTTGAACGCGCTGATCTCAGAAACTACTGGACTGATTTAAAGTATTTTTTGTTTTTCTCTTACCATTAAAGATAGTTAGTTTGCACTATTTGTTTAACTATTTATTATTATCCTATGTTTTTTCATACATAGTCGGTTGTTTGGGGTTCGTTAAGTTAAAGATAGATGCTGCAGTACCGTTACAATGAGTTTACGTGCGGTTTACTCGCTAGCGAAAAATTTTAGTTCTGCAAGTGACCGCTAGGGGCGCTGTGCCATTTTCCATAGACTTTTTTACGTAATCGCTAGCGAGTAAAACCGTCGTAAAGACATGGTAACGGTACAGCTCAGCCAAAAAATAAAACTTAGAACAAGTTAATGAGAGGGATTTTTAATTTTTTTTAACTTATATTGTCGTGATAACGTCTTTAAAATCGTTTTAGTCGGGTGACATGTTCAGAAACTTGTGTCACACCAAAACCTCACGAGCGCGATCGCAGGTATAACGAGTGAGAGACGGACCGATCTCTCGTCTCATCTCGAGCGCTGCCAGTCATTCCGTGAAACTTGTCACGCGGAATCCTCACGAGCGGAGGCGGGCATAGCGTTCGAGTGAGTGGACCGATCTTCCGTCTCTCTCACTCTAGCGGCATACAAACGAATGGAGATTGTTCTCGTGCGGTTACTTATCTTATCACCAAAAAGACGTTATCACGTAAACATCTCGATCGTAAACCTACTTTACAAACAACCAATTTTTTTTTAAGGTACCAAACGACGAGGAGCAAAGCATTTACGTGTGGCTGGACGCGCTCATCAACTACCTGACGGTCGCCGGGTACCCGCACGAGGACGCCATGATAGCGCGCGGCCGCGCCTGGCCCGCCGACGTGCAGGTGCTAGGGAAGGACATACTCAAGTTAGTCGATAAACTACTTCGCCATTTACAATCACCGACAAGTTCCGGGTTTTTTATTTGAAAAAAATAAAAAACTGTACCCGATGCCGTCTTATTTTAAACGCCGAGTACGAGGCACAAGACAAATAGTATTTAACTCAATCTTTAGTACCAGCGACTTAATATCCCTTTTTCATTCACTTATTCATTCATTCATTCACTCTTCACATCTTTAACTCACGCTTCACTACACTATTAATGGGCCGCGATGGATTTTCATACAATATTTCGTCCCGTGAGCTGAGATGTCTCACATTAATTCAACATTTTGTAATTCGTAATCGAACGTTGCGAGCTACTCAAGCGAAAAGTTATTTGACGCAGATGAGAAAAAGGTTCACCATTCATTGACTTACTACAAGAAATTAGGAGCTAAGCTTTAACTGCTTCAAAATTTAAGCAAATCATTGTTCGTTTCCATTCGTTCACCATTCATTCATTTTCGTCCGTCACTCGTCAAATATACCTTTTTTCCAGATTCCACGGCATATACTGGCCAGCGTTTCTAATGGCGATCAATTGGCACCCTCCCCGACGCCTCGTCTGCCATTCGCACTGGACTGTGGACGGCAGCAAGATGTCCAAGTCTTTGGGCAACGTCGTCAACCCTCGGAATACTCCGGTTTCACATAGTGCGTTGAGATATCTGCTGTTGAGGGAGGCTACTATGGCCACTGACGCTAGTAAGTATGGTGACTTATTCTTATAGCTAGTAGCTACAGGGGCTCTATTTTTGAATCACTCGTCTCAAGATGGCGTGTGATATTCATTGATTAAAGTCGAATTTTGGAACGAAAATTAGTTGTAATCTACAGAGGAAGGATTTAAAAAATCATTGCTCAATTTTGTGAGTACTCACGTCTATATTTCGCGTGGTTTTCGGTGATTTTTTTATTTGGTTTCGAACGAAAATCACACGCCATATCCAAGCGAGTGATTTAAAAATAGAGCTCCAGTACTTGTAACTACTGGTATATACAAAGTGGTATCTAGCGTGGCAGATAATGACTAAATATTAATTGGTCAGTTTTGTGAAATACTACCTTCAGAGATCAATAGTATCGATACTATCTGCTCTGACTGTTGGAGTTTTGCGATAAGTCACTACCGATAGTACTAAACTAGTAATTATTGTATACTGAAAATGGTTCGGTTCCGCAAAACTATGATCGAATTGATGGATTTCGTTTTACGTAGTAGGCCCTCTGAATCGAATGCGCATAAAGGAGATGTTTACAAAAATACCAAGACCATGTACGGTATCTCTAAAATAGCTAAAAATACAGGTAATTAGACAAACTATGTGTAATTTTAATTTAATTCACAATTTTTAGGTGATTTCAATAATAACCTTGGCCACTCCTTCTGTCTATACTTACTCCAAAAAACATGTCGAATCGTGCAAAAAATTTAATCTGTCATTGTCAAATGTCATTTTGCTTTCCGCTTTCGATCTTTTTTAATCTGTTCATACAACTGATTGGCTGACAGGTATTTGACAGATTTATTAGACATCATGAAATATTGCTAGATTTTATTAGTTTATGTTACATATTACCCAAAATTAAATATTTTACAGACGAAAATCATTCTAAAAATGATTAAGCTTTACATAAGCTATTTTATAGTGTCATGTACAAGGTGTTGGCATTTTCCCCATACAAACGAAAACATCTCCTTTGTTCGTGATATCAGTGCCATACGCTAGTAATAGTACTTCAGTGCACTTACCTTACTTTTTTCTTTTCAGACTACAGCGAAACGAAACTAATAAACATAGCGAACTCTGAACTAGCGGACACACTCGGCAACCTCGCGTCTCGTTGCTGCGGCGTCACACTCAACCCCAGACAGGAGTTCCCGCCGCTGCATGTTCATGAGTTGGCGGCTTGCAAGCAGGACGAGGTCACTGTGAGGCTGTTGGACTGCGTGGAGAGGCTGCCCGGTAAGTTTCAAAGCAACCTTTATTATCGAAATCAACAACATTATGGAGAATCTTGGACACCGCGGTGCAACTTCCATACAGCGCCATCTAGGTGTCAGTAGCCGAGTTAACGTGTAGCAGTGTTGTGAAGCGTCAGCAGTAGATGTCGCCACAATAGTCAGCATTACGACTGCCATTGCGTCAGCTTTTCACGCCGATTTCCAAAAAGATTAAAGATAAGTAACCTTCTGTAATGCTGGATATAACATTGACTTCCAAAAAAAAATGTTGCCAGCAGTCCGTATTCAAAGCAACTTAGTGACGGTTATGTCAAAATCTTTGATACCGTGGTTCCTTACTGTTGTTACAGCGCCATTTAGAGCGCTTTCACACTTAGGCGACTTGATAATTTCATACAAAAATAACAGCAGTAAACGTTACTAACCGAGTCAACGTGTAGCTATGTTGTGAACGAACAGCAATAGATGTCGCCGCAATAGACTGCCGCAAGAAGTTCACTATTGAACGTAGACTTCAACATTCTACATTTTCTTCTAAAAGTATTCGTTATATTTGTTTTTACAGCTATCTGCCACGAGCACTACACAAACTACCAATTCTACAAAGCAGTAGACGCGGTCATACACGCGTTACACCTGGCAAACCTGTTCTTCGAGACACACAAACCTTGGGAACTACGAAAGAAGGTCGAACATCAGAAACATCTAGACATCATACTCCACATCACCATGGAAACCCTCAGGATATGCGGCATCATTCTCCAACCGATCATACCGGACATGTCTGAAAAGTTGCTGGATAAATTACAAATACCTAAAGATAGCAGAAACTGGCAACACTGCGAAACTCCATCGTGGACTGTAGAAGATGCTATTTACGAGACGAAGTACATACAGAGCGGAAAGTTTGTGCTGTTTCAGAGGGTGTATGTAGATAAAAATAATGTTCAGAAGAAAAAGGCTAAAGCGTAGTTGTTCAGTGAATTAAGGCCGACTTGCGCATGATTATTTAACCCAGGATCACGCTAATCCAGGATTAAATCAACATTCTGTCTCTGTCAACATCAAATAAACTGACGGAGATAGAATGATGATTTAATCCTGGTTTAGCGTAATCCTGGGTTAAATCATCGTGCGCAAGTGGGTCTTAGTGGGGTAAGTTTAATGAATATTGGTGCAAATATGATGTCACGGATTTATACACAGGAGAAAAAAAAACTGACCTAATCTGTTTTGTTTCCTTTAAAGGCTCTGTTGCGTTATCTATAGTTAAGTTAGATATCTATCGACCTAAAAATATAAAGTCGTGGATAGTTTTGTGTGTGCCCAACTTAACGGAGTAAAATGAACGTTACGACTTTTTTTACATCCGTGGCATTATTGTTATAATATAAAATGTAAATATGTTTGAATTAAGTTTTGAAATTTATTTATTTATTTCAACATAAAAATTAGATTCTCAGAAATACAGTAATGTAGGTTAATATCAAATCCATTTATTCACATTTTTTAGCTTAGTTTGTTCCTACAATTAAATGATATTTTCATATCTTGCCACCTAAATTAAGAATACCTTTGCGATTCTTTCTGATTTTGCGATTCTCGTTGGACATCACGTGTATTAATTTTATTTATTTTTTGTCAAAAAGCGCTATTTCTGAACCGACATTTTGAACGGCTCGAAAATTTGAACGATTTGTAGTATACTGTCCACGAAACGCCCACGCGTATCCTCACGCTACGAGGGAGGGAGGTTTTCTGCGTAGTGCGCGAGGATGATGATACCGAGTGGCTTGACGAAACCGAAGTTAATATGTCACAAACCTCTTTGCCAATAACAACTGCCAGTGAAGAAGTAGCTTTACCAGTTGTAACCTTAAATGAAAGTTTTGCAACTCCGTGGGACGAAGACAACATTAATTAATTATTATTAATTAATATATTCATTAATTTTATTGCAAATACATATAAATGTTTTTCGAATCAAAACGCCATTTGTCAAATATTTTTTTCCAGTCAAAAATAGCCTTTACATAGACTTCCAAAAAAATACACGTGATCCAGGGGGAGGGGGGGGGAGTGGTCCCAAACCTCACCAAATATCATCAGGGGAGGGGGGGGTCAAAAAATGAGAAAAACGACCTCACGTGATTAATGGACGGCCCCTTAGTGCTAAATCGAGCTTTATTGCAAAATGGTTAAAATTCATTTGTCTATTACAGAGATTATGTGGATCGTTAAGTTTAAATTATGTGCTCTTCAAAAATTAGGAATGGGACATAAATGCTATACGTCCTAGTAGTTTTTCATTTACCGGTTGACAGAAAAATAGTCATTTTCCTTTAAAAGGGAACTCCCTTTACGAACTCGTAAGGTAGAGGTCAACTTAATCAAGTTAATCCCTGTAATCTGGGACTTCAATAAAACATGATTAATTTTAAGTAAAGGATAATTTTGAAATTGAAATCATTTATTTCATAATTTATTTTTTCTGTCATGTTTATTTATGGAATTACCCGAAATTAAACGCGGAAGAGGGCGCCCTCCCGGCACCTGGTGGACAAACATGGCCCGAACAATAAAAAATGCCCAGTTGGACGTAATGACAATCCAGGTCAGAATTGCCTGGCGCAAATTAATTAGGAGAGCCGACCCCACCTAAAATGGGAAAAAGGCAAAGAAAAAGAAGAAGATTTTTTCTGTCATCCTGCATGTTTAGATATCTAGAAAAACTTATTTCATAGATTTTATTGTAAAGGGTTTGCTTCACCATCGATGAATTAGCACTAACAAACGAACAATTTAACGTCATTTCGTATGAAGTAGTGAACAGATAACGCTAACCAGTGGCCTCACTCTGGACACAAAACCCGATCCAATTATTATAGCCATCACTGTCACTCATACCAGGCCGTGTATGCGTGTGACAGGGATGGCTATATTCTTTGGATCGGGTTTTGTGTCCAGAGCAAGGCCTCAGAACTAATAAGGATACTGTGAAAAAACAGGCCGCATAAGACTTCAAGTGGTGCATTTTTTGTGTAGTTCAAATCTCTAGCTCGTAGATTAGTTTGTGTTCGACTGATGTTATTTATATTTTGAGATTAAATATTGTTAAATTATATTTGTTTTTTCTATTAATTGATCGAACATAGTTTTTTTGTCTAAAATATTTTATCCTTCTACCTATAGTGAACTTTGTTCCCTCTACCATAAGGTTGTCTGAAAAAGAAGAACGTCAATATTGTACTTGTGATTTGTCTGTTTTTAATGTTTTGACGTTTTGTTTTCTTAGAACACTTTAAAATATACTTAAGGGAATGAAGAAGAAATGAAAACCAACAAGTCTATATCGGAGTCAATTTATTTATGAATACGCTTATTAAATAATAATATTTGCACCAAAATACTGCAATAACGACTAACAGTATCAAGAAAGCTAAGTTACATACAATTCACTATAAAGCCGAGTACGCCGTACCCTTACACAATGTCAACGTTCCAACGCATTAGTCGAAAATGCATCAATGAGTATGATACAGGTATGATCCTCTATAATATATAAATTCTTACAAAAATTCGGTGACATGCTATTCTTAAATGCTTAGTTTTACTCATAAATAGGTGCTTGCCAGTAAAATAGCGGCGATTCAGCCCTTTTTCGGTTAGTGACAGCTGTCAATTTGGTAGCCATTTTCAAAAATGGCAAAAATAACGGGCCATTATCAAAAATTACGAAATTAATGGGCCATTTTCTGCTTCACGCACCTGTTAATTTTTGTCACATATACAGTCGTCGATTGCGATAGGTCGACGAGCTGGACCAATCACAGAAGTTTATTCTTCAAGGTCCTGAATAGTTGCATGAGAAACTGGAGGTTAAGTCTGTCCGTTGCTACGCCATAATAGGTTATATTATTATACTCTAGGCTAGGATTCCGAGATAGTAGTTGTGCATCGCCCAAAGTTCTGTTGGATACTTTAATTCAGCATTCATTGACGTCACTGGTAACTGAGTTAGGGCAATTGTAGAGATATTTAACTCGTCAAGTATGTGTAAACGAGACACAATAAAAATTCCATTGTTATGCGACTCTCGGCATTCGTTTGATACCTGACTGATTAATAAATTATCCTTTATATTATAATATGCAACGGACTAGCTAGTGTGTTAGGAATTCGTACGAATATAATAATTACATGATGACTTGTTGAGCTTACCGCGTCGCTAGCGCTAGGCAACACAAAATGTTGCCAGGTTCAACTCTAAATATAGTGTCATGGTTTAAGTAATTTTAATTATCTAGCTGCAATGAACATTATTTCTAGCCGATAGACACTTTTTTACTTCACAATACCTAGATCTTTGAAAAATTAATGTTAGTAGGAAAATATTGCATTCTGGCAACACTTTTGTGAAACGACGTCATGGTTTCAAGCGTCCGGATACGCGACTAAATACGCCAAATTGATTTCAACTTTACACAGTTATCATACGATTGAAAATAGATTTTGAATATCCGAACGCTTACTTAGTTGAAGAGTACATATGAGTGAAATTACGTTGATGATTTAAGACGACGGCGAGATGAGGATGCTATTTGATTTATTGATATTTGTAAGTCAACAACAGCACTGTCAAACCTTTTTGTCTTTCACTTACATACTCCATGCGATGCGATAATAAGAACAGCATTCAGTTAATGTTTGAAAGTGCCACAAATCGACATAGTATAGGAATTTGACAATTAGACATTCAAGTAATGATGACAGTAAATTGTATAAAAATACATCTGAAGGAATATACATTAAATTTAAATACTTCCAAATACATATCAAGATATTGGAACCATAATTATGTCACCAACAATGGATGCCATCTCGCCGTCACTAGTTATAAAATCTTTTTATCCTAAAGCGCTGCTTGATACCCGTTCGTTGGTTAATTTTAACACTATAATTTTTATTTATTTGTATAGTTTAAGTATTTATAATTAAAATAAGATCTGATAAACATTTCTTGAAATTTATGAACCACGTGTGTGTTTTTGTTTTTTTTCTCTCTCATAACGTCTATTTTACTTAATGTTACACTCAGACTAATTATAACTATGGAAAATTAGTTTTGCGATAATTTCAAGAGCTGTTTTTTTTATTGAAGTTTATATGGAATGGACGAGAAGTCAACTAACGAACGGGTTTTTTTTAAATATCTGACTAAGTTTTGTGCCAGTTACAAAAATAATGGGACCGATTCTGTAACATTAAACGTCGTACGAAAAAAACATCACTTTTGAGCTGGAAATTACAAAACAGAATCGACCCCATTGAGCGAAAACATTATCTTACAAGATGACTCGATACACCGCTAGAACATTATTTTTAGGCTTTTCACAAATTTGAAAATACAATATAAAGGTACACATCAAAATGCATTAATACTTACACCCTAGTACAAATATGGAAGTATGTTATTATACTGGCAATGTACAAAATATGGCTCCGAAATGTTTAAGGACAATTTGTGCGATCTATCTATATCTTTTTTAATAGTACACAAAATACCTGTTGCATTCGCGGACTTCTATTTCTATCGACGTTACCATAGACTATAGATACGTCGATATCAATGACAAACAGACAATTCGTTTCCGTATTTATTGCTCGGGTTGTTACAAGGTATGACAGAATTTGCGTAAAACCCCTTTAAAGACGATTCTTATATTCAGAGGTTATTGCCTTCTACACCGTGGCCGTGCTAGAACCGTGTCAGGCAAAAAAAAATATTAATGACTATGCCATTGCTCCCACTAGACCCTTTCGTCACCGACTAACACTGTCGCGTGACATGCACTGTCAGCACCGGCAAAATACGCTCTCGCTCCTTATAAAACGGTGAGACAGAACGCTGTAGATCCGTGCAGTGGGCAAAGTAGAGCGTATCATGTTGCTTTCCGTGTCTGATACGCTCCTAGCATGGTCATGGTATGGTACGGTTTAGTAGGCCCATATTTCATAGAACTGCCTCCTAAGATGGTTAAGTTTATTCTGTAAAACCTTGCATTATTAATTCTCCTTTTCACAACTTTTGATTACACCACTCAATATTAAAACCTACGTTTCTAAAGTTACGATTACCTGACAAGAACTAAAGCAAAGCTTTTTAAAAGTAATAGTTACAAAAAATAAATTCGAAAAGTACCGGCGACTCTAAAAACTGCCTAGACCTTAATGAAGCCATTTAAAGTCGTAACAAGACATACATTTACAACCACGAAAACAGTAATCCCATACATGTTTTTACATACCTTACAAAGTCATTTTATATCAACAATATTAATTAATTCTGAGACGCATTTGACATAACCTTTCCTTTCATACAATTACAAAATGTCAAAATACATAACTGTCAAAATTAGTCCACGTCACAAAATCATTTGGCAATGACGCTGATTTGACTTACCCATAAAATGACTAAAATAAAAAGTTATCAAAATACCTATAACATGTATTAAAATTGCCCCCTATCTACATACATACACCGTAAAATTGTATTCTAAAAAATATTAAATAATATCAGAAAGTTTCGAAATACACGTAGTTAGAAGAGTAATTAATAAATAACGTATATTACAAGTTTTGTTCTTTCAAAGTTAAATGCCATATTACGTACAATAACACCTGTTCATAAATTATGTAGGAAATATCATTTAATGTTGGGTTTTAGTACTGACACTACACCTTTAAAAGTGGTCACATAAATTAGGTAACCACTATAAAGGCTTTTTCACACAAGTTAATTTAAAATAACTCATTTTATAACTCATGAATACCTTCACTAATCCTTTTTGTTAGATGTTTATAATTAGTATTGGATGGCAACTTATTTCATGTTTAATTAATCGTAAGTTCTCTAGTTCCTTGGTTCATTCTTCTTCTATCTAGTATGTAAAGTGCTAGATTTTATTACAAGCATTTCCTGAGATTAGCGCGCTCTAACGAAGGAACTCCATAGCTTTATAATATTAGTATAGATTTATGAGTAGGCAATCAAGTTTTTTCTCCAAATCCTACGTGTGTGGCCACCCTCATCCCCATTTTTACATCGTATTATTATTATGTCACTGTCAAATTCAACTGAACTGAGAGAGATAGCAGGATGTTTCAGTATGTTGTCATCTTCACGCCTTTGACCGTTGATTTGTTAGTGAAAACTTATTTAAACCCAGTCATATAAATGCTTTTGTTGATATAACAAAAGTTATACGGCAAACATTGATGAGTTCTAGTTTTATTTTATTTTTATTATTAAAGTTAGCTTTTAACTATTACACTCCAATTGCATTGTACGAGGTAGCTAGAATGTCTTTCAAATTATTTACATATTGCATTGTTGTTTTGCTGTAAATAATAATAAAATATCGAGGAAAATGTACACACACAATATTACTTTTATACATGAAATAGTTTATAACTCGCCCACGTAATAATTCAAATTATCCAATCAGTAGGTACAGTTCATGAAATAAAAATTAATCGAGGAGGCATTTAGATATTTTTTTTTTCAAAATCATTTTCGCTGCACAAAAACTTGTATGTAAAGTACTTTATAAATAAATCACTTCATGTAAAAGCTGATTTAAATAATTTCAAAAAAATCAAAGACAGCTTTGGGTTAACTAAATAAATCAGGTCCACTTGCACAGACAATGCTAATAATAAATAATAACTCTGGGTTAATAATAATGTGTCTGTTGCTGTAGTTTAATATTGACAGAGATGGAAAGACGCGTTAACCGCGGGTTATGTTAACTGTTCTGCACAAGTGGGCCTCATGTTTTCTTACTACTAAATTGTTCATGATTAAATCCCGCAATGTCTTAACGTTAAAATATTTAAGCGACAAACAACGACAGGTACAAAGAGAAATGCATCGTATTGCCAAAGTGTACAGAGTCCATTTTCGTTCGCGTTTTATTTATAAACTGAAGACATACTAAAGAGTAATGATTTCATTATCATGACACTTGATTTTCAAATTCCATTCCTTTATCCTCTTCATTTATCCGCTATTATAATGAATCCTAAAACAATGTAAAAAATTATAATTGGTAATTAATTTGTTAAAGTTAAAGCAAATACTATCAATGCTCATAAAAAAAACCTGTAAATCTGCTGAATACTTAGTGAACTAATATTATCATTATCTGTACAAATAACAGCGCACGATTATTTTATCAGCTGATTACCTCAAGGCGAGGGAAATGTAAGCTAATTTCGTCACCACAGTCAGCGGCGCCGTGGCTTAGTTGGTTAAAGCGCCTGTCTAGTAAACAGGAGATCACGAGTTCGAATCTCGTCGGGGCCTAGATGTTGATCATATTTTTTTGGCGATATTATTGTTTTTGTTTTGGAAAATACTTTTTGCACTTATTTTTAAAAATTAATAATCGTGTGTTTTTTCTTTTGTTTCTTAGGCAAAAAAACTACAACAAAAAGCGTCTTTCTTACCAACTGGTCAAAATTATTAAGGAGTACCTATGATGTAATTGGGATTCGTCGGATAGCTAGGACTCGATTCTCACGTCAATCGAACTTTTTCCGTGTGGTGATTCGATTACGAGTATTACCGTTTTACCGGAAAAAAACACAAAATTTTTTTTTTGAATGTAAACTGCACCAGAATCGAGGTCCTGGAGCGCGTATGAATTCGTTTTTTACGTGTGGATATATTACTTGTTTTTTTTTTAGACAAAACGGTTACACTTGAAAAATAAAGTTTTCTTTCTTTCTTTCTTTCAAATATTCGTATGGCGCGAGAATCGGGGCCCTAATCTCGTACCTAGTGTCGCGTGCGCGGCGGTCAGCTGGAGCGCGGCGGCAGCAGGTGCTCGGGCACGGGCACGGGCCGCAGCCGCGCCGGGATCTTCTTCTGCGGACACAGCAACTGCCGGTCGAAACGTTTTATTGTCATTGTGGCATAAAAAATCGGCTAAGTGCGAGTTTAAAACGCGCACCGAGGGTTCCGTATTTCAGAATTCTTCGTTTATAATACTTCGACCAAATTTCAAGATTCTGACTTCACGGGAAGTAGTAGTAGTAACGATAGCCTTGAATGGTTGAAACGATAAAAGTTGTGTAACTTTTAAGTAAAATCCGTTTCTCTTTGTTTTTCGAATATTGTAAACAAGCCTGAGATTGCTTTTTAACAAAATAATTCATTTAAAAAATGAGATAAACACAAAAATCTCAACCTACACAGGTAATTCATCGTTGAACACCGAAATCTTTTGAAATGAAACGGTTAAATAATTTTATTGACTGATATTATTTTAAAAGTCACTAAAAGATTGTTCACGATATTCGACAAGCAAGGAAAAATGGAGTACACTGCACTCTCAAGTTCAAGTTTATTTATTGCATAATGTAGTACATTACATGTTTTTAATCTTAAAAACTAACTTCTTTATTCATAAAAACTCAAAGAGTCTAATAAACCTATTTTAGCTATAACACTGTTTTGTCACTTTCTGCCAAATGATGACAACATCAAGAAAGAACGAAACAAAACAGTGTAATAGTTAAAACATGTTTATTGGTTTGTGATATTATGAATAAGGGGGCGAGAGTACATACATTACCCTGTTAGGGTATAGCAATATTAACTGCTATAGGTAGATCGCTTCATTGAGACCTCGCCTGAAGGGCACAGGGGCGCGGGGGGAGGCGAGAGCGGGTGACATGAGCGGCGCGGGCGAGTGTTTCCGCGCCGCCCGCACCTGTCACTCGGCCCGCTCTCGTCTCCCCCCGCGCCCCTGTGCCCCGCAGGCGAAGTCTCAATGAAGCGGTTTATCTATAGACTAATATTAAGATAACACTGCTCTCGCACTGACCCGGCGCGCGAAGAGGAAGCAGCCCTGGTCGGGCGGCGGCGGCGCGGGCGGCGCCAGCTGCAGGTCCGCGGGCGCACACTCCACGCCGTCCTCGCCTGGAACGATACGTTGATATTCACTTCACGCTACCTGCTCAGCAACCTTCAATGACATGTCACATAATGTTGACTTAAAGTGACCCGTCTCGGCTCACGAGCCTATATACGAGATGTTTCAATATAACCCGTAAAGAATGAAAGGACCTGCTCAGAATCAGTAACTGAACATCTTTCTCGTAGAAACATGGTCACATAACGCCAACACAATATCGCAACAGGTCGAATAACGCCAAAAATAATTTCACTTCCCATACTAAATCGGTCATGTGACCCGTCTGATTTCTATGAAGAGTCAATTATTTTTTGGCATATTTCGACCCATGTTTCTAGGAGAAAGTTGTTCAATTATTGATTCTGAGTAACTCCCTTAATTCTGTACTTGTTGTTTTGAAACACCTTGTATTGTATGAAAATTCCATTACGACTCATGAGCTGTAATGAGATTTCAATTTGGAATCTGCGTGCGCACGCAGGCGCGGCCGGGATAGTCGGCAATGTAGCCCCGCGCGACAGCATCCGGCGATGAGACAATTCCTAGATCAAAAAAAAAGTCTTGTTCAAAAATAAGATGGGATTTCATAAAAAAAATGTTGATGTGTACCAGTAAGTTGTTATTACTACTGCAGGGGTGTCAAGTGACGGTATTGCTTAACAGGCATTCATTATAACTACCCGTGTGAGCATAGTCAGTAGTCGGCAGAGCGCGCCAAGTGTATGACGTGTTACGTGAATAACTAATATACAAGGTAAAATCTGAGACTGATTTCATTGTGTCACCAATTCCTTACACTATGAGTCTACTATTCCTTAGAGTATGAGTAATATACAATATAGTAATAGTTCAATGTTTCTATGACACATTCAGCTCCGGAAAGCAGCCAGGCTTGATCATCTCGGCCTGCGGATCTGGTGTTCAGCCATAGAACGTATTGCCTATCCCCTCTCTACCCACCCCCTCTCACCGCCAGCATACCTCAGACGGTGGCTAACTCATCCGCACGCATTATTATAGGTAGATTTATAGCTAGATTACTCCGTAACTCACCTCTAGCAAAGACATTCAACTCCGCAAAGCAGCCGTAGAAGGTGTCTTCGGCCGCGTCGAAGTTGTCACCCTTCACGGCTGAATGACACTAAATATTCCCTTACTCACCTCTAGCGAACACATTGAGCTCCGCAAAGCAGCCGGTCTCGATCATCTCGGCCTGCCACGGGATGCTGACGGAGCCGGTGTTGAACTTGCCGTAGTAACTCACCTCTAGCAAAGACATTGAGCTCCGCAAAGCAGCCGGTCTCGATCATCTCGGCCTGCCACGGGATGCTGACGGAGCCGGTGTTGAACTTGCCGTAGTAACTCACCTCTAGCAAAGACATTGAGCTCCGCAAAGCAGCCGGTCTCGATCATCTCGGCCTGCCACGGGATGCTGACGGAGCCGGTGTTGAACTTGCCGTAGTAACTCACCTCTAGCAAAGACATTGAGCTCCGCAAAGCAGCCGGTCTCGATCATCTCGGCCTGCCACGGGATGCTGACGGAGCCGGTGTTGAACTTGCCGTAGTAACTCACCTCTAGCAAAGACATTGAGCTCCGCAAAGCAGCCGGTCTCGATCATCTCGGCCTGCCACGGGATGCTGACGGAGCCGGTGTTGAACTTGCCGTAGTAACTCACCTCTAGCAAAGACATTGAGCTCCGCAAAGCAGCCGGTCTCGATCATCTCGGCCTGCCACGGGATGCTGACGGAGCCGGTGTTGAACTTGCCGTAGTAACTCACCTCTAGCAAAGACATTGAGCTCCGCAAAGCAGCCGGTCTCGATCATCTCGGCCTGCCACGGGATGCTGACGGAGCCGGTGTTGAACTTGCCGTAGTAACTCACCTCTAGCAAAGACATTGAGCTCCGCAAAGCAGCCGGTCTCGATCATCTCGGCCTGCCACGGGATGCTGACGGAGCCGGTGTTGAACTTGCCGTAGTAACTCACCTCTAGCAAAGACATTGAGCTCCGCAAAGCAGCCGGTCTCGATCATCTCGGCCTGCCACGGGATGCTGACGGAGCCGGTGTTGAACTTGCCGTAGTAACTCACCTCTAGCAAAGACATTGAGCTCCGCAAAGCAGCCGGTCTCGATCATCTCGGCCTGCCACGGGATGCTGACGGAGCCGGTGTTGAACTTGCCGTAGTAACTCACCTCTAGCAAAGACATTGAGCTCCGCAAAGCAGCCGGTCTCGATCATCTCGGCCTGCCACGGGATGCTGACGGAGCCGGTGTTGAACTTGCCGTAGTAACTCACCTCTAGCAAAGACATTGAGCTCCGCAAAGCAGCCGGTCTCGATCATCTCGGCCTGCCACGGGATGCTGACGGAGCCGGTGTTGAACTTGCCGTAGAAGGTATCGTTTTCCGTGTAGAGGTTGACGCCCTTGTCGGTAGAGAACTATCTAGATAAATGACACTAGTTATCCCGTTTCTCACCTCTAGCAAAGACATTGAGCTCCGCAAAGCAGCCGGTCTCGATCATCTCGGCCTGCCACGGGATGCTGACGGAGCCGGTGTTGAACTTGCCGTAGTAACTCACCTCTAGCAAAGACATTGAGCTCCGCAAAGCAGCCGGTCTCGATCATCTCGGCCTGCCACGGGATGCTGACGGAGCCGGTGTTGAACTTGCCGTAGTAACTCACCTCTAGCAAAGACATTGAGCTCCGCAAAGCAGCCGGTCTCGATCATCTCGGCCTGCCACGGGATGCTGACGGAGCCGGTGTTGAACTTGCCGTAGTAACTCACCTCTAGCAAAGACATTGAGCTCCGCAAAGCAGCCGGTCTCGATCATCTCGGCCTGCCACGGGATGCTGACGGAGCCGGTGTTGAACTTGCCGTAGTAACTCACCTCTAGCAAAGACATTGAGCTCCGCAAAGCAGCCGGTCTCGATCATCTCGGCCTGCCACGGGATGCTGACGGAGCCGGTGTTGAACTTGCCGTAGTAACTCACCTCTAGCAAAGACATTGAGCTCCGCAAAGCAGCCGGTCTCGATCATCTCGGCCTGCCACGGGATGCTGACGGAGCCGGTGTTGAACTTGCCGTAGTAACTCACCTCTAGCAAAGACATTGAGCTCCGCAAAGCAGCCGGTCTCGATCATCTCGGCCTGCCACGGGATGCTGACGGAGCCGGTGTTGAACTTGCCGTAGAAGGTGTCGTCGGCCGCGTCGAGGTTGACGCCCTTCACGGTCGAGAACTGCTCGATGTCGAGCACGTCTTTCGCGTAGACCGCGTGCGGCTGGAATGAGAAATTTAAGGGTAATCAAAGTTCTCGTGAGAAAATGGGGCCTGGCTACATCCATCTAGCGCCCACTACAATCGAACAACGAGCAGCGCTACGCTACAAACGTTATCCACTGCACGATCATTGGAAGACGTTCTCAAGATCTCCGAGTGATGGCGCTGTCAACGTTTTGTATCACGATTTAACATTTTTGCTAGTCGTTCCATTCGTATTGTCACTGTTAACCGAATTTAACCGCTCTCAATAACAGAATTATTTCTATTGTAATAAACGAATTCATTGAAGAATTACCCTGCTGATCCTGAAGGCTAGCCGGTGGACGTTACAATCATCTCTCTCTAATCCTGTTATCTATCTAATGCATATATAAACCAACGGACCACTCTCACACTATCTCTAAAAATAAACTCACATCAGGAACAAAAGGCGCGTCCACCATCCCAGCTTCGAGCCTCGCGAAGTTGAGCTGCGCGAAGAATCTATGCGCTTTAACTTGTTGCGCGCCGCGCCGCCCCGAGCTACATCCAAGCCGTGCGCCCGCACACTTGCACAGCAGCCCGGTGCATAGGGAGCGGGCGCACTCGCTGAACTTGCTTGAATATTTCTCTTGTTCGTGCTGGAAGAAGGAAAACAAACCGGCTAAGTGCGTGTCGGACCCGCGCACTGAGGGTTCCGTGCCACCCTTAACTAAATTCGGGGTCCACTTACTTTCATCTAAGGAAAACATCACAATATTTTGTGACAGCAAAAATAACTTTGTTTTTCATAGTGTTTGTATGAAAGACAAAGTTATATTTGCGGTTAAAGAAAATGTGCTATATCTCAAAAACTACTACGGGAGCCCCTGTTAAATGTCTGTTTTTCTTTTTGTATCTGAAACGGAAAGCTGTAAGTAAGATACACCTACCTACCAAGTTTCAGTTGTGTGATGCTAATAGTTTTAGAATATAGTGGCTGTGACATACGGACGGACAGACAGACAGACTTGACGAAACTATAAGGGTTCCGTTTATTGCCATTCGGCTACGGAACCCTAAAAAGATTATAAATCCAATCTATTTGCAGATAAATTTGTTTACGCGCAGCTAGACAGCAAAGTAAACAAACACTGCGTATTTGTTGTGTTAAAAATGAATTCTAAAGTTTATAAGTGGTGTGCAGTGCCTCAGTGCAAAAATACATCAATATCGACACCCAACAAATTTCATGTTTACGTAAGTATGACGTCACATACGACGCCATGACACGGCGAGCTGTTTTCGCGCAATATTTAAAAATGATTATAAAAATGGCTTTAAATTTCCAAAATCTTAAATTTATTACCGAAATAAAGGTTTTGTTGTAAACAGTAGATGGTTATCTGCATTACGGAAGAGGATTTCAAAATCTTTCGCCTTGCCTATTGTATTATGCAAACTTCTTAGCTTTAAGTGGTTTTTAAAAGCTATGTTTATGGAATTGCGTAAATTGGTCTTTCTTACTGGCAAATAAATAAAATAAAACAAAGCAACTTTAAAAAAATAATTAAGTGTGGTTGGAATGAATTTAATGACACCCGAAAACTAAATCACAATAATATACATGAATAGGCGCTCAGGTCACTGACGATGAGCTCTGAATGTGATTGTGTTGTCATTTTCTCATACAAACATTATCTATATGTTTACCTTGACCCTCCTGTCGACCTCCTCGCGCTTGACCTTCTCCTTGCGCGCGCGGAAGGGCGCGCGGCCCTCGATCATCTCGTACACGAGGCACCCGAACGAGAACCAGTCCGGGGAGTACGTGTAGCGTTCGTTGTCTATCACCTGGAATAGATGTAATCACGTGCTGAGATACAAAAATACGAGAATAGCATGATTAAATCTACATAAAATACAGAAATTATGGGGTTGCAAACTGTGGTGGCGCTAGCGTCGTTTCAAATCAAATCATTTATTGCTCATAGTCACATTACATTTTAAACTGGTAGGTACATTACAACAAAGGTATACATGTGACTCCCTGCAAGGGCATGACAACAATGAACGCTAGTCGCTTAGAATTAAATTTAATTACTATCATATTTAACTTAAATTAATACATTAAATTATGAAGTTTTATTTATCTGTATCATCAAAGAATTCCTTTAAATTGTAATAACATTTATGTATTAGCATTTTCTTTAGGGTATTGTTAAAAAGCATGGGTGTTTCAGAGTTTTAAATGACATTAGGCAAGTGGTTATTTATTTTTCATCTCTCCTGTTCGGAAAATAACACTTTCCTGTGTAGATAGCCGGGTGGAAAATAGCTTATCCATCCCTAGGGTGGAAAGTAATTTAGTTTTAATTGGCATGGTATAGAGTCAAGGCATGCAGTCAAAGCTTGGATCAAAGATAATTGAGTCAAATCATATTATAAAAATAATAAACATTTTTGCTTAGCTATACACTGAAAAACATGTTTATTATGATCGTTGATATAAAAAAATATTCAATTGATTCAATCTTTAATTAAAATATACATTTACTAATCTGTGATTAAAATATTCGTCTTCCCGCCATAATACCAAAATGACACTTTTTTTTACATTGTCAGTGTCATTTTTTAGGGTTCCGTAGCCGAATGGCAAAAAACGGAACCCTTATAGTTTCGTCAAGTCTGTCTGTCTGTCTGTCTGTCTGTCTGTCTGTCTGTCTGTCTGTCTGTCTGTCTGTCTGTCTGTCTGTCTGTCCGTCCGTATGTCACAGCCACTTTATTCTGAAACTATAAGCATCACATAGCTGAAACTTGGTAGGTAGGTGTATTTTGTTCACCGCTTTCCGATTCAGATACAAAAAGAAAGAAAAAATAATATTTAAGGGGGGCTCCTATACATGAAACTAAAACCTAAAAATTTTTTTTTACTCAAACCTATGCGTGTGGGGTGTCTATGGATAGGTCTTTTAAAATGATGTTGAGGTTTCTAAAACCATTTTTTCTAAAAGTGTAAGGTTTGAGATATAGACGCTTCCAAAGTGGTAAAATGGGCGTCCCCCCCCCATCTAACTTTTGAACTAAGAAAGTGAAAATTTTGAAAAAAATATATGATGTAGATCTCAACAAAAACTTGCAACGAAAATTGGTTTGAAGGAGATCGAACAAGTAGTTTTTGAGATATTGCACATTTTTATCAACCGCAAATATAACTTTGTCTTTCATACAAACACTATGAAAAACAAAGTTATTTTTGCTGTCGCAATATATTGTGATGTTTTCGTTAAGTGAAAGTAAGTGGACCCTGAATTTAGTTAAGAGTGGCACGGAACCCTCAGTGCGCGGGTCCGACACGCACTTAACCGGTTTTTTCTTTTTGAACTTTATGCCAACTTTTTTAAATTTTGACAATTATTATCTGTGGGGAAAATTCAATCGATATTTTTTACAAGGATTTTAATTATTTCGTATCGTCTGCTTTTTCGTACTGTTTTCATGTAAGTATTCGTGTCGTTATTCTTTCTAATCATGTTAGATGTTTGGAGAACTGTAAATTAACTGTCTTTTTGTGAAAAAACCTGAGTTTTTCTTTCTCGCTGTACTACATAATACCTGACCATGACATCTACAACCACTATTGTAAATGTAATGTTTTTCCTTACAGTCGAAATGAAAAATAGTATGTTTAACTCGGGTGAAAGCACCATTTCACTCTCGAATTATTGGCGCTCTCACTTCGTTCGAGCGCCAGAAACATCTCGAGTGAAATGGGTCGCTTTCTCCCCTTGTATAACAATCTACTATTAATTAACATACTGTGAGGACCAGATGACGTTTTATTTTTATTTTAAGCTGATTCTGTACTAATTTGCTTGTGCGCATCTCTGTTTCAAAAGTGATCTATGGCAACGACTGCCACTAGTCTTCGCGTTTGTTATAACAACGTACCTCGGGCGCCATGTACCCAACAGTGCCGACGCGGCCGCGCACGCTCCCGCCCTCGGGCACGTCGACGGCGAGTCCCAGGTCCGAGATGCGAACGTGGCCCGCGTCGTCTAGTAAGATGTTCTCCGGCTTGCAGTCTCTGTAATTATAGATTAAAATATTGAATTTAAGATACAAGACAGTCTGAAATATAATAAAACCTCGATCGTTCTAAACCGAGCCCCGTGTCAGCGCCGCACATGTTGTAGATATGGAACTTGAGAGCATTAAGCCACTAGTCGCAGCCACTTAACGCAGCCACTAGTTGCGGCCGCCAATCGTACTACTTCAGAGCACATTGAGCTACTGGTCAGTCACGACCACTAAAAGCAGCTACTAGTCGCAGCCACCAATCGCAGATTCGCAGCCACAAGTGGCTACTTCAGAGCATATTCAGTTACTAGTCACAGCCATTAAGCGCGACTATTAGTGGCTCATCTAGTCGCGGCTCCTGAACGTAGTTGTTGTCGCTGCTAACGGCTCAATGTGCGCTTGCACTAAGAACTATGCTACGTGGACGATGTGATATCTCTTAGTTTAACTCGTCAAGTATGTGTAAACGAGACACATTAAAAATTCCATTGTTATGCGACTCTCGGCATTCGTTTGATACCGGACTGATTAAACTTTTTCCTGTAAACAATACCCATCTTGTGCAGGTGCTCCAGCCCACAAGCCACTTGAGCTGCATAAAACCTCGATCGTTCTAAACCGAGCCCCGTGTCGGCGCCGCACATGTTGTACATGTGGAACTTGAGAGCATTGAGCCACTGTTTGCAGCCACTAAACGCAGCCACTAGTCGCAGCCACCAATTGCAGCCACAAGTGGCTACTTCAGAGCACATTGAGCTACTAGTCAGTCACGGCCACTAAAAGCAGCCACCAAACGCAGCCACAAGTAACTACTACAGAGCACATTGAGCCACTCTTCGCGGCCACTTACCGGAACTACTAGTCGCAGCCACTAGTCGAGGCCACAATCGCAGCCAGAATCAGCCACTACACAGCAAATTGGAGCCACTATTCACGGCCACAAAACGCAGCCACTAATCGCAGCCACCAATCGCAGATTTGCTGCCACAAGTGGCTACTTCAGAGCACATTATGTTCCTAGTCACAGCCATTAAGCGTGACTATTAGTGGCTCATCTAGTCGCGGCCACTAGTCGCAGTCATGAAGAAGCACGAAAAATGCGTTCGAAGCTTGTCATCACTACTAACGGCTCAATATGCGCTTGCACTAAGAACTATGCTACGTGGACGATGTGATATCTCTCAGTGTTACCTGTAAACAATGCCCATCTTGTGCAGGTGCTCCAGCCCGCAAGCCACTTGAGCTGCATAAAACCTCGATCGTTCTAAACCGAGCCCCGTGTCGGCGCCGCACATGTTTTAGATATGGAACTTGAGAGCATTGAGCCACTAGTCGCGGCCACTGAACGCAACCACTAGTCGCGGCCGCCAATCGCAGCCACAAGTAACTACTTCAGAGCACATTGAGCTACTAGTCAGTCACGGCCACTAAAAGCAGCCACCAAACGCAGCCACAAGTAACTACTACAGAGCACATTGAGCCACTCTTCGCGGCCACTTACCGGAACTACTAGTCGCAGCCACTAGTCGAGGCCACAATCGCAGCCAGAATCAGCCACTACACAGCAAATTGGAGCCACTATTCACGGCCACAAAACGCAGCCACTAATCGCAGCCACCAATCGCAGATTTGCTGCCACAAGTGGCTACTTCAGAGCACATTATGTTCCTAGTCACAGCCATTAAGCGTGACTATTAGTGGCTCATCTAGTCGCGGCCACTAGTCGCAGTCATGAAGAAGCACGAAAAATGCGTTCGAAGCTTGTCATCACTACTAACGGCTCAATATGCGCTTGCACTAAGAACTATGCTACGTGGACGATGTGATATCTCTCAGTGTTACCTGTAAACAATGCCCATCTTGTGCAGGTGCTCCAGCCCGCAAGCCACTTGAGCTGCATAAAACCTCGATCGTTCTAAACCGAGCCCCGTGTCGGCGCCGCACATGTTTTAGATATGGAACTTGAGAGCATTGAGCCACTAGTCGCGGCCACTGAACGCAACCACTAGTCGCGGCCGCCAATCGCAGCCACAAGTAACTACTTCAGAGCACATTGAGCTACTAGTCAGTCACGGCCACTAAAAGCAGCCACCAAACGCAGCCACAAGTAACTACTTCAGAGCCCATTGAGCCACTCTTCGCGGCCACTTACCGGAACTACTAGTCGCAGCCACTAGTCGAGGCCACAATCGCAGCCAGAATCAGCCACTTCACAGCAAATTGGAGCCACTATTCACGGCCACTTAACGCAGCCACTAGTCGCAGCCACCAATCGCAGATTCGCAGCCACAAGTGGCTACTTCAGAGCACATTCAGTCACTAGTCACAGTCATTAATCGCGACTATTAGTGGCTCATCTAGTCGCGGCTCCTAAACGTAGTTCAATGTGCGCTTGCACTAAGAACTATGCTACGTGGACGATGTGATATCTCGCAGTTTTACCTGTAAACGATGCCCATCTTGTGCAGGTGCTCCAGCCCGCAAGCCACTTGAGCTGCATAAAACCTCGATCGTTCTAAACCGAGCCCCGTGTCAGCGCCGCACATGTTGTAGATATGGAACTTCAGGTCGCCTCCTGGGGAAAGAAGGAAATTATGTTTTAATCATACAGTATTCAGTTTTGGCTGAGTTGCACTAGCGGGGGCTACTAGCGGGGTCACAGGTGGCGGATAGTAAACGGCCATCAGATATGGTGGCTAGCTGCAAAGATGTTGAATAAGCAGTCCCCGACCAAACAGTGGCAGGATTACCAGAATGTAGTTGGGAGTCTAGTGGGATGGGCTTCTCTATTAAAACCTACAATATTCAGTGACAATCCTTTGCCATGGCGAGTAAACGCCGCTATTAAATAAGCGTTTCCCTGGTGTAAGGTAGCAGCAACTTCTTGGTTGATAAAGGTGAGATATAAGGTAAGAATTTACACTTTTACTGAGATAAAAACGCCTAATAATGAAGACTTAAACACACGTGGTTAGTAAATTTATTAGTTGAAAATTTTCTGAAATTGTAGTCAAATATGCGAATTGAGGAAAGTTTATCCTGTCATTCATCGCTTACTCGCAGAAAACACTATGTAAATAAATGTAACCT